>JARQOC010000003.1:519808886-520304560 GCA_033576535.1 Allobates femoralis | reverse complement strand
CAGCAAAGCTGGGAGAATATGAATATTGTGTATTGACAGGTCTCAATCACATCAGGGGGCATGTTGCATTACAAAGTAGTCCTGTATTGGTAATCACAGGAAAATAAAGAATTTAGTTTAAGTAAACAATAGCACAGAGCTTGATAAGAGAGGCTCACTTGATTTTTTTTAACCCTTACAGCATGCTATCCTCAGCTTACAAAGAAAAAACATGCTGACAGATTCCCTTTAATATAGAAACCTGGGCTTATGCAATTATTTCTATGCCATTCCAGTTCCACAGATCTATTTTTTCCCAATCCGTGTGACTTTCCATACTTGAAGGAGACATAGACATAGCATGGGGCTTGCCGCAAGTGAACCGCAAGTGCAGCTGTTATGCGGTAATCGCGACAGTTGCGTTTTTTTCACCGCAACTGCCGCAATCAGCGATTACCGCTGATGTGAAAGGGGCCTAACCCGTTCTAGATTTAACCATTGTTTCATTTTCACCTTCCAAAAGCTATATCTTTTATGACATACCTACCTAAAGTCTTGTTTATGTAGAGCTGAATTGAATTTTTTACTGGTGACATTTAGCTTACTACATAACATACTGAAAATTGGATTGATGAAGTGAGAATAATGGGTGATTTAAATTTGAATCTTTTCACTTTATATTTAAAAAAAGTTTAAAAAAATATTCTAACATCTTTTATTTATCTATAAGACTTGATTGTAGTAAGTGTACACTGCAATACTAGTGCACAGAAGTACAGATATGGCAAATATTACGATCTTTATTAAAGGGAACCTGTCAGGTTGAATATGCCCCCCAAACTACCACTATCTGTCCCTTCAACTTTCTAGTACATTCCTAAGCATCCCTGTCTGAGCTAAAAGTGTAATTTAATAGTTGAAAAAAGCATTTTATAACTTACATTTCCCATGTTAATGAGGCACAGTCTAGACTGTGCGGGTGTTCTTTCTGTAGCCATTCCTGCCTTCCATCCACGGTTATTATGCCCTGGTGGGTGTGATAACCTAATGTACAAGCGATGCCCCCTTTTTTGTACATACTGAAATAGATGGGCTGCTTTTAAGTATGACACGCCGGCCATGTCTATATCCTGTCCTGCGCATTGTGGGTGAGTAATTGGGTGTAGTTGACAGCTTCAGACTGTGCACTGCACATTTTCTGCAGCGGGCAAGTACACCCAATAATCCCCCACAATGCGCAGGACATGATATAGACGGGGCCGGCGTGTCATACCTAAAAGCAGCCCATCCATTTCAGTATGTACAAAAAAGGGGGCATCGCTTGTACATTAGGATGTCACACCCATCGGGGCGTGATAACCTTGTATGAAGGCAGGGATGGCTACAGACAGAATACCCGCACAGTCTAGACTGTGCCTCATTAACATTAAATGTAAGCAATAAAATGCTTTTTTTCAACTATTTAGCTACACATTTAGCTCAGACAGGGATCTTAAGGATTAGTAGGCAGCAAGGACAGATAGTGATAGCTTGTGAGGCATAAAGTAGCTGACAGGTTCCCTTTAAGTTCTCAGCTGCCATGATAACTCATTAATGCCTCACAATTGCACTGCAGGGATAGTGGTGCTGACAGAGGGGGCTGATAGCTTCAGTCTAACCACTTAGATTCTGAAGTCATGATAACCAATTAGATCATAGGCAAGGGTCACACATAAGCCCAGGATCCGTTCTTGGCATCAGGTTTTCCACTTTTTTTTCTAAGTCCAAAAACTGATGCAAAAAACTGATATTTTAAAAAAATGCTATCCGTTTTTTTCTGCATCAAAAAACGTTGCTATGAGTATTTTTTTACCCAAAAACGTTGCTAGCAACGTTTTTGGGTGCAGTAAATAAACAGATCCATTTTTTTAACATGGCGCCCTATGGGAAAATAGATCTGTTTTTTAGAGCATTGTTTATGGCACAAAAAAATGATACATTTTTTTAGAGCATTGCTTATGGAAAGAATGGCAAAGTCCCAAAAATGCAGAGCTGCACAGTAGGGTCAAAAAGCACCCTAAAAAAAATGGATCAGTTATTGAAAACAAGGGAAAAAACTGATGACCATGTGTGACCCTAGCCATAAGGGGGTAAATTGATTCTATTAGTGATAGCTATAAGTTTAATTTCAGTATTATTATTATTATTGTTATTATAGCGCCATATATTCCATGGTGCTTTACATGTGAAAAGATACACATAATAAAAATAAGTACAATAATTATGAATAATACAAGGCACAGATTGGTACAGGAAGATAGTGGACCCTGCCTACAGTCTACAAGGGATGAATGAGGATACAGTAGGTGAGGTTAGAGCCAGTCATGTATAATTCAGATCCTTATCCTGCACTCATATGCCAATCTTTGATCGGGAAGGTGATCAAAGTGATGACAAATGCGTAGTATTGTCCACAATAATGGTTTGTAGTGGTCCATCTATCAATATCTCTACTGAATGCTGTATGAAGGAGCCCCTCCACTCCATCGCACACACTTCATTCTTTACGAGCTCTGTGCTTTTAGTACTATTCATTCAAGTAATATAGAACTTGTCTGCAATCTGGAGCACAAGATCCAGCACATTGTTCTGTACAAATCAGTATACACAATGAGGAATTGTAATGCTTGCTAAAGTCCTGTAGCCACTTCAGTCAGCTGATAAGTGGTGATGCCGACAGTTGGACCCTCACAGATGCAATATTGATGGCCTATCCCAGGCTTAGGCCATCAATTTTAATAAACTTGTAAAAAAAAACCTACGCATCAGTTCTACAGCACACTAGAATAAAATCTGGTTTAGGACACAATATTTTTTTAACAAATATCCTTTCATTTCTATGAAATTTTGGTTTTTAAGAAAATTAATTAAAGTATATCATTTACCTTTAAACTAATGAGCTAGTATAGATTAATTTCTCATCTTGCTTTATTTTTGCATGTTTGGAAATAAGAGTTTGTCTGTGAAGAAGCTTTATCTTTAATGTTACATTGCAGCACATGTACAAAGCTTTAAATAGTGAGATGATTTATTACCAAGATTGTGTTCAGTGACCTAGATGCTTTATATATCTTCAACTGCAAATATACAAATCATGCACAGGCATAAAAATGTTTTATAGACTGTTTTATATAATGCAAGTTACAAAATTGGAATACAGAGCTGGCATTACATCAAGTGATTACTGTATTTCAGATTCAGCTGGGTGCAAACTCTCTGCTGTGCCCCTCAAGTGTCAGTAATGCCACCGGTTCTAGAAGTATGCCTCAAGCAGGCCCAATGACATTACGTATTAAGAAACTTAATTGTGTGCCTTTAGCCAATACTTTGGAAAGCCATGAATTCTTATTCAATGTATGTAAATAAATAATGTGCATTATTATTGTCTGCCAATATGACATCCACCAAAAATAAAGGTGTCACGTGCAGTAACGTTAAGCCACACATTTTTCAGAAGGGACCTAGAGTGATTGAGTAAGGAATAATACACAGAAAGGCAATATGAGTAAAAAAATGTACATAAAAGATAAGCATCTTTCTAATTTGATGTCATTATAAAATGAGCCGGACTAAAAACCCATTGATCTTCATACTTTTTACAAGGTGGAAGGGAGGACACAAGGATTCTGAGATTATGTCCACCAGAATGGCATAAAAACTCAAAGGACATGCATTAATAACCATGCAATGATAACCTTTAGAGTGAACCAGAGGATGAAACAAGACAATAAAAACACAATTATTAGAAGTACAGATGTACAATAGTTATTTTGACTCACATACGGTTATCTCACAAAAAAGGGCAAAGATAGCTTTAAGTGTAACCTGTCAGTATTTTTATCTGATACTAGTAAAAAGGCCCGATGCAATTGCATCGGGCAGGGTGAAATGAATTGTGTGTATACAGGCGGCCAGTGGGTAGCAGAGTATACAGGGGGCTCTGTGGGTATCAGAGTATACAGACGGCTCTGAGGGTAGGAGATATATACAGGTGACTCTGTGGGTAGTAAAGTATACAGGCGCTCTGTGGGTAGCAAGTATACAGGTGGGTCTGTGGGTAGTGGAGTATACAGGCTGTGTGTGGTGGTGGTGGCAGAGTGTACAGGCGTTGTGTGGTGGTGGCAGAGTGTACAGGCGTGTGTGGTGGTGGCAGAGTATACAGGCAGGTGTGGTGGTGGCGGCAGAGTATACAGGCGTCTGTGGTGGTGGGAGAGTGTACAGGTGTGTGTGGTGGTGGCAGAGTATACAGGCGTGTGTGGTGGTGGCAGAGTGTACAGGCGTGTGTGGTGGTGGCAGAGTATACAGGCAGGTGTGGTGGTGGCGGCAGAGTATACAGGCGTCTGTGGTGGGGGCAGAGTGTACAGGTGTGTGTGGTGGTGGCAGAGTATACAGGCGTGTGTGGTGGTGGCGGCAGAGTATACAGGCGTGTGTGGTGGTGGCGGCAGAGTATACAGGCGTGTGTGGTGGTGGCGGCAGAGTATACAGGCGGGTGTGGTGTGGCGGCCACAGTATACAGGCGGGTGTGGTGGTGGCGGCAGAGTATACAGGCGTTCGTGGTGGTGGCAGAGTATACAGGCATGTGTGGTGGTGGCAGAGTATACAGGCGTCTGTGCTGGTGGCGGCAGAGTATACAGGCGTGTGTGGTGGTGGCAGAGTTACAGGCGTGTGTGGTGGTTGCGGCAGAGTATACAGGCGTGTGTGGTGGTGGCGGCAGAGTATACAGGCGTGTGTGGTGGTGGCGGCACAGTATACAGGCGGGTGTGGTGGTGGCGGCAGAGTGTACAGGCGTGTGTGGTGGTGGCGGCAGAGTGTACAGGCGTGTGTGGTGGTGGGGGCAGAGTGTAGAGGCGTGTGTGGTGGTGGCAGAGTGTACAGGCGTGTGTGGTGGTGGCAGAGTGTACAGGCGTGTGTGGTGGTGGCAGAGTGTACAGGCAGGTGTGGTGGTGGCGGCAGAGTATACAGGCGTCTGTGGTGGCGGCAGAGTGTACAGGTGTGTGTGGTGGTGGCAGAGTGTACAGGCGTGTGTGGTGGCGGCAGAGTGTACAGGCGTGTGTGTGGCGGCAGAGTGTACAGGCGTGTGTGGTGGCGGCAGAGTGTACAGGCGTGTGTGGTGGCGGCAGAGTGTACAGGGGTGTGTGGTGGCGGCAGAGTGTACAGGCGTGTGTGGTGGTGGCAGAGTGTACAGGCGTGTGTGGTGGCGGCAGAGTGTAGAGGCGTGTGTGGTGGTGGCAGAGTGTACAGGCGTGTGTGGTGGCGGCAGAGTGTACAGGCGTTGTGTGGTGGTGGCAGAGTGTACAGGCGTGTGTGGTGGCGGCAGAGTGTACAGGCGTGTGTGGTGGCGGCAGAGTGTACAGGCGTGTGTGGTGGCGGCAGAGTGTACAGGGGTGTGTGGTGGCGGCAGAGTGTACAGGCGTGTGTGGTGGTGGCAGAGTGTACAGGCGTGTGTGGTGGGGCAGAGTGTAGAGGCGTGTGTGGTGGTGGCAGAGTGTACAGGCGTGTGTGGTGGCGGCAGAGTGTACAGGCGTGTGTGGTGGCGGCAGAGTGTACAGGCGTGTGTGGTGGCGGCAGAGTGTAGAGGCGTGTGTGGTGGCGGCAGAGTGTAGAGGCGTGTGTGGTGGCGGCAGAGTGTACAGGCGTGTGTGGTGGTGGCAGAGTGTACAGGCGTGTGTGGTGGTGGCGGCAGAGTGTACAGGCGTGTGTGGTGGAGTGTACAGGCGTGTGTGGTGGCGGCAGAGTGTACAGGCGTGTGTGGTGGCGGCAGAGTGTAGAGGCGTGTGTGGTGGTGGCGGCAGAGTGTACAGGTGTGTGTGGTGGCGGCAGAGTGTACAGGCGTGTGTGGTGGTGGCGGCAGAGTGTACAGGCGTGTGTGGTGGTGGCGGCAGAGTGTACAGGCGTGTGTGGTGGAGTGTACAGGCGTGTGTGGTGGCGGCAGAGTGTACAGGCGTGTGTGGTGGCGGCAGAGTGTACAGGCGTGTGTGGTGGTGGCGGCAGAGTGTACAGGTGTGTGTGGTGGTGGCGGCAGAGTGTACAGGCGTGTGTGGTGGTGGCGGCAGAGTGTACAGGCGTGTGTGGTGGAGTGTACAGGCGTGTGTGGTGGCGGCAGAGTGTACAGGCGTGTGTGGTGGCGGCAGAGTGTACAGGCGTGTGTGGTGGTGGCGGCAGAGTGTACAGGTGTGTGTGGTGGCGGCAGAGTGTACAGGCGTGTGTGGTGGTGGCGGCAGAGTGTACAGGCGTGTGTGGTGGTGGCGGCAGAGTGTACAGGCGTGTGTGGTGGTGGAGTATACAGGTGTCTGTGGTGCGCTCGTGCAAGGCAGGGGTAAAAAAAAAGTAAAAAAAGATTATGCTCACCTCACCCCGAGCCCCCGCCGTCTTCTGCCGTGTTCCGCCGTCTTCTGCCGTGTTCCGCTAGGCTCCCGGTGGCTGTGGAGGCTCCCGGTGCCTGGAGTGATCTTCTATGTACTGAGACTGAAGGACCTGTGGTGATGTAAGAGTCACGTGACCCGCGATTTGCCTGGAGTAAGCTGGTGTCACGTGACTCTGACATCACCACAGGTCCTTCAGTCTCAGTAGATAGAAGATCACTGGAGGCACCGGGAGCCTGCACAGCCACCGGGAGCCTAGCGGAACACGGCAGAAGACGGCGGGTGAGGGCGGGAGACAGCGCGGGCTCGGGTAGAGGTGAGGATTTTTTTTTTTTTAGAGTAGTGCGGGTCTGCGGCTCGTGATGACGCTGCGCGTCATCACTCGCAGTCCCGCGCAAAGCATGTTGGGATTGGGCTACAGTGCCCAACTCCCGATTATATAAGTAGATAAGCTGCTGCCACCACCAGTAAGCCCTTAAATACAGCATTCTGGAATACTGTACATAGGTTCCCCAGGTTTATCTGAATAATGTAAAAAATAGTTTTTGTTATAGGTACCTGGAGGGTGCTCTGGTTCGATAAGTGTCGGTGGTCTTGGCTTCATGTGGGTGATGGATCCTATGTCACCCACAAAGTCTTTCTCATTGTACTCCTTGACATGTGTACTTGTCTCTGCCTCGCTGAGGACAGAACAAATTATTGTAATGTGTAGGTGGTCTTGGCTTCATGTGGGTGATGAATGCTATGTCACCCACAAAGTCTTCCTCATTGTACTCCTTGACATGTGTACTTATCTCTTCCCCGCTGAGGACAGAACAAATTATTGTAATGTGTAGGTGGTCTTGGCTTCATGTGAGTTAGGGATCCTATGTCACCCACAAAGTCTTCCTCATTGTACTCCTTGACATGGGTACTTATCTCTGCCCCGCTAAGGACAGAACAAAGTATTACATTACATTACATTACAATGTGTAGGTGTGGGTAAAGTACAAAGAAAGTCCATGTATTGTGCATATATGGCTTTCTTTGACTTTTCCCTACAGCTACGCATTACAATCCTTTTTTTTAAATTATACAGATCAGCCTGGGGACTTATATAGTATTCCAGAATGCTGTATATAAGGCCTTACTAGTGGTGTCTGCACCTTATATTAGCATTAACAGGCAACCCTGGCACACCACCCTCACTAAAAACCTGAGACGGGGCGTCCAGAGTCGCCGAGAGGAGATGGAAAAAGTCTCACACCCACGAGCACTTTGCTCTGTTCAAGCAATCCATCACTGACTTCAAGATGGCACTTGCTACCGCCAAGCAAGTGTTCTTCTCATCCCTTATAACCTCTCTGTCCCGCAACCCCAAACAGCTTTTCAAAACTTTCAACTCCTTACTTCGCCCGCCTGCTCCTCCCCCTTCTCCCCTCATCTCTGCTGAAGACTTTGCGACCTTTTTCAAGGAGAAGATCGACAAGATCAGAAGCAGCTTCAGTCCACTATCCCCACAACTCCCCTTCCCACCTTCACTGCCCTTCTCCTCCATCAGCCACTTCCCCCCCATAACTGAAGACCAACTCTCCTCCCTCCTGTCAAAATCACACCTCACCACCAGCGCCCACGACCCGCTCCCATCCCACCTCATTCCGAGCCACACCTCCATTTTCATCCCAGCCCTCACCCACCTCTTTAACCTTTCACTTAGCACTGGTACCTTCCCCTCGGCCTTCAAACACGCCCTAATCACGCCCATTCTAAAAAAAACCTCACTTGACCCTACTTCTGTCTCTAACTATCGCCCCATATCTCTTCTCCCATTCGCCTCTAAGCTACTTGAACAGCACATCCACTCCGAACTGTCCTCTCACCTCTCCTCGTGCTCCCACTTCAACCGCCTACAGTCCAGCTTCCGACCCCTCCATTCCACCGAAACAGCCCTGACCAAAGTCACCAACGACCTACTGACCGCCAAGAACAAACACCACTACTCCATCCTGCTACTCCTTGACCTGTCTGCCGCTTTCGACACGGTTGCCCACTCCCTTCTTCTCCGGATCCTGGAATCCCTTGGCATCACCCACCTTGCCCTCTCCTGGATCTCCTCATACCTAGCACACCGGACCTTCAGCGTCTCGCACTCCCACACCTCCTCCTCACCCTACCCCCTTTCTGTCGGAGTCCCCCAAGGTTCGGTCCTGGGACCCCTACTTTTCTCCTTTACACTCTCGGCCTAGGGCAACTCATTGAGTCCCATGGCCTCCAGTACCACCTCTACGCCGACGACACCCAAATCTACCTGTCCGGCCCTGACATCACCTCCCTACTCTCCAAAATCCCACAAAGCCTTTCCGCCATCTCATCCTTCTTCTCTGCTCGCTTCCTTAAACTCAACATGGACAAAACTGAATTCATAGTCTTCCCCCCAAGAAATTCCACCCCACCTCCCAACCTATCCATCTGCCTCAACGACTGCGCCCTCTCCCCAGTCCCCCAAGCCAAGTGACTCGGGGTAATCCTTGACTCCTCCCTATCCTTCAAGCCCCACATTGAGGCCCTCACCACATCTCTCCGGCTCCAGCTCAAGAACATCTCACGGATCCGCTTCTTCCTCACCCACGACATTGCTAAAACACTCATCCATGCTCTTATCATCTCCCGCCTTGACTACTGCAACCTCCTTCTCAATGGCCTCCCGGCTAACTCCCTAACACCTCTCCAGTCTATCCTCAACTCCGCTGCCCGACTCATCTACATGTCCTCCCGCTACTCCCCTGTCTCCCCCCTTTGCCAAGCCCTTCACTGGCTCCCCGTCTCCAAGAGATCCCAATTCAAAACACTAACCATGGCGTACAAAGCCATACACAACCTGGCCCCACCATACATCTCCGATCTGGTCTCCCGATACCTACCCTCACGCAACCTCCGCTCCTCCCAAGAACTCCTCCTCTGCTCCTCCCTCATTACCTCTTCGCACAACCGAATCCAGGACTTCTCCCGGGCATCTGCCTTACTCTGGAACTCCCTGCCCGAACACGTCAGACACTCTCCTACCCTGAGTAGCTTCAAGTGTCACCTGAAGACTCACTTGTTCCGTCAAGCCTACAACCTGCCATGAGACCCAGGCGACCGCCCCATACCTCACATTCCCCCATCCTACTGTATCCTAACCCGCCCCTCTTAGACTGTGAGCCCTCGTGGACAGGGTCCCTGCCCCTCCTGTACCTGTACGTCCTGATCGCCTAGATTTAGTGTACTTGTTCTTGTCTCCCTCATCCTCATGTAAAGCGCCATGGAACCTAATGGCGCTATATAAATAAATAATAATAATAACAGATTCACTTTAACACTGCACAAACCATTGCCCAGCATCAAGTTAGGTGTCAAATTACACTTTTTTCATGCCGTAATAGCCTGTTGCTGTGTTATTTGAGTGATGATAACCTTTGCAGGATCTGTAGAATTATTAGTAAGGATCACAACTACATCATAAGTAATGGATAACAAACGTAAACATGGAAGCTCTGGGATTGTCTAATGTCCATAAATTATTAAGATGCTGCTAATAATATTCAAAATGTACAAATTACCCCAAAAATAAAAGCAACATTTAAGCATTTACAAAAAAGTGACATAAAGATTACAATATAATGAAATATTGTACTGTACTGTGTCAACTTTAGTGTTTCCCATTTGATGAGGCTTATCTGCCTAGTATTATCCATGCACAGCTTAAAATTTGCTTCAATGTTATTTGTGTGCATAGTAATAAGATTTGATGAATAAAATGTGCACAAAGCCAGTTTGCAGCTATTTAGCTGTCTCTCAGTGTTTGTCTCGCCAGAAGCTGGCGTAGCGAAAAATGCACCTGCTAATGATGCCAGTCTCTGCTGGCATAGAAACAAAAATGAATTGATCACATTTTACCTTCCTAAAAACAATGTGGATCACATTATAATAGATTGGGAAAAACCAAGGTCAAAAAAGTTATAGAGACTTTAGTAAGTAGGCCATTACAGGCAACAGTAAAAAGAATAAAAAATCCCCCCCACCTTTGGTGAAACAGTGATGAAGTTATATTTTAACTGATGCATTTTGCTGATACTTCAGATGATAATTTAAGATATTATTTATTATTATTGCGACATTTATTTCATAGTACTTTACATGTGAAAAGGGCATACATAGACAAATACAATATTTATGAACAATACAAGGTACAGACAAATACAGGAGGAGAGAAGCCTGTGCCCATGAGGGGTCACAGTCGACAAGGGATGGGAGAGGATACACTAGGAGAGGGTAGAGCTGGCCGTGTGATGGTTCAATAGATTGAGGATCACTGCAGGTTGTAGGCTTGTTGGAAGAGGTGAGTCTTCAGGTTCCTTTTGAATGTTTCCACGGTTGACTAGAGTCTGGTGTGTTGCGCCAAGAGTTCAAGAGTATAGGGTTAGCATGGGAGGATTATTGTAAACGGTTGTGGGAAGAAAATATAAGAGGGGAATAGATAAAGAGATCTTGAGAAGATTGCAGATTGCGTGAAGGTGAGTACCGGGAGACCATGTCACAGATGTATGGAGGGGACAGGTTGTCGATGGTTTTATATGTCACAGTAAGGGTTTTGAACTGAAGTCTCTGGGCAATAGGAAGCCAGTGAAGCGTTTGGCAGAGAAGACAGCTTTTAGAATAATGGGTAGTCAGTTGGATTAGTCAGGCAGCAGAGTTTAGGACAGATTGGAGGGGTGCAAGAGTGCAAGAGGGGAGACCAGATAGTAAGAGGTTGCAGCAGTCGAGGTGGGAGATAATGATGGCATACATGAGTGTTTTTGCAGTTTCTTGTCAAGGAATGTACGAATTTGGGTAACACTTTTATTATTTACCCAAATTGTACCATTCAGAAGAGATTAGTTAATGATTTGTAATAAAGTCTGAGAGAATTTATCAAAACTGTGTTTCAATTGCAACTCTGGAACCTAAAGCTCACTGCAGCAAAGTGTGAAAATGTATGAAGAAGCACAAAATGCTAATTGAATTTATGCTGGGCTATGCCAGAAGATGATATCTACTTCAGTTATAAAAGTTAGGTCCTTTTAAGCACCACCCACATTTTAGTAACATGTTGGGACCAGAGCAACATAGCAAAATCTAGTGAAAATCTTTCATAAATATCTCCAAATGTTGAGCTTTTTATGGCAGTTTCCCAGTGACAAAAATGTCAATGACATTTAGCCAATATATACCAAAATACAAAGTACTGTTTAAAGTGGGACGAAAGTCAAAATACAGTTGAATCAATTAAACTATGACTTTTTATCGGTACAGATATACACAGACAAACAGCTAAGGGATTGACCACTTCTTTAAGTGTCGCTTTCCTCATAAACTGATCAGTCAATGGACTCATGAATAGAGTTCATTTTGGAGGAATTTAGACCTAATGCCTAAGCTGCGTATTATGATGCATTTTTGAAAAATCTGCATCAAAATCTGCATGCCTCTGCTGAAGCCAGCAAAGTCCATGACATTTCAGAAGTGCTGTGCCAACATTGCGTTTTGTTTCCTTTTGTATTTGGTGCAGATTTTCTTGCAGAAAAATCCTAGTGTATTCCTCCCCCTCTATGTGTCTTCCGCCACCTCCTCTTCTGCTGGGTCTGCCCTCCTATTCTGCAACTGACGTCACAAGGAAAAGGAGCAGAAGAGGAGAACAGACCCAGGAGAAGAGGAAGCGGCGGCAGACACATAAAGGGTGCAGAATACACAAGGAGAAGGCAAGGATTATTGTGCCAGTAGGCAGGACCTCTCAATAAGATCCCACCCAGGCGACCTCTTAACTGTAAGGTTTCTAAAGTATTTTTTAAAGCTTACAGGGTAGCTAGAGCCATGGGGGACCCCTTCCCTGAATGTAGCAGACATGCCGCCTTCAGTGCTGCATTTTGTTTGCCATGCACCAGGGGAGTGACAGGTCCTCTTTAGAGTGTTAATCTAATGTGAATGAAAAAAAAAAGGAATAAAATACGAATTAATTGTTGTTTTTTCAGTATGTGTGTTTACCCATATAATCTTTTAGGTTGAATTTATTTCAATCAAATGTACGCCTACTTTTGGCTCACCTGGTATATTTAAAAAACTCTATATGTGTGAAAAACTACAACAAATCACTTATATAATTATGGTAAGTAAATATATTGACCATTGACCTATTCATGACATAGGGCGTAACATTTCATCCTATTTTAGGCTCAGGCACATGGAGCAGGCATATCTGGTAAATGCCACCTGTGCTATACAGATAGTATTCTGACTAACAGCATCAACCAGATCTTTCTGACAGCATTTAAAGAGATATCCAGGATTTAAAGAAAAATGTGCCTAAGCACTAACAGGCAGATAGTTTTCACCTACCTGCCTATTAGTGCTTAGGCACATTTTTTTTAAATTAAATATATACTCTTTAAATGCCAGTGATGGACCTGCATCAAACCCTTCATTTTGTGAGCTGAGCGGCTGCCATGTCAGTTAGGGGTCTGCTACCCCTTTTGGTATTTTAGTAGAGTCCACAGGCAAAGGAGTCCATAGTAGACTATCATCTTAGCTACATCTTACAATTGCAATACTGTAGTACCTCACTTATGAAAATAAGTATGATTTATCAAAATATTAAATTATCTTAGATTTTTTAATTCTTTAGATATTATTAAATGCAAATAACATAAAACTAATATAAAACAATGAAGCCCGGCACAGATTAAATGAAGACATTTCTAGTTCAATGCCACGAAGCGAGATCAGGAAATACAAACAAATTTAACAAAGAAAAAAAGAAAGAAAAATTGTTGTGCTCATGGATGTGCTCATACAGTCATGGCCAAAAGTGTTGGCACTCTTGAAATCATTTCAGAAAATGAAGTTTTTCGAGTAGAAAACTAATGCAAGTACTCATGTTTTGTTATAAACAAGTGTGTTTCCTTTGTGTGTATTGAAACAACACATTAATCTGCTGGAAAACCAAGCTCTCTGACACTGGAGCTACATTGCGACTCAAAATCCTGTTGTAAACTTCAGATTTCATTATGTCTTTCACCCAGTCTCAGAGGCAGCAAAACAACCCCAAAACATGTTTATACCTCCACCATATTTGACTGTAGCTACAGTGTTCAAACAGTAGAATGATGTGCTTTACTAAAAATCTCTATCTTTATCTCATCTCTCCACAAGACACCTTCCCAGAAGTATTTTGGCTTACTCACACACATTTTGGCAAACTGCAGTCTAGCTTTTTTAGTCTCTATTTCAGCAGTAGGTTCCTTTTGGGTCTCCTGCCATAGCATTTCATTTCATTCAAATTGCGATGGATAGTTTGGGTTGACACTGATGCACCTTTAATCTGCAGTACAGCTTGAATTTCTTTGGAAGTTGATTCAGACTGTTTATCCGCCAGTCAGACTGTCCTAAACTGCAACCTTTCATCAATGTTTCTCTGACCTCCACATTGGATGAGATTAGCATGGGTAGCCATGGGTTGTAAACATCTTGTGTTACACACCATGGACGAAGGAACATCAAGATCTCTGGAGATGGACTTATAACCTTGAGATTGTTGATATTTTTCAACAATTTTGCTCTCAGGTCTGCAGACAGTTCTTTTCTTCTCTTTTTGTTCACCATGCTTAGGTTGGCTTCACACTGCAGTTTTTTCACTCATTGGTGTCCATCCAGTTTGTGTGCCAAAACCAGAAGTGTCTCCAAAACTCAGAACAGGTGTCAATCTTTCAATTATAGTTTTTATCTGCAAGTTCCTCTCCTGGTTTTGGCACACAAACTGGATGGACACTGATCTGTGAAAAAACTGCAGTGTGAAGCCAGCATTAGTATGGTACACAGATACACCATGCAAAGATTGAGGCCATGTTCACACATCTCCTCTACTAGTAAATACTTGGCTTTTTTCAGTGAAGAGGAGATGCGTAAGCACCGCCGCTTCCTGGTGACGCAGCCCCTGGTTACCCGATGTTGATCATGGTAACCACTTCACACACAAGGCTGCCTAGTGTCAGCTTTCCCAGAGCGGACAGGGAAACGCTGCTAGCAGCGCCTAGTAAATGCCCATTGCTGCAACCCCCACTGTCCCCCGCTGCACAGATGGGCAGGAATCGGTGGGTGGTGCAGCAGTGGTCAATGGAGGTCACAGCTGCGGCCAGGCAGCAGGGGACAGGGGAAGGTCACAGGGCACAGGGGGTGATCAGAGGGCACTGGGGTGCTGCATGAGCCAGCAGCAGCAGATCGCAGGGTACGGGGAAGAGGTCAGATTGAAGGGCATGATCAGAGGAAATGGGGGTGATCAGAAGGTGGGGGATGACCAGAGGACAGGAGGTGTGACCACAAGGCAGGGGGGCCTCACACACAGTGGCTAAGGCAGCAGCAGCCGGGGGGGTGGCAGCAGAACGGTGGGGGGGGTGATTGCAAGGCTGGGGAATTAGAGGTCAGGGAGGCATGAGTGGAGGGCAGGAGGAAATGGAGAGCAGGGAGGGTGAGTAAAGAGCAGGGGGATGATTACAGGGCAAGTAGTGATCACGGAGATCAGTGGCGGCAGCAGCAGTTGGGCAGGTGGTGGCAGCGGCAGATCATAGGGCAGCAGGGGACCTCTCTCTTCAGCCTCCACAGATGGGATGAGGCTGAGGAGGGAGGTCAGCAACAGGTCACACTGTGCCTCCTCATCTGTTTTGAGAGATAGCGACACATGGATGCTAGCTCCAATCAGATCTGGAGGGGATGACACCAAGGTCACCCAACTCCAGCCAGTGGTTGGTGCTATTTCAGTGCCAACAATGGCTGGATTGTAATATTTCATCAAATTTCATTGGTTTAACATTACAATTGCTGTGATTGGCTGTTCAAAGTTAAACAGCCAATCACAGCGATCACAGGCACGAGGTAGCAAAGCGACCCCTCATGAGGTCAAGCAAAAGTCCACTCCTACCTGTAGCTACAGTGACTTTTTGGCTACCCTGGTCACCAGGGCTACAGCACCACAATCCCGCCATTAAATTCCACAACGTCATAGGTTGGGAAATACCTGAAACTTATGACATTTCACAATGTCACAGGTCAGGAAGGAGTTAGATAAGAAAAAGAAGCTTGGCACTCTCAATATTAGGAAAAACTTTATGCTGATTGGACTCACTCAATGATTAAAAGGATTTGGTAGTTCGTCTATATAGTCAATCAGACCAAAAGGAATCCAATAAATGGAGATGCAGTGGCACTTAACCATCAAAAAAAAATATTACAAAAGACTATTAAAACTGCATTGCTTTAGTTAATGAGCAGACCAGCAAGGCAAGTTTAACTTGAATAGACTAAAATGGCTCATCACTATACTCCGGACTATAATACACCAGATTCTGAATATGCATTGGTATGGTGTTGCAAGTCATTATGGACATGCCATAATATGTCCTATTATATGATGATATGCATGTTGCAACCACTGTGATAAAGATCACAGAAAAAGTGCCTGAAATGCGTAGCCCATGATAACACTCCCCCTCCCTTATGTCTTGTCCTACAATGGAATTTTAAAGAATTTTTGTATACAATAAATTACAAGTTTTATCCTGAAGCTGTATTTTCCTTTTTTTACTCATTAGCCTAAGGACCCCTAGCTTGATGGACAGCTCAAGAGCACACCATCCCTGCTACCTAACCAGCACCTAAGTGAGTTGTTTTAAGGAGTTTATCAAGGTATGAGAACCTGGCATCCCCACCTACAGGGGTAATCTTAGGGATAGGAATTGGCCTAGGGACCCCTAGCTTGAGGGACAGCTCAGGGACATGCCGTACTTGTTAAATAACCATTTCAAGGGTGACACTTGTACCTTGTACATATAGTTGAATATCTCCCCCTTTCTAGTCTGTGCATTGTGTTTATATGGTTGTGGAGCCCACTGGGACGGGGTACTCGGTGCCGGACCGGGGTTCTGCTGGGGGATGTCACGGCGGTCCTGGTCCGGACCGTGTCCCGGGCCCGCACAATAAAATGGGGGGTTATTTACAGGGGATTTGTCACTCGTGACGCCACCCACTATATGCGGCCAGTAATGGGGCCGCCGCTGCTGCAGAACATCCGGGGATGATGGGATAGCAGCTTGGATAGAATAGTTACTGTGGGCAGAACTGGGTTCCCCGGGGCAGTGGTAGTAGTAGTTAAAGTCTGTGAGGATAGTTATTGATGCTGCAGGAGAGTAGGGGAAGCAGTAGAGAGGATGAGAGTAGAGGTAATCGCAGTATATGAGGGCAAGTGGGGCTTCAGTATAAGGATCACACACACACTCACGGTTTCTATGGTTTTCCAAGTCTTTACTTGCAGATGGTATAACACAGTATTGTCCACGGAGTCTGTACCGGGTTGCTCTCACCCTGACCGGGTCTTTGGCTTCCTACTTAAGCGCTGTGTGTGGCCCTGCTGCTGCTTGTAGCTGAACTGCTGGCCCTGTCTCTGCTCACGGGTACCAATCTGCTGGGCAACTTGAGTCCTCTGTGTCACTGACCCCTCCGTGTTGCTTTGCTATGGTACAGTGAAGATGGTGGACCTTCACTATGCCGGTGTTTACTGTCCTGTCTGTCTCAGGCACAGCCTCGGATCCGGTATCCGTCTTAAGCGCCTCTCCGGGGTTAAGTTTCTGGGGTAACTCTTTATCCCGGGTATGTTCCTCTGTCTCCTCTCCTCAGACCCCTCAGGACCTCCACTTCTACTTGGCTCTGCTCCTGCTCCAGACTAAACTGAACTCTGACTAAAACTGAACTAACTGTCACTCCTGCTCTGTGGTAAACAACTTAGCTCCTCCCACTAGTGCAGGTGCCACCTAAACTCCTCCCACTTTCTAGTGTAGTGTTGTGTGGGAGTAAACCTGTGTTGGTATTTCTGTGGCACATTAACCCTTGGGGTGCCACAATAGCATTCCACTGAAAAGGGGCAAAACAGTCTGGCTTGAATACTGCTCTGTCCCCATCTATTGAGGCCTGCTGGCACTTAGAGAGGTGAATCATTCAGAGATAGGTCCATCCAGATTGGTTACACGTTGTCGCGGTGGGATGACTTTTATGAGTTTTTGATCAAAATAGTGTCAACTAAGTACCCTATGTTATTTACATGTACAATTACTATTTACTTACTTACTAAAGGGTACATGCTCATTTTGTTTGAATCCTAGGTTCTGTCTGTTAGTGGCCTGAGTGTGAATGGGCCTTAGACACAACTCTAATATCAACAAGTGTACCGGCCCATTTCCAACTTCCTTTAGTTTTATATTTAGCAACATATATTGTATATACCCTTGACAGTTATAGCAAATTGAAAACAATGAAGTCCAGCAGAATTAAATATTAAAATTCTGATCACTGGTCAGTCGTACAGTAGTACTACTATAATATTGTTACTTGTAAGTGGATTTTAAGAAAATCAATGACTTACAATAAGAGTGATTTAATAGGAAATACATGGCAAGGCTGAATTTTATTGAAAAGCATTAGTCAAATGTTTCATTACTACTGTGAGAAAACTTACAACATATCTCTGAGCATAAAAGCAAATTCTGCTTATCTATAAAAATTGAGAGGAGATGCAGGTTTTTATTACTTAGTGCAGTGGCTATAGGTCTTCTATTTTTTCTGGCAGCCTCATTTTGTCTAATAGCACAAGCAAATACAATTCCCAGCTACAAAAAAGTAATTATCCAGCTATGCCATAACTCAAACATGGAAATAGATCACATTACATCATATTTTCAAAACAGAACAGGAGCGGAGTGATACATTGCAGTTCACGGCTGCCACTTATTGGTGAGCAAACTCAATTGTGCAGATTACATTTTAAACACAGTTTTAAATGAACTAAGTAAAGCTCGGCTGCACATATATCCAACGCTCACTGCTGGATTGTAAGGACATTCTTCACTGTCACATAAATGGAATAGCATTTGTTTAATGCTTTCTTTAGCTAAAACTTAATGGGGAATGCAAATATGCAGTAAACTAAAGGTGAGTTTTACATCTTCTTATTGAAGAAAACTTTATTACATTTCATTCTCTCAATTTACACCGTGTAAATGATCACTTAGAGCAGTATTTTCTAAACCTGTCCTCAAAGAACCCCCAAAAGACAACATTTAGAAGTAGAGAAATCACTGACTCGCCCGTGTGACAATAAACTTATTATACAGCATATAAAAAAGAAGAGATCACCGCCGATGTATTAATAAAGACATATCACACGGGGGAGTCATATATCTGATTGTTTTTGTCATAAAACTGTCGTGAATCACACATTTTTTTAAATAGTGCAAAAGCGTTGTGACTTTTGGCATTTTCACATCAGTTTTAAGCAGCTCTGCCTGTATGGGTGGAGATGGAAAGGAGCTGGGTGAAATGGGGTATGGCTAAGCCCACCCATCAATTCAACAACATTGTCAGCATTTCTTACGCCAGAAATTATACTCCAGTGACTGATTAGAGTAATATTTATGGTGATGTGTAATGAAGTGCATTCAACTGAGAAAATGCACCACATGCGCCACTTAAAGGGAATCTGTCAGCAGAATTTTGCTATGTAGGCTAAGGACAGCATTCTGTAAGAGTTAATAAACAAAAAGCAACCGTGCTTCTCAAATCTGTGTTTGAGCTATTGTTTATCTAAGCTAAAGGGTTTATTACTCTGTGATTAACATTACATGACTAGAAAGTCACACGTATGGCAGTCCAACACGCCCACAGCGTTAATTGATTCCTCACTGTCAATGCATAATCTCTATTGAGAGCCTATTGTGTTTGGAAGTATGTATCGTAGCTCACCTACATGTTTAAAACTCAATTCTTTGATAGTGTAAGAATGACTATACCTACTAACCTATGTGATACATTGTTGGACCCAAAATCTTGTTGCCAACAATAAGTTGTTATCATATGAGGTAGCAAAATCCTGTGGACAGATTCCCTTTAAGGAATTTGATTTATTGTACACCAGTGAGCCCTTTATGATATGTGCAATTCCAGTGTTAATAAATTGGCCACAAAGTGCTCACCTAGTCTCAGATAATTCAACAAAAATCTTTCCATTGTACTGTTTGTTTTGTTAACATCTTTCTTGATAAGCAATCAATGGCTGAAATGGTCACATGACAAACTATTGGCATTATGGTTCCCTTTGCGCAAGTAGTGCAAACCTCTTTAGCCACTGGCTGCAGTGGTCACGTAGTAGCCACAGTAAAGAAAATATCCGCACTCCAAAAAGTTCAGACTTGGATTGAGAGGTAAGAAAAAAGGTAAATAATTTGTCACTTGTATTATATTTATACATGTCTAGTCTTTGGCTGCAGTGGTCACGTAGTAGCCACAGTTAAGAAAATATCTGCACTCCAAAAAGTTCAGACTTGGATTGAGGGGTAAGAAAAAAGGTAAATACTTGTCACTTGTCACTTGTATTATATTTATAACTATCTGTATATTGTTAGACATGAAGAAATGTTTGGGAAACATTGACAAAAGCCGGCATAAGTAATGCCTGTGGTCAAAAATAAAATCATAAAAGATAGAGGATTATGGAATTTTAACTGAGGTTCAACTGCTAAAACCCTCACCCAGAGAATATGCAGAGACCCATCTGAACATATTAGGAGTCAATCTTGTGCATCTCTTCTTCAGTCAGTACCTAGAGGAATCAGAATAGTGAGTACAGTGCTCAGCTATATATGGCAGTCCCCTGAGCTCCATTCAGTGCTTTATATAGCCGCATTGCCTGGATTGGTTTCATACGCCAAACTCCCAGCAATCAGTAAAGTATCCTATATTCAAGCTACAGTTTGAAACCTTGGTAAAACCTTTGTGCCTGCCCTCTTAAATTGTTTAGCATTATCAGCTCCATAAATCCATGTCTTCAGCTTCTAACACAAGAACCAGCTACTTGAGGACTAACATTTCGGGGTTCCTTTTAAACTTATGCAAGTATATGATGTTTTTCCTCTCTTTACCTTTCAATTTTCTCTACCAAAGAAAATTCTTTGATAGGACACTGTGTTTCAGTAACAATGGTTTTTCATCTAAACAGGAATCATTTTAACAATGGTGTTGAATGAGCAGATGAAAAGAAACTCTTCATCCATTGGACCTGTATCATCTACATTTAAAAATACTTAAAAAATATAACTCAAGGTTATATAGATGGTATTAATACATCTGTTAGGAGGTATATTTAAAAAGGGATATAAAAAAGATCACATTTAGAAGATCAATGGCTTAAAAAGGGTTTCAGGTATTGAAACTTTGCTGTCTATTTTTAAGATAGGTCAATAAAGTTTAATTGTGAGGTCCACCAATAAGTACACTGCACATTAATTAACTAATTTAATGGAAATCTGTCCTCAGAAGTTCGCAATCCCAAACTAAGCATATGAACATAAGACAAGTTCAACATCTTTACATGGTTAGTTCCTTCCTTTATATGCAAATGAGTTTAAATATCTGAAGCCTTTGTCACTCCAGCTCTATTTCATGCTTCCTGTTTGACTGACAACCTTTATATTTTATGCTGTTACTTCAGGCAACTGAGCTATCAGTCAAGTAGGAGGAGGTAAGGAACAGAGATTAGAAAACCTGTTTGGGTTCTGAGTTTGAGTGATTTATATATAAATATCACTAGAGTGAGCATCACTGTGCTTGTGTGTGCTTGGCCAAGTGCCATCTTCAGTGTTTGATCAGCTCAGACTGAGAGTAAGAACAGAGTTATCAGACATAGTGTGGATGTAAGAGAAAAAGATTTAAAAAATCCCCACACTGCGACCCCCAGACGTGGGTTGCTTATGGCTGGCTGTATGTGGGTGGAGCAACAAACTGCAAATCAGTGACTTTAAGGGTAAGTGCACACTTACCCGGCGGTTTGGTCGGCGGCAGCTGGCGGAACCCGCCAGGAAGCTCCGGCGCCGTCCACCGGCTTCCTGGCGGGTATGTGCGGGGGAGCCGGGCGGTAACCGGCGGATGCACAGCGTGTTCTCGGCGGCGAATCTGCAGCGGCTGGAAGCAGCACATGATTCTGCTTGCAGCCGCTGCAGAACCGCCGTTTTTTAGAACATGCTCATTCTTTGCTAACCCGCTGGGAAACCTGCGGGTTAGCAATGGATGACGCTGTGTAACCGCCGGTGTGTGCACTGCCTTGGGCGGTTTACATTAGTTTTAATGTTAATCCAAACGCCGGTTTGGATTAACATAAATTTAAATAAAACTAATGTAAACAAAACGGCGGTTTACACAGGTAAACCGCCGAAAACCCGCCCAGTGCGCACATAGCCTAAGTGAGGATCAGGTCAACTTTGGGCACCACCCGAACCTGAGATTCCAGGGGTGCAAATAGTTCTAGAATGCAACCAAACTGAACCTTCAAAGGTTCGATCATCTCTAGTGGGGAATAGAGCTCGAGTGACAGAGGCTTCAGATCTTTAAACTCATTTGCAAATCATTCAAATTATTATTTCTCAGGAATGGAGGAACTGATTGCCATGCAAATGTACATGTCTGTGAAATAACTACATGCATGTAGAAAGAGTTTAGGGGTACAATCCTCTAATAGTTTCCCTTTAAGGGCAGCTGTGCCTGTTATTGTATTTCATCCATTCATTAGACTAGGACTAAATGAGAATCAGCTGCAGCACCAAGCAAAGCTCTCAGAAAAGGTAGAAACTGTCACAGTTAACAGTGAAAATGGAAAAATAATGAGATGAAATATAAAGAAAGAAACTTCATGTTAACAAATCATACAGCAATTTTAACAGTTTATATAATGAAATACTCCCAAACATACAAAGATAGAATTAGGGATTAAAGACATAATTATATTTCATACTGCAATCATTTTCAGCACTGTAATATTAGGTCTTTTAAGAAAAGACCTTTAACCCAGAGGTGATGCACAAATATAGATCACTGGCTTCACAGAAATATCAAACTTCATGTTACACAGTACATACTTTGTTCTACTTTAAACAATTTTATCCCATTTGATCCTTGGATTACTTTTATATTCAAAACTGTCTTATATAGCGCAGATATTTTTAGATATACCTATATAGCATCTGAAGATCCTACTGTGAAATTGTTCTATCTATATTTCAATCATATGCACTCACTATATATATACATTTATACATCTTATATAGCGCAGATATTTTTAGATATACGTATATAGCATCTGAAGATCCTACTATCTATCTATTATCTATCTATCTATCTATCTATCTATCTATCTATCTATCTATCTATTCCTTCCATCAATCAATCTATCTATCTAGCGAACAAAACATTTTTACACGGCACAGTGAAATAAGAAAATTGGTGCAAGTTATTTCACAAACAATCTTCAATTGTGCATCATACACAAACCAAAAGAAATGTAAAGCAGCACACCTTGAAAAAGTGAAATTTCAAGCATTTTTTTGGCCATCAAGTGTGTAAAGGGCGACATTTTGTTCGCACAGGGGGAGACAGCACAAAGCAGAGAGAACAGAGGGGAGAAGATAGCATAGAGGGGGAGAAACTGCATACAGGAAAGAAAGCACAGAGGGGAAAAGATAAAACAGGGTGGCGATCACACAGGGGAAGAAAGCTGAAGGAAAAGAGCACATGAGGAGAGAAGACAGCACAGGACAGAGAGAGAGAGAGCAGATGGGGGAGAGAGCACAGAAGGGAAACAGCAAAAAGGTAAAAGCACATGGCACTTGAGGTGAAAAGACAGCATAGGGGAAGAAGACAGCACACAGGGGGGAGGGTGCACAGGGGGAGACAGCTAAAAGGACAGGGCACATAAGGAGAGAAGACAGCACACAGTGGGAGAGAGACAGTAGTGGGAGACATAGTGGGAGAGTGAACAGGGGGAGACAGCTAAAAGTAGAGAGCACATGAGGGGAGAAGACAGCACAGGAAGAGAGAGAGAGTGCACAGAGAGGAGACAGCCACCATGCCAAGAGCTACAGAGCCCATCCTCATCGTGACAACACCACCTTCCCAATGCAAAAGCATTGGGCTCACATCTAGTATATATTGTGAGAATCATGTGGGATTAGTGGATGAGGGCAGGTATATCTCACCCTAGCATGGTCAGTATCACCTGGCTACTAATGAATTAATGGGAGGCAGTGGGCAGATGTAAAAGGAAGCTAGGAGGTTGGGTGAGTGTCTCAGCCTGGGACCACAGAAAGCCTGTCTGTGTATGAATACAAGAGGGGTGGGGGACAAGAGGTGCAATAGTACCCTATCACTAGAGACACTTTAGGCTACAAAGGTGTTGCTATGGAACCACTCACATGATTCAGTTGTGGCACCCACAACTGGTATGAAGAGCATCAGTACTCAGCTGCTGCAGGACCTCCACCGACCACTCACACGTGGTGCTGTCCAGAAAATGTTTGGAAAGAAGAGGTGTATCACGGTTTGTGCTGCTGGGTCCAAGAAAAAAAACTCACATGGGAGTCAGGGTTTCACAAACAAGTGCTTTTTCTTTATTCCTTCACTGAGGAAGGTGCCAGGTGGGGCACCGAAACGTGTTGGAGTAAAGGAATAAAGAAAAAGGACTTATTTGTGAAACCCTGACTCCCATGTGAGTTTTTTTCTTGGACCCAGCAGCGCAGACCGTGATACACCTCTTCTTTCCCAACATTTTCTGTCTGTGTATGAGACACATGTGAGTGGAAGGATTGCTCATTGTTCATGTGGTTTTGCTAGAAGGGAGAATCCCTTCAGTCTGTATCTAGGATATCATTCTTTTGAGTTAGCTCTGGACAGGCAAGGACTTATTTTTGTTGTTGGTTTTTCTTCTTTCTGTTTTTGCTTTCACCTAAATAAATCTGAACCAGCATCAGTTGCACCCAGATCTCTGCTGTTCACCTGAGTGGAATGCAGAAACTACATGCCCTTTGATCCCAACAAAGGTGATCCCCGAGCCAGTGTTATCACTATATATATATATGTATATGTATGTTTGTGTGCCATACACCTTCTAGTCCAAAATTTCTTGTGCGCCGATATGAATTTCCAACAAAAATGAATATTATGAAAGCTGAAAGACAATAATATTGAATAATAAATTAAAGAAAAGAGGGAAATACATGATAATGGAAAAAGAACAAAAGGGGGTGCATGCTCCAAGTTTCCAAATTTTCAACTAAACAGTATTTTGTACTGCACTGGATTTTGAAGTGTATGTATAGTGTATATATATAGTGAGTATAGATGAGCAGATTGATTCAAAGCAAATAAATATACTATATATTTCACCAAAATAAATTGGATTTACCAGAAAGCAAATTGGTGATTAGATTTGCTACTTTGATTGATATTTTTTAGGGCTGATGGGAACCAGACAGGGAGCTGTAGTGGATGATATACTCCCTGACATAATGCCGGGAGTCTATTCCAGAGGATAAACAGTTGGTATTTTTTAACTGAGAATAATTTTAATAGCTGTAAATTACAAAAATATTGATTTACACATATTCTGATAATTAAATGTATTTTTATGGTGGGAATAAACCTTGATGTAACCTTCAATTGTGCCAAGGACCTTGAGAATTATTTTCTTTGTTACAGTATGATTTACATGACCTATTTGTGCCGCCCCACTTTTCACTTTTCATCTCCTTCATTGCCTTTTAATAAATGTCCATGTCTTGTGAAGGCTGCAGTTGTTTTTAAATCATTCTCCTTAAATTATTCTCTTTTCTACAGCATATATAAAAGTATGCTAAAACAAACATGGCTTTAAGACAACAGATATTAAAAGTTAAAGTGTAAATTTGATTTAAATGAAAAACACAAAAAAAACAATACTGGACTGGTTGTTAATGAAGGGTCACATAGCAGCTAAGATGATGCTTTTTTGTGCTATGGGACTTATCTTCCCACATATTTCTGTGCTCTTTTAAAAAGTGCATTTTATGGCTGTGTGGGCATGGCCAGCATCTTCCAGCACTGTGTGTGCATTTCCACAGATTCTGAAAGCAGGCTGATAAGGAGCAGTGCAATGTGACAGCAGTGAAGGGGTCAATAGAGATCATGACTGAGCTGTGTGGAGCCAGATGATAGATCAGAAGATTGTGCCAAGGAAAGTGGAGTTTGCAGTGATCCTGACATTCTGACATTGCTTAATACTGTGCTGTAGGCTGAAGTAATGTGATACATTGTCACCTCATCAGCTGTAGTCAGAAGTGTGGACACTGTGCAGGCTCCTCCACTTTTACCCTTATATGGTTGCATGCTAGTATTCAGTGTGACAAGCTTGAAGATGGATCTGACTGAAAATAAACATATGTCTGCTTCACACACAGTGCAGTGGGGACACCTTGTGGAAGGTTTATGAATGGTTTTCAACCAGATATCTCTACTAAAGTATATTTGAAAGTTTATTAAAATCACGTGCTCTACATTATTATTAAATAAAAATTTAAATGGCTGCTATGCTTTAAAGCCTTCATTAAATGTTTAAAATAGAGAAAGTTTAATATATAATTGTATAGACAAAAGAGCCAGCCATTAATAAATGTTTTTGTGTACCATATCAGATCATAGAACTTAGATAAAACAACTGTATTAGAATTAAAATACAGCACTAAGTATGCCGACTGAAATCCTATTGGTTCTCCCTGTGTGATCTGATTATAAATAAGCTGCAAGGAATTAGAAGTAATTCAACCACTTGGCTGATGGCGCCAATTTTGATGCCAAAAAGCACATGCATCAGTTGTTAGTGTGAAATAAGAAATCTCTTTTTTAATAATATACAGATTTAATTATAGAAAATGGTATTAATGGGAAAAATATATTACAAAACACAGTGGGTTGGTGCCTGAATATGTTTAGGCTGGAACATGGTGATTTTCTTAGACAATAGGAATGCCATTTTTTATTGGCAATTTAATAATTTAACCCTTTTATGCCATGGCCATTTTCCATTCTTTAATTTCTTGTTTTTTCCTACCCTTGTTCCAAGAGCCATTATTTTTTTTTCACATCAATATAGCCATGTGAGGACTTGTTTTTTTGCAGGACAAGCTAAGTTTTGAATAACACCATTCAACAACACCATTGTAGCACATATTGTACTGGAAAATGGGAAAAACACACACATATACAGTATACAAATGGAGGGTTGGATAATGCAGTTAATAAGGCAGGTGATGTGACAGAATGGTCAGTGTTGAAAGTGGGGAAGAGCAGCTGTGGCAGTAAATATCAGCATTCAGAGATAGGAAGCATCATAGTTTTTTTATTCTTTGATTAGTGGTCTGGTGTTGGATTTGAAGATTCCTCAATTTATGCAGAAAGACATAAATCCATGCAACACATTCATTCCTGCTCTGAATGTGTCAAGGTCATCATGAGTTTATATTCCCAGACTCTTCTGATTCTTTGGGATTTGAAATTAACATTCAAAACTAGTATTTTCATATCCATTATAGTGTGATCAGGGGTACAGAAATGTTTTGGCATAGGTAGATGTGCACCTTGCATTTCTGCTTCCACAGTTGAATGACCTTGTATTGACCTTTGTTGTGGCACTATTATTAGCTATTTCTACATGTAGCCAACATTAACCTACTGATTTTGGAAGCTTCATTGATGCTTCCCATGCTACATTTCATGTAGTTTAGAAGTGAAATCCAATAATATTGATTTACTGATCAATGAGTCTTCTTTAAGATGCTTTTATTTAAAATGTCATATCTAGGGATGAGTGAGTATACTTGTAACTATTCGGTACTTGCTGAATAGTACGGTATTCGAGCTACTCGCTACTCCCCGAGTTTCCTTGTGATTACTCGTTAGGAGTAGCGAGTAGTACATTCACATTTGCAGTGTATCTATATACACTGCGAAAGTGAAATAAATTTAATAAAAGGTGTTTAAAATAAAAAAATAACATACTCTCCTATCCGACGGCTGTCCCGGGACCTGAAAAGAACACATCCGATGGGCTGCCAGGACCTTAAGTCTGATGGCCAATCCGATGACCGGTAGCGATGTGATGTCATCGGATCGCTACCGGCCATCTGATTGGCCATCAGACTTAAGGTCCTGGCAGCCCATTGGATGTGTTCTTTTCGGGTCCTGGGACAGCCGTCGGATAGGTGAGTATGTTACTTTTTTATTTTTAACACCTTTTATTAACTTTTATTTCACTTTCGCAGTGTATATAGTGTATATAGATACACTGCGAAAGTACTCGCATCTCCCATTGACTTACATTGGACTCACTATACTCGTAATGAGTACCCAAGTATTAGGACTTACTTGTTACGAGTATAGCGAGTCTCAATATTTCAGTACTCGATCATCCCTAGTCATATTGCTATTAGCTTTTATTTTGAATTCATATTTGCACCTGCCAAAACAAATACCCTTCTTAATACATTACTTGATTTGCCCTTGACCTTGTAATTATAAGTAAATGAAAACTTTACAACAGTCTCATATACTTACTCAAGATACTTTGACATTTACACCAATGTTTATCCTTTCTAAACTATATTTCAAATGAATCTCATCTCTAGCTTGTCTTCTTGCTTCCTGTTGAGTCTACTGTGGAAATGGTCAATTCTGGAATTCATGAATAGGTGTCAACTAATTCCTTTATTTCTTTCCTTCACAATATGTAATTTTCTAAAATATAAGCAGAGCTCTGTCGTACTTTGTCAATCATTAAACTTCTAAACAAATGGTGAAAAGGGTTGTATAGTGCTGAAAAAAAAAATGGTTTCTTTCATTGCAAATTTACCGGGTAATAAAAACCAGTGACTCAAGCTGAACTTGAAATAATACCCAACCGATAGACTGGTGGGAAAATATTTTTACAAAAAACAGCCATGTTTTTGCATCCTGACATATAACTTTAATCCCTGCACCCTCAAGAGAATTTAATTTTTGTATTTTAGTTTTTTCCTCCCCTTCTGAAGAACCATAACTTTTTCATTTTTCCATTAGTATAACAATATGAGGCATTGTACTCTGAGCGTCAAGTTGTATTTTAAATGACATTATTCATTTTACCATATAGTGTACTGGAAAATGGAAAAAAATTCCAAGTGTGGTAAAATTGAAAACAAAGTGCAGTTCCACAAATTTTTTTTTATCATGTACACTATATACAGGGTGGGTCATTTATATGGATGCACCTAAATAAAATTGGAATGGTTGGTGATATTAATTTCCTGTTTGTGGCACATTAGTATATGGGAGACGGAAATCTTTTCCAGATGGGTCGTGGCTAGGGATGAGCGAGAAGAATCGTTTCTATTCGGTACTCGGGAGTAGCGAGTAGTCCTTTCACTTTTGTAGTGTATCTATATACACTGCGAAAGTGCACTAAAAGTGAATAAAAGTTGTTAAAAAATAAAAAAATATCATACTGACTTATCCGACGCCTGCACCGGGACCGGACCGGCAAAGAAGACATCCGATCAACGACAAGGATCTGTGAGTCTGACAGCCAATCAGATGGCTGGTAGCGATCTGGCCAATCAGACGTCACAAACCACCTGATCGCTACTAGCCACCTGATTGGCCAGATTGCCAGGTCATTGATGCACGTTCAAGGCCTGGCAATCTGGCCAATCAGGTGGCTGGTAGCGATCAGGTGGTTTGTGACATCTGGCCATCTGATTGGCTGTCAAACTCACAGGTCCTTGTCGTTGATCGGATGTCTTCTTTGCAGGTCCTGGTGCAGGCGTCGGATAGGTGAGTATAATATTTTTTTATTTTTATTCACTTTTAGTGCAATTTCACAGTGTATATATAGATACACTGTGAAAGTACTCGCCTGCCCATTCACTGCCATTGGACTCGCTATACTCACAATGAGTACCGAGTACCGGGACCTACTCGTTGCGAGTATAGCGAGTACGATTCTTGCAATACTTGCTCATCCCTAGTCGTGGCCATTGCAGCCATTTTAAAGTTGGCCATTTTGGATCTAACTTTATTTTTTCCAATGGGAAGAGGGTCATGTGACACATCAAACTTATTGAGAATTTCATAAGATTAACAATGGTGTGCTTGGTTTTAACGTAACTTTATTCTTTCATGAGTTATTTACAAGTTTATGACCACTTATAAAACGTGTTTAAAGTGCTGCCCACTGTGTTAGATTGTCAATGCAACCCTCTTCTCCCTCTCTTGACACACTGATAGCCACAGCACAGAAGAAATGCTAGCACAGGTTTCAAGTATCCGTTGTTTCAGATGCTGCACATCTTGTATCATCAGAGCACAGAAAATTGCCTTCAGATGAGTGATGAGTCAAAGTTTTTGTGAATGGTGAAGTTAACAAACAAAACCACAGCTATTGGTTTGACACTAACCCATAATGGATAGATCCCTCCAAGACTGTTGGAACACAAAAATTGATGATATGGTGTGGTATATGGGGTACAAAGATAGTGGGGCCATTCTTCGTCAATGGAAACCTCAAAGCTTCTGGATATCTTAATCATGTAGCAATTTCAGATATTCAGTGGCATTAAGATTTTCATTGATGAAGAATGGCCCCACTATCTTTGTACCCCATATAGTTCACCATACCATCAATTTTTGTGTTCCGACAGTAACATAGTAACATAGTATTTAAGGTTGAAGGAAGACCTTAAGTCCATCTAGTTCAACCCATAGCCTAACATGTTGATCCAGAGGAATGCAAAAAAAAACCATGTGACAACACAAAGCTCCACATTGGGGTAAAGAATTCCTTCCTGACTCCACATACGGCAATCAGACTAGTTCCCTGGATCAATGCCCTATCAAAGAATCCAGTATATATAACTGGTAATATTTTTCAAGAAAGGCATCCAGGCCACTCTAAAGTGTTAGTAGTGACTCATTCATTACAACATCATGTGGCAGAGAGTTCCATAGTCTCCCTGCTCTTACAGTAAAGAATCCTCATCTGTAATTATGATTAAACCTTCTTTCCTCCAGATGTAGAGGTTGCCCTCTTGTCCCCTTCTCAGGCCTAAGAGTAAAAAGATCATTAAAAAGTTCTCTGTACTGTCCCCTCATATATTTATACATTATTATAAGATCACCCCTAAGCCTTCATTTTTCCAAACTAAATAACCCGAAGTTTAATAACCTGTCTTGGTATTGCATACCCCTCAGTCCTCTGATAACCTTGGTCGCTCTTCTCTGCACCCGCTCTAGTTCAGCTATGTCTTTCTTATACATCGGAAACCAGAATTGTACACAGTATTCTAAGTGTGGTCGTACAGTCTTGGAGGGATCTGTCTACTGTAGGTTAGTGTCAGACCAATAGCGGTGGTTTGTTTGTTAACTTCACCATTCACAAAAAGTTTGCTTCATCATTCACCTAAAGGCAATTGTCTATGCTGTGAAGATACAAGATGTGTAGCATCTGTAACAAAGGATACTGGAAGCCTGTGCTAGCATTTCTTCTGAGGTGTTACTATCAGTGTGTCAAGAGTGGGAGAAGAGTGCTGCATTGACAATCCAACACAATTGGCAGCTCTTTGAACACATTTTATAAGTGGTCATAAACTTGTAAATAGCTCATGAAAGAATAAAGTTACGTTAAAACCAAGCACACCATTGTTTTTCATATGAAATTCTCAATATTTTGATGTGTCACAGGACCCTCTTACCATTGGAAAAAAAAGTTGGATACAAAATGGACAACTTCAAAATGGCCGCCATGGTCACTACCATCTGGAAAAGTTTCCCTCCTCCCATATACTAATGTGCTACAAACAGGAAGTTGATATCACCAACCGTTCCCATTTTATTTAGGTGCATCCATAGCAATGGCCCACCCTGTAGTAAAACTGACCTGGCAGAATGATTTCCCAGGTTGACACGAGTTTGTAGATATCAAACATGCATAGATTTTTTATTAGTTAAGTGTTTACAAAAAAAAGAGAAATATGTGAAAAAAAATTGCTCTTTTTCCGAGACCTGTATCATTCTAATTTTTTAGGACTTGGGGTTGTGTGGTGGTTTTTTTTTGCATCCCAAGCTAATATTTTAAATTATACCATTCTGGAGTAAATACAATGTTTTTGTTTTGATCGCCTGTTATTTTATTTTATTGCATTGTTGCGGCGACCTAAATCCCTATTATTTTGGAATTTTGACTTTTTTTCCATTATGCAGTTTACTGATTGGATTAATTTATTTTATATTTTAATAGATCAGGCTATTCTGAACACATTGATGCCAAATATGTGTTAATATTTTTTTTCCTTTAATTGTTTTATTTTCAATAGCAAAAGGAGGTGTTTTGAACTATTGTGTTTTATGCTTTTCATAATTTTAAAAACTTTTTTCCCACTTTTTATTGTTTTTGCTAGTCCCCTTAAGGGACTTGAATACACCACTGCCTGATCTCTTGTGTTGTATAGAACTGTGCTGTGCCCAGCTTTCTACAGCACAAATCATCATCTCCTGTGAATGCCGATGCTCAGCCAGAGTTCACAGAAAGTTCATCATGACGGAGACATTGGTCTTCATCTGACCTCTTACTGTCATGACAATTCATCATGTTACGGGGCTGCCGATAGGAGTGGGGAACAGCGGCTGTGTGTTAGATTACGCTGTCCGATCCATCTGCACCTGATAGCTGCACGTGTCAGCTGATCAAAACAGCCAGCATGTGCAGGGAAAGATGTGGGTATGAGCATGCCCAAATTGTGATGTGGGCATAAGCGTGCTTTTGATTTAGGCTTAGTGCGTGAAGCCAAATCAAAGAGAGAGAACCGACTAGGGACATACCTATACGTCCTTAGTTGTGTAGGAGTTAAAATAAATTTGTATATATTTTCCCTTTAACACCCTTCATTAATATTTGGAAAATGCACTAATTAGCTTTGAGCTATTACATAATGTCACCTTGTAAAGGAGAAGCAGAAAATAACAACCAAGGAACGAACGTATATATCTGTATACATGCAAAAGTCAAAGTTCAAATGATTTTTCATCTATTAAACCTGATGACACAACATTATGCCACACTTTACTATGGATTCAAGTTGTATAACTCTAATTGCTATAAATTGTAATTTGTAAGCATTTTTGGATGGTAGACTAAACAGTTTTTCTAAAAACAGATTAAAATAAATCAATGGAAAATTACCCTTTACTGACAAACTACTGCTTGTTACAAGCAAAATGATCAATTGTGAGAGCCAAACAGCTGGCTGTAGGAACAGAAGCAACAGAAATATAACCACGTTTCCATTTTAGAAGAGTATTTAAAGAGTTTCCCACCAAATGTATATATTTGTCCCTGAATAAATTGGCAAGTTTACAAATTCCTACATCTTTTTATGATTTTTAAATTAGTACTCTGAATATACACTGTAATGTATACAGGGAGTCAAGCACATGAAAAGAAAAAATGAATGAGATTACTGTAAATCCTCGACTGTGCTTGTTCAGATGGCAAGAAAAAAACAATTTCATGCTGCCTTGAAGACTAAATATTCTTCGATACCTGCATTTTGCATACCCACTTAATATAAATGTATTAGAATGAATGTGAAAGAAATAAAACTGAGTGCAAATAATAATGGTTTACGAAAATTGATAATATGTTATACCACGGCCCACTCAAAGAAAAAAAAAAGATAATACAAATGTGTTTTTTTAACCAATTATTGATATGTTCTTTAATCTTTAATATGCATAGTAATTGAAGATGGTGTTGTAACTAAATGTTCTTAGCTATAAAAAAAATAGAAATCTTGCTTCTCTCTGCTGAGATACACAGGCTGCAAGTGTAATACAGGGGCTATGTGTGGACTCTTGATGTGATACTAGAGGGATGTGTGGGTTCCTGGTGTAATTAGCAAGGAGCTATGTGTGGATACAGGCTATAATACAGGCATCTTTGTTTGAGCTACTGCTCTAATACAGAGGGCTATGTGTGAGCTCCTGGTGTAATACAGAGGCTATGTGAGGCCCCCTGCTGTAATATCGGGTAATTCCTCCTGTGTGTCCTCCTGCTGTATATTGGGGACTGTGTGTGGACTGATTCTGTAATACTGAAGGCGGTGTGTGCCCTGCTGCTTTATATCGAAGTTATATGTAGGTTCTTGCTGTATACTGGGGCTGTGTGCAGCCTCCTCCTGTATACTGGGGGCTGTGTGGCCTCCTGATGTGTACTGGGGGCTGTGGTTAGCTTCCTCCTGTATACTAGGGGCTGTGTGGCCTCCTGCTGTATACTGACGGCTTTGTGCAGCTTCCTGTTGTATACTGGGGACTGTGTGGTGTTTTGACTCCTGCAATAATACTAGTAGCTGTGTGTTACCTCCTGCTGTATACAGGGGCTATATGTGAACTTATGCTGTGAAATGGGGGATATGTGTGGCCTCCTGCTGTATACTGGGCACTGTGTGTGGACTCCTGCTGTAATATTAGGGGCTGTGGAGCCTTTGCTGTATACTGGGAGTTCTGTGGCCTCCTGCTGTACATAGGGGACTGTGTGTGAGTTCCTTCTGTATGAAGGTGTTGTATGTGGCCTCCTGCTGTATACTGAGGGCTGTTTGTGGCCTCTTGCTATATACTGGGGGTTGTGTATGGCCTCCTGCTGTATACTGTGGGCTGATTGTGGGCTACTGCTGCATACTGAGGGCTGTGTGCAGCCTCCTGCTGTATATTAGGTCTAAGTGTGCACTTTTGATGTATACTAGTGGTGGTGTGTGAGGTTCTGCTGTATACTGTGGGCTGCGTGTTGTCTCCTGCTGTATTTTGGAGGCTATGTGCAGGCTCCTGCTGTATACTGGTGGCTGTGTGCGGCTTCCTGCTGTATACAGGGGTTGTATGTTGCCTCCTGCTGTATACTGGAGGCTGTGTGTGGGCTTCTGCTGTATACTGACAGCTATGTGCAGGGTCCTGCAGTATACTGAGGTCTATGTGCAGGTTTCTGCTGTATACTGGGGGCTGTGTGCAGCCTTCTGCTGTATATAGGAGTTGTATGTGGCCTCTAGCTGTATACTGAGGAGTGTGTGGCCTCCTGATGTATACGGGGGCAGTATGAGGTCTCCTGCTGTATATTGGAAGCATTGTGAGGCCTCCTGCTGTATACTGTGGGCTGTGTGTGGGCTCCTTCTGTATATTGGGGGCTATATGCGGCCTCCTGCTTTAATACTAGGGGCTGTGTGTGACCTCCTGCTGTACACTAAGGGCTGTGTGTGACCTCCTGCTGTATACAGGGGATGTATGTGGCATCCTGCTGTAAACTCAGGGCTGTGTGTAGCGTTCTGCTGTATACTGCAGGCTGTGTGTGGGTTCCTTCTGTATACTGGGAGCTATGTGCTGTCTCCTGCTATAATACTAGGTGCTGTGTGACCTCCAGCTGAATATTGGGGGTTGTGTCTGGTCTGCTCCTGCTTTAATACTAGGTGCTGTGTGACCTCCAGCTGAATATTGGGGGCTGTGTCTGGTCTGCTGCTGTGTGCTGGGGGCTGTGAGCAGGCTCCTGCTGTATACTGGAGGGCTTTGTGGCCTCCTGCTGTATACTGGGAGCTGTGTGCAGACTCCTCCTGTATACTGGGGGTTTTGTGTGGGAGGTTGTTAGAAGAATGACAAAAAGGTGTTTTAATCACTTTGGTGTTTGTGTTGCTGCTGCTTCACTGAGAATCTTTTCTAGAAGCCCTTGCCTTTGGCAAGATTTCCTGAATGTTTCACAGACATGCAAAAGCTGTCTTTTACTATGAGTGTTCTTTGTTGCGTACAGCAACTAATCAGGAGTTATGCTGAGATTGGTTGCAATAGGCCACTTGATAAATATCCAGGCTAACTGTCAAAACAGGCAAGGCAGTATCTATTACCTCACACAAATAGTAACTAGGCCTTTTTTTTGGCGACTGACTGTAAAGCGCAGGGTTAAAATGTCCCTTTAAAACATTGTTTATGACATTTGCGGAGTCAAATGGGGTGGCTGCGCAAAATTTTTTGATTGTAAATGCGAAGGTGCGGATTCCTTTAGTGGACATACATACATTTATAGATACACACATACATATACACACACATACACTCATTTTTATATATCATATATATATATAAGTATTATTTCAGAACTTGGGCCAAACGTAAAACCATTTAAGGTCCAATGTATTCATGAAGATTCTGTAATTATGACACATCATTTTACATTTGCAATCTTTTAAAAAATATATGTACGGTATATTGATACATATAACTATATATATATAACTTTATATATAACTATATATATATACAGTACACACATATATATATATATATATATATATATATATATTCCAAGTATAGAAAACAAATAGGCGGCACTCACCGTGTGTTCGTAGGTGCTTTCTTTATTGAAGAGGTGCGGGGAGGGGGTGCATGAAGGTACAGACGACAGGTCCTGTTTCGCTGTTTGCCCGCTTCTACAGGACCTGTAGAAGGGGGCAAACCGCGAAACAGGACCTGTCGTCTGTACCTTCATGCACCCCTCCCCGCACCTCTTCAATAAAGAAAGCACCTACGAACACACGGTGAGTGCCGCCTATTTGTTTTCTATACTTGGACTGTAAATGCTTGACTGGCTGATGCAGGCGTAGCACCACCAGGTGGCTGGGGATAAGACAGCGGTCTGTCTTTATGGAGAAATAAGAAAGACCAATAGCCCTGAAGGTGCCCGGTGCCCCTACCTTTCTATACACATATATATATATATATATATATATTATATATATATATATATATATATATAAATATATATATATATATAGTTATTAAAAAAAATCAGCCAAGTTTAATATTTTACAGAGAATATAGTATTTTGAGGAAAAGCACCTCTTTTTCTCATCAGTTTGTTTTATTCCCCATGACTTAGGCAGTTTGTACATTCCTTTTTTTGGTTATTTCTACAGGTATATGTAGTGACCACTGTTTTTCCAGTACACTTCTAAATCTATTTAATACAGATTTGGCAACCAGTTCTCAGTTGTCTTGAATGTTTAAAAAATGTAAAATTTTGTTGTAATTACATAATATCCATGGATGGATTGGGCCACAAATGTTTTTCAAGTTTGCCCAAGTTCTGAAATAATAATATGACTTTTTGATTACAATTTAAAGTTGACCTTGGATCCACTTTATCGATGAAGCATGAGGTATCTTTACAGATGAAGTTTGAGCCTTCAGAATAATTTCCTCCATCTAGCCCAGCTCTATGGATATTACATTTTCTTCTTCCATAGTATTTCTAAAATATTAACAGCAAAAAGAAATCATGCTCATTCTTTTATTAATGTTTCTGAGCGTGAAGTGCTAGATGTTGTCAAAAAATTACGATGAGCACAAAATGGTAAAGTTCTACAGAAAACTAGGTCATCTTCCAGAGAGACATTTGCTACTTGTTCGCTATTTTCTGTAATGTGTTTTTTTTATCATGGTCATGGTAAAGATGGTCTCAGCACTGTCTCACAGTTGTTTGGCTAAAATGAAGTAAACATAAATGAATAAAGCATGTTTTTGTTCCATAAATAATAACTTTACTTAGGTAATAAATTGGCCATTTTCATCCCACGGCTTTCCTTACTCTAAAATTTCATATCCTCTTTCTGTAGCTTCTAATGGGTTTTATGTCAACATCTCATTTTACAGATCCAAGATGAACTTTAAAGGCTTTTAAAGGCAAATCTCCAGCTTTGCCCAAGCCAGAGCTTCTGTTCTTGACATTTAGGCTATGCCATTTGTAACAATTTTCATTTCATTCCCTGTATAAAGACCAGCAGGGTATCCTATTATGTTACAATTTGGTTTAGTTACCTATGGGAGTCTTAGCACTCACCAAATGTGTGCTCTACAATAATTTCTGCTTTCACTAACACAATTTACTTTTGCAGGATTATTCCATTTTTTTACCAATTGATATTGTATTTACACTAATTCAACATTCAATTTCGGATACAGTATGTTATTTAACTTAATGAGCAACAAATTACATGATACTCTTATTAGTGAAAAACTATAATGAAAAACTTTTGGTTGATTCATGTGTAGGATAGTTATCTTCCATGTTATCCAATATACACAGAAGGAATGGGGCACCGGTGTAAACGGCCTTAGGGAGCAGATTAAGAGGAAGCGTACAGTCCAGACACAGTGGTTGCCAGTCCAAAGGCTGGTGCGATTATAATCTTGAAAGGAAAAGACGGCACTCACCAGTGTGTTGCTTGCTTTATTGGTAGATTCGCTTCACATAGTGCAGGGAGGGGGATTAGGCCCGTGGAGCGCATGTACGCGAAACGGAGCGTCGTCACCTCAGCCTAATTCCTCCTGCACTATTGTGAAGCGAATCTACCAATAAAGCAAGCAACACATCCGTGTAGTGCCGTCTTTTCTTTCAAGATTATTTTCCATGTTATATTCATATTTATGATTATGGATATAATAAAATGAAACTAGAAGCTTGAGCTCAGCACAATGTACGGGCTGTATAATGTACTGGACAGATTTCCATTTTCAGTCCATTGTGACTTGTTTTTGGAAAAAACATGGAGTCAAAATCATCACTACACCCATATATGAATTCCCAAAGAGGTGTAATTTCCAAATAGGGTCATTTGAAGGAGGTTTCTGCTCTTAGGAGCTCTGACTATTGGGTCTGCAAACTATTCTTGGAAACTCTGTGCTCCAAAAGTCAATAGGCTCCTTCCCTCTCAAGTCTCACCATGTGACCAGATGGTATTATACAGTCACATATGGGGTATTGCTATGTTCATGAGAAATTGTGTAAGTATTATGTGTAATTTTTACCTATTTTTCCTTATGAAAACGTAACAACTAGTGCTACAACATTTTAAGCATTACAAATGTACTTAATTTTCCTTTACCACTCAATGGAATAACATTTTGTGAAACATATTTGGTCTCAATATGGTTATTGCATCCCTAGATGATTTCATTAAAAAATGTAGTTTTTAAAATGGGGTCAATTATTGGGATTATGGCTATCCTTCATAGGCTATGTTAATGTGACATGGCACCTGCAAACCATTCCATCCAAATCTGCATTCTGATATGTCGCTCCTTCCCTTCTGAGCTTTGCACTATGCCTGAAAAGTAGTTTACAACCACATATAGGGTATTTTCAAACTCAGGAGAAACTGTGTAACAAATTTTGTGGTCCAGTTTCTGTTGTTACCCCTGTAAAAATTAATAAATTGAGGTTTGAACATAATTTCCGTTAAAAATAGTATCTAATTTATACAGCCCGATATTATAACATTTTTTGGAAACATCAATGAGTTTGAAATGTTTACAACTTCTCTAGATAAATTCCTTGAAGGGTGTAGTTTCCAAAATGGTGTCAATTTTGGGTGGTTTTTGCTGTTTTGAAAGATTGAAATGCAACATAGCATCTATTGCAATCTATTCCAGACAAATTTGCATTTCAAAAATTAAATAGCAGTTCTTCCCTTTTGAGTCCTGCCATTTGCCGAAGCAAGAGTTTCTGTGGCATCTCTGTACTCAAGAGAAAATGGACAACAATATTTATTGAACGATTTCTCCTGTTACTCTTGTGAAAATGAAAAATGTACCGCTAAGGCTAGGGTCACACTTAAGCCTTGGATACACTAAAACCATAATTTTTCAACTTAGAATTTTTGAGAAACGGATCCGTTAACGGATCCATAGGCTCCAATGCAAAAAACGCAGTGTCAAAATGCACTACATTTTTGCACCGAAACAAGAAAATGCTGCTTGCAGCGTCTTTGGGTGCAGTAAAAAAGCATAGCATTTTTGTAACATGGGACCCTATGGGAAACGCATCCATTAACGCATGGTATATATATATGTACCATGCGTTAACGCTAGTGTTAAAATAAAAAAAAATGGCAACAGAAAAAAATGCCTAGCATTAATGCAGTTTTCTCAACAATGTCCCTCCAAGTGTGACCCTAGCTTAAAACCAACTTTTTTGGGTAAAATAATTTTTACATTTCACAGTCCAGTTTTTTAAATCGAAGCACCTGTGGGTTCCAGATGGTCAACACACCTTTAGATACACAAGGAGTAGTGGTCACTTGTGCATGGTTTCTACTGTTTAGGCATATCAGGGGTTCTGAAAAAGTAACATAGCATCCAAAATTAAAATCTGTTCTAGCCAATTTTAAAAGGCAAAGGTGCGCCTACGCTTTCAAACTCGGCTGTAGATGCAAACAGTTTTCCACCACAAATGAAGAATCGGCATACTCAGGAGAAATTGCTCATCAAATTGTACAGTCCATTGTATTCTGCTACCTTTCTGAAGTTGCTAAATATCTGGCTAAAGCAACATTTTTTGTGGGAAAATGTTATTTGTTCATTTGTTCCTTCTACATTGCTCTGATTCTTGAAAACAAAGAACCCAAGGGATTATGGTCATAGTAATAGGTACGACTCTGTGACAATATAAATCAAGAGAAAAGGAGTCAAATGTACCTTTGTTCAGTTTTAGTAACGTAGATCACAACAATGGCATATGCTTAGTGCAGTGTAGTGTTTATTTAGTGATACCAATAGTTGTGCAAAATAGCTAAAATCAGTTACAATCATGGATCAAGTACAAGTTACAAGAGAGACAGGCACAGAGGGCTGTCTTCACACAGCACGAGAATGGGTTACAAAGTAAAAGTGCAGAGTGCATGAGATTAAGGTCCAAGCAATCATTAGTATGGCACAGTAGAGGTGGGGATACAGTACAGCATCGTAAACAGTAAAATATAATACATAGTCAAATCCACGATCCCTAACTATACCTAAAGTGCAAAGTGCATATGGACCAATAAACCCCAAGCCACTCACCCATCTCAGTTGGTAGTTAGGAACAGCCGCTTCCATGTCTGGGGTGCCTGTTTCTCTTGTAACTTGTACTTGATCCATGATTGTAACTGGTTTTAGCTATTTTGCACAACTATTGGTATCACTAAATAAATAATGCACTAAGTATATGCCATTGTCGTGGTCTACGTTACTAAAACTGAAGGAAGGTACATTTGACTCCTTTTCTCTTATTTTTGAAGAATGTGGCAAAGTCCTCAGCAGAGATGAGGGAAGTCAGAGGGGGCAGTGGTTGGCAAAGGAGAGACTTAAAAGTACTGAACAGTTGTTTGGGGTTGTAGGATAAGGAAGATACAAGGTCTGTGAAGTAGGTCACTGTTTAGTGTCTGTTTAGTCTGAGATAGTGAAGTACAATACTATAAAAAATAATGCTACAAAGTAGTGCATATGCATATCTATTTATCTTCTCAAACAGGGCTCTCCAGATCCACATTCTTAGGACCCAATATTTTAAGCAAGCTGTTCCGTTCATTGTGGATGGGTGATAACATGTATTCATGGTACAACCCCTATTAAGGGCTCTTCTTGCTTATACAACCCTTCATACCACAAGAAATAGTTTGTCAATTAATAGATTGCAGAACACTTACCGTATATACTCGTGTATAAGCCGACCCGTGTATAAGCCGACCCCCCTACTTTTGCCCCAAAAATCTGGAAAAACCTATTGACTCGTGTATAAGCCGAGGGTGGACCCCAGCACAGGTATACAGACCCCAGCAGTGTGGTATACAGGCCTCCCCAGTGGTAGTATACAGCAGCCCCAGTGGTAGTATACAGATTCCCCAGCAGCCCCAGTGGTAGTATACAGATTCCCCAGCAGCCCCAGTGGTAGTATACAGGAGCCCCAGCAGCCCCAGTGGTAGTATACAGGAGCCCCAGCAGCCCCAGTGGTAGTATACAGGAGCCCCAGCAGCCCCAGTGGTAGTATACAGGAGCCCCAGCAGCCCCAGTGGTAGTATACAGGAGCCCCAGCAGCCCCAGTGGTAGTATACAGGAGCCCCAGTGGTAGTATACAGATTCCCCAGCAGCCCCAGTGGTAGTATACAGATTCCCCAGCAGCCCCAGTGGTAGTATACAGGAGCCCCAGCAGCCCCAGTGGTAGTATTACAGGAGCCCCAGCAGCCCCAGTGGTAGTATACAGGAGCCCCAGCAGCCCCAGTGGTAGTATACAGGAGCCCCAGCAGCCCCAGTGGTAGTATACAGGAGCCCCAGCAGCCCCAGTGGTAGTATACAGGAGCCCCAGTGGTAGTATACAGATTCCCCAGCAGCCCCAGTGGTAGTATACAGATTCCCCAGCAGCCCCAGTGGTAGTATACAGGAGCCCCAGCAGCCCCAGTGGTAGTATACAGGAGGCCCAGCAGCCCCAGTGGTAGTATACAGGAGCCCCAGCAGCCCCAGTGGTAGTATACAGGAGCCACAGCAGCCCCAGTGGTAGTATACAGGAGCCCCAGCAGCCCCAGTGGTAGTATACAGGAGCCCCAGCAGCCCCAGTGGTAGTATACAGGAGCCCCAGCAGCCCCAGTGGTAGTATACAGGAGCCCCAGCAGCCCCAGTGGTAGTATACAGGAGCCCCAGCAGCCCCAGTGGTAGTATACAGGAGCCCCAGCAGCCCCAGTGGTAGTATACAGGAGCCCCAGCAGCCCCAGTGGTAGTATACAGGAGCCCCAGTGGTAGTATACAGATTCCCCAGCAGCCCCAGTGGTAGTATACAGATTCCCCAGCAGCCCCAGTGGTAGTATACAGGAGCCCCAGCAGCCCCAGTGGTAGTATACAGGAGCCCCAGCAGCCCCAGTGGTAGTATACAGGAGCCCCAGCAGCCCCAGTGGTAGTATACAGGAGCCCCAGCAGCCCCAGTGGTAGTATACAGGAGCCCCAGCAGCCCCAGTGGTAGTATACAGGAGCCCCAGTGGTAGTATACAGATTCCCCAGCAGCCCCAGTGGTAGTATACAGATTCCCCAGCAGCCCCAGTGGTAGTATACAGGAGCCCCAGCAGCCCCAGTGGTAGTATACAGGAGGCCCAGCAGCCCCAGTGGTAGTATACAGGAGCCCCAGCAGCCCCAGTGGTAGTATACAGGAGCCACAGCAGCCCAGTGGTAGTATACAGGAGCCCCAGCAGCCCCAGTGGTAGTATACAGGAGCCCCAGCAGCCCCAGTGGTAGTATACAGGAGCCCCAGCAGCCCCAGTGGTAGTATACAGGAGCCCCAGCAGCCCCAGTGGTAGTATACAGCAGCCCCAGTGGTATACAGCAGGCCCCCAGGGGTACATATAGCAGCCCCCAGGGGGTACCCAGCAGCCCCCTGGGGGTACCCAGCAGCCCCCTGGGGGTACCAACAGCCCCCTGGGGGTACCAACAGCCCCCTGGGGGTACCAGCAGCCCCCTGGGGGTACCAACAGCCCCCTGGGGGTACCAACAGCCCCCTGGGGGTACCAACAGCCCCCAGGGGGTACCAGCAGCCCCCAGGGGGTACCAACAGCCCCCTGGGGGTACCAACAGCCCCCAGGGGGTACCAACAGCCCCCTGGGGGTACCAACAGCCCCCAGGGGGTACCAACAGCCCCCTGGGGGTACCAACAGCCCCCTGGGGGTCCCCAGCAGGTACCCCAGCAGCCCCAGGGGGTACCAACAGCCCCCTGGGGGTACCAACAGCCCCCAGGGGGTACCAACAGCCCCCTGGGGGTACCAATAGCCCCCAGGGGGTACCAACAGCCCCCTGGGGGTACCAACAGCCCCCAGGGGGTCCCCAGCAGGTGCCCCAGCAGCCCCCAGGGGGTACCCAGCAGCCCCTGGGGGTACACAGCGGCCCTCGCCCCCCCTTGCAAGGGCCCCCCCCCGCTTCTCTTACCATTCCGGACTTCTGATCCGCGCCGCTCCTCGCTCCTCCGCGCTGCTCCGTCCGTCTTCTACATCCGGGATCCCCGGCCGCGCGATGACGTCACATGCCTGCGACGGCCGGAGATCCGAGATGTAGAAGACGGACGGAGCAGCGAGGAGGAGCGAGGAGCGGCGCGGATCAGAAGTCCGGAATGGTAATATAACCATCGGGGGGGGGGGCCCTTACAAGGGGGGGCAGGTGCCAGCACTTGGGGGGGGATTTAATTAGTTATGCACTGCTTTCCCCTGCCGGTGATAGACAGGGGAAAGCAGTGCATATTTAATGAGCGGCCCCACGTGACGGGGCCGCTCATACAGCAGCCTCCCCCCCCGCCTCCTGAAGCCTCCACAGCCCCCGGACACAGCCCCGGACACAGCCCCCCCGTATTGACTCGTGTATAAGCCGAGGGGGAGACTTTTCAGCCCAAATTTTGGGCTGAAAAACTCGGCTTATACACGAGTATATACGGTATATGGTACAGGGATAAAGCATTGCAGACCTCTCACTGAAACCAATTAGTCATCAGTGTAATGCCCTAGTAACCTGGCCTCCCAGAGCGACCCTTTAATGGGGTTGTCCATTGTTTTAAAACCCTATTCTTATATCTTTGGTGAAATTCTAGAGATGTTGACACTGCCTCTCCTGGGGATCCCATGACATTTTAACATCAAGTGATCCCTGTGGCCAATCAGCACAGGCTTCACTCCTTCAGACATACCTGATAACAAGAGGAAATGAAAGCTGCAGCTGCTCTTTAAATTCCTCTTGGTGTCAATTATCTCCATAGGAGAGGATAGTGGAGCCAGCACTGATTGGTCACAGGGATCACATGTGATCCCCAGCAGAGGTAGTGCTGACACTATTGAAACAGCACTAGCACTGTAGGTGAGTATAAGTGTAATTCTTCTACTCTGGGCAAACATAGAATTTGAGAAGTCATTGCCTAAGTAGTGGACATCCCCTTTAAAACAGCTCTACACTCTGTAAAATAAAGGAGAACAGAAAAGGACATTGGCATTGATTCTCTATAGTCCATATGTTATAAAAGTATCAGGAAATAATAGCATAATCTTAACACAGAAAGTACATTGGTCCATTTATAGATAAATATACAGAACAACAGATAGATAGATAGATAGATAGATAGATAGATAGATAGATAGATAGATAGATAGAAAAATAGAAGATGAATCTATATACAACAATAACCAATCAAATCAAGATTAGCTTCTTTTAGAATGCTCACAAATAATAGTATGATCACCTTCAGTTGCAATGCGAGAAAACTCGTACAGCCTGTGAGAACTCTTAGTTACTAATTTAGTATGTTGACATTTTGTTTTTAAAACAAACACCTCGTCAAGAAATCATTGACATTTTGTCTTTTTCCTAATGTCTGCCCTTTAATGCCTTTCATAAAGAATGGTTTACTAATCTTCTGTGTTATATTTGTACTTTATCAGTCCCAACTGAGTTAGTTTAGTGTTGTAAGCATTGTTTTTTCCTCATTTATTCTTATCAATTATTAATAAATGTTAAGCATTATTGATTGTTTTCATTTACACCTAGACACAGTAAAGCAGCAGTTTTTTTTTATTATTGTGTGATAAACATCTAATATGGGATTATACCTGTTCATAAACATTTAAAGTTAGTAAATGATTTTTTCACTTAAAAATACAGTAGAGTAAAACAAAGAGTAAAAGAAATGTACATAAACTGATATGACTCATTCAATTATCGTATATACTCGTGTATAAGCCGAGTTTTTCAGCCCAAAATTTGGGCTGAAAAGTCTCCCCCTCGGCTTATACATGGGTCAATACGGTAGCCGCGGCCGCTCATTATATAAGCACTGCTTCCCCCCGTCAATCATCGGCAGGGGGAAGCAGTGCATATATGCCCCCAAATGCTGGCACTCTCCCCCCTTGTAAGGGCCCCCCATGCTGCGTATCTTACCATCCCGGTCTTCTGCACAGCGCCGCTCCTCGGTGCTCCGTTCCTCATGCTCCCGTCCTGCTACATCCGGGTTCTCCGGCCGTCGCAGGCATATGACATCATCGCGCGACGGCCGGGGATCCCGGATGCGAGGACGGAGAATGGAGAACGGAGCACCGAGGAGCGGCGCTGAGCAGAAGACCGGGATGGTAAGATAAGCAGCGGGGGGGGGGGGGGGCCCGTACAAGGGGGGCGAGTGCCAGCATTTGGGGCCTGCTATATACCCCCTGTGGGCTGCTGTATACTACCACTGGCGCTGTATATACCACTGGGGCTGTATATACCTCTGGGGCTGCTGTATACTACCACTGGGGCCCTATATACCACTGGGGCTGCTGTATACTACCACTGGGGCTGTATATACCACCGGGGCTGCTGTATACTACCACTGGGGCTGTATATACCTCTGGGGCTGCTGTATACTACCACTGGGGCTGTATATACCTCTGGGGCTGCTGTATACTACCACTGGGGCTGTATATACCACTGGGGCTGTATATACCTCTGGGGCTGCTGTATACTACCACTGGGGCTGTATATACCACTGGGGCTGCTGTACACTACCACTGGGGCTGTATATACTACTGGGGCTGCTGTATACTACCACTGGGGCTGCATATACCACTGGGGCTGCTGTATACTACCACTGGGGCTGTATATACCTCTGGGGCTGCTGTATACTACCACTGGGGCTGTATATACCTCTGTGGCTGCTGTATACTACCACTGGGGCTGTATATACCTCTGGGGCTGCTGTATACTACCACTGGGGCTGTATATACCACTGGGGCTGTATATACCTCTGGGGCTGCTGTATACTACCACTGGGGCTGTATATACCACTGGGGCTGCTGTATACTACCACTGGGGCTGTATATACCTCTGGGGCTGCTGTATACTATCGCTGGGGCTGTATATACCTCTGGGGCTGCTGTATACTACCACTGGGGCTGTATATACCACTGGGGCTGTATATACCTCTGGGGCTGCTGTATACTACCACTGGGGCTTTATATACCTCTGGGGCTGCTGTATACTACCACTGGGGCTGTATATACCACTGGAGCTGCTGTATACTACCACTGGGGATGCTGTATACACCTCGGGGCTGCTGTATACTACCACTGGGTCTGCTGTATATACCTCTGGGGCTGCTGTATACTAACTACTGGGACTGCTGCTGTATATACCACTGGGGCTGCTGCTGTATACTACCACTGGGGTTGCTGTATATACCTCTGGGGCTGCTGTATACCACACTGCTGGGGGCTGTATACCTGTGCTGGGGTCCACCCTCGGCTTATACACGAGTCAATAGGTTTTCCCAGGTTTTGGGGGCAAAAGTAGGGTGGTCGGCTTATACACGGGTCGGCTTATACACGAGTATATACAGTAAGTTATAACATATAATTATTGGAGATGGGCAAATTTATTATAGTGTACTTGAATTTTACAAAAATCCGGACTGGATTTTTTTTTAGTTCGTTTCTGCTTTGGTTACCATCTTGCTAAACAGTAGAAAGCTGGCTAAAGAGGAAACAAAAACCATACCCCCCTTTTATGTGAAAGCCCCCACTGCTCTTTACTTCCTATCCATTTCTCTTCACCTCTGTTGCATTGCATCTCTGGTCCGATGCCTACCATGGGTTAGGTCTTCAGGTGGTGAGCATGCCATGTGAGATCGTTGGGCCAAATATGTGATTGAATGGAGGTGCGGAGAATGGGACAGCGAACAAAGAGCTGCAGAAGGCCCAGTCGGATGAGCGGTGAGTTGAATGTTAGTATTTTAATTCTTTTTTATATCTAAAATATTATATACCCTGGGGTTTGCAAAGACACCAGAGCATAGGGAATATTCAATTTGCAGAGAACAAGCTTCCACGGGAATCAAATTTCTTTGTAAAATCTACGGTGCGATTCGGCAAATTTTAATTTTGTCAGATTCACTCATCTGTAATCTATTAAAAAAAACATATATATGAGCACGAGCATGCTCTTATGTGAAACATAGAAAACGTATGGAATGGAAGCTTCATAAGAAATCCTTGTAATATCCTTTATGCTTCTATGCTGATATTCTTATTACAGTTTTATAAAAAGGTGCACAACTTAATAGTAAAGGAAGGTAAAAAATATGTTGTGAAACATTTCTTGAATGTATAATGTCAGTGCAAGTTATAGGATATGGAATAAACACAAAGGAAACTTCTCTAGACTCGTCATTTCAGGGATCAGAAAACTTAATATTAGTAAAAGGTTTAGGAATGCCAGACTTTGCTGTTTTCATGGTGAATTTTATACACATCTTAGAATCATCATGTGCATTAGCTTGACCACAAGTGTCTTCTATTATCAGTAAATAAAAGATAAGCCCTCAACTGAACTCTCCATGGTAGGTCATTCACTTGATCTGTTTGCAATCTATTCAAAGGTTTGTGACCAAGTACACTATGCATCTTTGTGGTTCTCTTATTTGACCTTTTCAAGTAATGACAATGTCTGGAGGAAATCAAGCATCCCAGGTAACTTCATGTGGCCTTTAGGAAAATCTCATCTAAAGTTATTGTACTGATTGTAGAGAAAGATTGTGAAAAACTGTTTATATTGGATGAAGATGATGGACAGATCTTGTCAGTTGTCACGTGTTCCAATTTGAGAATAATAGAGATGTACAATATGTAAGAAAGGTTGCAATAACTATTAGACAAGGAGAATATGTACTTGTTATATATTAGTGCCAAAAATCACATCTTCAATGCCTGTTAGACTAGAAATAAAGTACCCAACCCATCAATGAAAATGAAGAGCTCTAAATGCAAACTAAATATTTGGCTATGAAAAGAAGTCTACTTTTACAATATTGCCACTATATTATGCTATATTATTGATGTTTAGGGCAGTATTGTGACTGAGTGATTAGCCGTGTTGTGTAATACCAGAGGTTCCTAATGTTTTTGACCTTGAGAGCCATTTTTAAACCTGAAGGAGAGTCAGGAGCAATGTTCAGCTCTGAGAGAAAATTGTGAGCCACATCCAGCTGTGGAACCTCCATTACCGGTATGACAGACAATAGTTTTTCACCAGAAATCACTTTGAGGCAATATACCAAGATTCAAGGGTTCCTACCTTACCCACTTTCTGATGAGTTCCACTATGTGGTGTTACTCACAAAATTTGGCATCTGGAGACCTTCTCTTCATAGTTGTTTGCTGGATCTGGTGCTAATCCACCAAGCTGGAAAACAGTCGCAAGCCACACATCATGGGCCCGCGAGCCACATGTAGCGCCCAAGCAATAGGTTTGGAACCCCTGCTTTATACTATTAGTGTATTTCTAGCATTGGTGTACTTGGAAGACAAGTATAGAACAAAATAAAAGTTTTGCAGCTCACCAGTAGACTCAGGAAAAAGACAAAGATCAAATAGATAGTTGCGATACTTCATGAAAAAAAGAAAATTGATCCAACGTCTTGATGCAAATTATGAATATTACAATTTCATTACAAAAACGTTTTTTAAAAGTGATAACTCATGAAACAGCAACACATTTCAAGTATAGATGTATACTCTTTATAAAGCACACCATGTGCTTGCTGCTTTTTTCATGGAAGACAAGGGCATCGTACACATGGCGTTTGTATGTTCTACAAGAACCTTTCTTTCAGGTACTAGGAATGCAAGAACCAAATAAAGTAGTGGATACAATCCACACTACTATTGATTGAAGATGACCAGAACAAATAAAGTAAAGAAATAGTGGCTTATTCTATGCGTTTCCAAGCATGTCCCCGTTTTAAAGAGGGGATGTGCTTTGAAACGTGTTGAATAAACCATTATTTCTTTATTTTACTACTTCTGGACCTCTTCAATCGACAGCAGTGCAGATTTTATCCACTACTTTATCTTATTCCTACATTAATAATTTATGTATGCAACGGAACAGTGGAGAGCAGTGGCTGCTCGACCACAATTACTCTTGGCTTCTTGGCTTCCGGGTATAATGGTTTGGCTGCCACTTCATATAAATGAAGAAATTCCTGGTGCCAGATTCTAGTATTTTCAGTCCCTCTCTATTGGTGTAAGAGATATAAAAACATTAAACGATCCCACACAAGGGCTCAAGAAACACAAGGGCTCAAGAAACACCAGACACGATTTGAGGGAACCTCCTTAATCAGTGGTGAGCATAAAATGACACAAACACACACACATATATATATATATACACTTAAAAAAAAACATGTGATTAATTTGTAATCAGACTGTCAACCCTTAGCCTGCCTAGAGCCCACAACCATATTCCATCACATTACAAAGGTAAATACCATAGCCGTTAGCGGTAACTCCATACTTAGGGATGATAGCTGCCATCCTAGACATGTCATAAAAAATCTACCATTAGATGAGTTTATAAGAGCAAAAAGAAATTGTTCCAGAGTGGCAGACTACCAGGCTGAGCTTGTCACCATGGAAAATAAATTGTATTCCAGGGGGTATAAACCCTGGATGCTGGACAGAGCAAAATATTTGTTGATAAAAAACGTCGTGAATCATTGTTGAAAAACGATGATAATCACAATGACAACTGAATATGATCAGCCCAGTGATCAGCCCAGAAAAACTGGGAAAAAATGGGAACCCAAGAGGAAAAAACCTTATGATAGTTTGCCCACCTTCCTAACTTCTTTTAGTTGCAACTTTGGGAAAATTAGAAAAATATTGGATAAAAATATTCCAATATTATACCAAGATGATCTCCTTTATAAAATTATTTCCAGAGGATGGAAAACAGTTGTTAAAAAATCACCTGATATAGCCAGTATTATCTCCCCAAGGCCTTTCAGTAGCGAGCTAACTAAAACTCCAACTTGGCTCAATTATAAAGGATCTTTCAAATGCGGTCGTAACAAATGTACCTTATGCCATCATATTGAATTGAGAACGGCTTTTTACAACAATGTAACAAATAAAAAATTCTTAATAAAATCATATATAAATTGTAATACCACACATGTTGTCTATATAGCAACATGTGTGGAATGCAATAAATATTATGTAGGATGTACGACTCGTACCTTGAAAAATAGAATGGACGAACATATTTCAGCAGCCAAATCAAGTCTAATACACGCCGTACCAGTATGTCTGGCTTATCCAGACGTTTTAAATGTTCATGGGGGAAATCTTTCATCTTTGAAAGTGAAGAGCATTGAAAAAGTACTATGCCCGTATAGGGGCGGAGATTGGGAGAGATTACTGCATATGCGGGAAATATACTGGATATTAGAACTGGATACACGAAATCCAAATGGATTGAATTTTAGAACAGACATGCTATATTTTTATTGATATGTCCTTTCGCTAAACAGAAATGCACACATAAACATGTTGATTTTGGACAGATATACTGATGAATGATGTCTTAAGGCACATGGTAGCTTATTTTTAACATAGTTGCATATTTATGTATGGTGACTAGTTATTTATATGGTATTTACCTTTGTAATATGATGGAATCTGGTTGCAGGCTCTAGGCAGGCTAACAGTTAACAGTCTGATTACGAATTTTTCACAGGTGTTTGTTTTTAAAGTGTATATATATATGTGTTTGTGTCATTTCATGCTCACCAACGATAAAGGGGGTTCCCCCGAAACACGTCTGGTGTTTCTTGACCCCCTGTGTGGGATCGTTTGATGTTTTTATATTTCTTACTCCAATAAAGAGGGATTGAAAATACTTGAATCTGGCACCAGGAATTTCTTCATTACTAATTTATACAGGTGGTTCCTGGGGCAGCCGTCATTTGCTTTATATTGGTCATGTGACACAACCTTATAAGGTGAGTAACTAGCCCTGTTTTCACCCTCATTTTTGTTTGGTAAGAACCGATTGAGCTTTTTAGGCTACATTCATACTGTATATTTTTGGTCTGTTTTTGCTTATTCATTTATTTAGCGCTATTAAATCCATAGCATTTTACATACATCAGTAATGCTGTCCCCATTGAGGCTTACAATGTAAACATCCTACCAGTATCTCTTAACAATGTGGGAGGAAACCAGAGTGCCCGGTGGAAACCCACGCAAACATGGGGAGAACATACAAACTCCTTGCAGATGTTGTCCTTGGTGGGAATTGAACCCAGGGTCTCCTCAGCGCTGCAAGGCCACTGTGCCGCCCATGCTCATTGGTTTTTGTAGCCAAAACCAGAAGGATAACAATCAGAGGAAAGTATAAGACCTAGTTCACATCTAATGCAGGTCTGCGTTTTGCTGCATTTGCGTTTCTATGCGTTTTACCTCTAAAAACGCATCCAAACGCATGCGTTTTTGGCCCCATTGATTTCAATGGAAAACGCATAGAAAACGCAGCCAAAAACGTGGTCTGTTGCGTCCAGGGCTCCGTTTGCGGTAAAAACGCATTGAAATGCAAATACCGCAAAATGCAGCCCTGCATAAGATGTAAAAAGAGCCTAATAGAAACTTGTTACCACTTCTGTATTTATCACCCACTCCAAGTTTTAGCTACAAAACCTGATGCACAAAACCAGAATAAAACACACGGTGTGAATGGAGCCTTAAGGCCCAGTCTCACATAACGACGCATCAGCGATCCCGATAACGATGTGCAGAGATCGCTGGTGCGTCGTTTACACATTGCTGGTAAGAAATCAAACAGGCATCTTACCAGCGATGTGAAAAACGACGCACTAGCAATCCAGAATTATACCGAGGTCGTTGTGAATTTTCTCTCCATAGCGCAGCATTGAGATCGTTGCTCATTATCTTTGTCAAACACAGCGATGTAGCATTCCCAGCGGGAGCACAACAACGCAGGGATGACCCAGGGCAGTGTGTAACAATCAACAATCTCACAGCAGGGGCCAGATAGTTGGTGCGTGTCACACAGAACAACATCGCTGTTGCGTCACGGATTTTGTGACGCAACAGCGATCCCAATAGCGATCTCGTTAGCTATCTCTTTATGTGTGACAGGGCCTTTATTCCCAGCTTTCTTCTATCTTTCAGGTACTGTAGTTTCCACCAACAATCCAAAAGCATATAGATAAGAAAGTTAGGAAGTCTACTGTGGATAGTCACTAATGAGAGGGATTACGATCTATCTATAGATCTGCTGCTTATGTTGATGTTATATAAGTGATGGAAAATAAAGTAGAAATCTGACTATGAACACTAAACTAGGATTATCAAAATGCCTAATCAGCTGAAAACATATTTGCATTCCGTTTTAACTACATCTAAAAACCAACAACCCTATTGCCTTTCCATAACATCTGCTAAATATGCATCAGAATGTCTAATGCAGACATATCTGCCAAAATGGAGTAATTATATACTGGGAAGGAAAACTCGGGAAGGTGCTTTTAAAAGCTATCTGTATCATGCACACAGGTTAAGACACGAACTAAAGAACAAATGTGATGCTAAATTTCCCTGAGTCATTTCCTTTAAATAAAAATCATATTGGAAGTTTTCATTTTCTCTCATATCTCTTTTCATACAGTTTGCATCTTTTCTTAATGGGATTTTGGAACTCTCTGACTTTCTGTTTAAAGACATCTTATTTTTTTTCTATTTTAATGTTAACACAACTTAATTGCTGATGACAGTTTTCCTTTATCAATAAATAAAAATAGCCATCTCCAAATGTTTCATGGCACAATTGTTTCACAAGTACAAAGAGATTCTGGAGTCTAAGAAAGAATTAGAATCCAAACTCCATCCAAGAGAAAATTATTATGCATCTCCTATCTTCAGAACATAAATAGTATTTCATCTGACAGTAACAGGAAGAAAAGAATTCACCTGGCTGTCTAAATTTTTAGCGCAAGTGGGAATATTGTTTTGTAATCTTTGGGACAAATTAATATGTAACACTGAAGTAGGTGCATAAATTACTCGCACATCTGCCTTATATTAAAAGATGATATATTTGTTATGCTCCCAAGTAGTGGCCCCCAACCTGTGGCTCCCCAGCTGTAGTAACACTACAGCTCACAGTATGCCCTGACAGATACAGGCAAGCTGGGAGGACCATAGTTCGAGATGACAGCTGCAAAGGTCACCAAGTTATTATTATCTTTGTAATATTACCTGCAAAATGTTTCATTATAATAGATTGGTATTTGTTTTCAAATTCAAACCTGCTAAATTTGACAAATTTTCATAGAAGATTCAAGTATTTGAAGTAATCCAAAGCCGCCAATTGCCTTGAGAACTGATCATGACTCTTATTCTCTTTTCCTCGCAGACTAATCTATTCTGCCGTCTCATACTATCTATGCATTGTCATCAGTGTTTTATCAATTTTTCTATCTTTAACCTATGTAAGTTGTCTCTTCAGAGAGGAATGAAACTTGAATGCTAGTGCCACCTATCGAAAGTAGCAATACTAAAAGTAAATATTAACACTTTAATAAGCCCTGTTATGTGACTTAAAAATTAAACTGATCAGGGGCAATACCTCAAAATACCATGTCAACATATTGAGATTTTGATCTGGTTTAAATCCTGTCATATATCTAGACTCGTTAAAGGGTCATTTTTTACTTTTAGAATTTGCCACTTCCAATAGGTGGTGGTAGAGTTCAAGTCTTCTTCCTCTCTGAAGAGACAGTTTTCATATTTTGTTTCCCAAAGGTGAATCAAAGCTTTTTAGACTTCTTATTACTGCCATGCTGGATTGGGTATGTCACTCTCCTCAAGGAGAAAGTCTAACCCTTGGACCCCACTTAGCCTATCTTTCAGCTGTGAGCTGTGACATCCTCTCACTCTCCAGATTCAATATAAAGCTGTTGCTGCATTTCCTGCTTATGCTTTTGTACAAACGTTGCTAGTCCCTCATGATCTGCTGTGATATACCATGTTATGTGATAACTGCAAGGCATTATGGGTATGCCCGAAAGAGGTTCTGTGATCCCTTTCAGGCTCATGAAATCTTTTAAGTGTAATACGGTAGCAGCAATTATTTGGAGTTTAAAGGTTTTGCAAATCCCTTAAAATAGGACATGACTTTAATATGATTTGAATTTCGAATAATTATGAGATTAATACGAGGCACACTACCCTATAAGATAATATACATTTATTACATTATGGGTTATATGCAGCATTTTTCCATTCCTTAATTCACCTAATATTGAAAAAACATGCTACTAAATCTCCCAAATTATATTCAGTTCAATATGAAGCTAAAATTATACAACTGTATAGAGACAGTTATTTGCAGCTATTGAAAGGCAATAGTAAAATGTATCATAATAGACCTGTACCTAGGTGTATGTAAATGTGCAAATATTTTCAGCATCCACCTGGGCAGACCACAGATTAAAAGTATATTCCTTTATTCTATTTTAAAATTGTGATACATAACAAAGAGTCATAACAAGCAAAAGGGAATAGAGGACAGAGCTTCCTGGATCCGTGCTGCACATATGGTGAAATGAGTTGAAAAGACCACAGTTGGGTAGCACAGATCCAGGAAGGTCTGTCCTCCTCTCTTCCCTGTATTCGGTTCTGACACCCCTGTTTGGGTGGAGTGTGGATCCTGCAGCAGCCTCATGTCTTCATACCAGTTGTGGGTCACACATTTGTCCCAGGTGAGCAGTGACAAAAAAAACCTCAACGTATCTAGCTGTTGAGATAAGACCCTATTGCACTTTCTCTCCTCTCCCATAGTTCGCAGCTACATAACAAGCAAAAGCAAATTTACGGCATTAAACCTTGTTTATGGTATGGTACTTACCATGAGTTTGGCTCAAAGACAGTTGGTCAGTATGATTTTGTTATGTACAGTAAAGACATGTCTGTAGTGGCACTGTGATAAAGATTAAATTAGTCATCTGCTTTGTTGTTCTCCCTTAATGGGAAACTGTCACCCCCCAGGGCTTATTAAACTAAAAGTGCCACCTTCAGCAGTGCCTATGCTGCATTTTGTGAAGGTGGCTCTTATCCCCGTACCCCCCAGGGACCCCTAAATAAAGACTTTACTAAATTTTACGCTCTGTATGTTAATGCTTACTTTAGGTAATGGATGTATGCTTCCTTCTCTAAATCTGAACGTCTCGCTGGTCATGCTCCTTGTCCTCTTTCCTCTGGGACTCTCCTTTTCTTTTTTGTTAGTGATGTCATTGGCACCAGCGCAAATCCCTCAGTTCTCGGGCATGCTCCGTGAGCTCTGCCCGAGAATTGAGGTTACATAGTTTCAAAATATTGCGCCTATGTATAACGCAGGCACCAGATCCCACCCTGTATTGTCTTATGTTGTATGCACATTGTGGGTTTGGGAATCTGGCACCTGTGCAAACAGCATGACTGTGCCTGTTCCCTCCTCCCTCCGTATATTTCCTCCCTACTACCCACCTGTTTTAAGCTAAAATGTTTGCCACAAATTATGTGCCACTGCAACTCTATGTTTGTTTGATTCCAGCCTACAAGAGGAGTAGAATACATTAAAATGGTTTTCCAGTTGTGAAAAGGTGGTGCATAAATTTTGCCTGTCATTGAAAATTACAAAAGAAAATACACATCATTGGTCTTTGCTATGGTCTCATGGTCTTGGCTGCAGAAGTGATGTTACTACATCAGCTTACATCCATCACTGAGATTGGTCAAATCGCTTAGCTCAGTGACTGGCTGCAGCAATGATTTGCGCTATCTATGTGATGTCAGTGCTGCAGTCACATTATAATTGTGGAAGTGGTGAGAGAAAGCACTGGATCTGAGAAGGACCTGTACTATATGCTATTGTTATTTTACTTGACAATTAATGATGTCCACGGTGCCTATGTTCAATGTAAAATAAGCAAATAGCTTCTGTTACAATCACAATATTTGGACTGTGCTTCAGTAGCAGGTGTAAACCCACTGTACCACAGACCGGGCTTGCCTAAAGGGGTATGACTAAGTGTCTACCAGTTCTTCACCAGAGCCTTTGATTATGAGGATGGACTAAGTTGTGAGTAGATACTAGGTACCACTTCAGGGGAGTCCCTGGTACTGCAGTAGCTGATCTAAAGATCATAGAATGCGTACCGAAGATTAGCAAGGCAGGGTTGATACAGAGACTGGCAGGACAAAGTCGACACAGGAGACTGGAAGTACTGGATCAGATCTGAGTACTAGAGTCAGTAAAAGGAGCAGACAACAGACTGATATATATGCAGGTACTGGCACACTAGGAACCTAATTTATCAGGCACCATCAATCGGGGGAAGGTGCCTTAAATACCCAGTGATTCCATTTACTGGGAACACTTTTAACGTTTTTGTTCTGCTCTTTTAAGAGGTGGGTAGCACACAAGCACATGCTCTTAGAACGCTGCCAAGAGACAGGTGTGATTTTCTTCCCTGCTTCCTTTCGATGACACATTCTACGTCATCCACACAGTGTCTTTCATTGAGCTGTGCAGTGCAAAGTACTGTAATGCGCATATGTGGAGAAAGGCCAAAGAGTTTATGTCCTGAAGAAGACATTTATGTTTCGAAATATGTGGACCATAAGTCTACACATCCTGTGCATTTCAACCATCAGCAGTGCGGATTTTAAGCTTTCCTCTCCTGTTTTTCTATCACATTTATAATGCTAAGCAACCATGCCTCCATGATTTGTTGGTCTTGAGTGGTTGTTTCATCTGTATTTCTCACTTGAGTTACCTCTGCCTTTATCTTGGATGCCTACTGTATCCTCTAATGCATTAATGTTGTGACCTGCCTCTGTAAATAAGGTTTTCTTTTTTTCTGTGATGGTTTCATCTCCAAAGTTAACAAAACCTTGATGCAATAATTGCAATGTCATGATGTGCTTCATATGACAGCATAACATTAAGGCTTAGACAGCACAGAAGAACGACAAAAATGGGCAAAGTAAGATGACCCTAAAATGGCTCAATGAAAACTCCACTGACCAAACCAAAGAAGATGTCTGTAATGTTCCACGTCTGCATGGTGGAACACGTAAGGGCCGGGTAAGTTTATAAGTACTTTTTACATGTGATTACTATCCCCTGGCCTTTGAAGGGGCCTCTGAACATAATAATGTACATTAAATTCACACTGAGTAAATGCAATGCAAATTGAATTTTAGCAGATTTGCTCAACAGTAGTAGTTACCATTTTTGTATCGATCTAGTTAAACTATAATAATGTAAAAACAAGTGCATTTTGCATTATATATTTAACATTCTGCTAATTATGCTCTCAATTTACAAGAAACAGACATTTGTGTTTCATAGACAGTGGTAACTAGCTAGCTATGAGCGAGATCCAAACCCCATAATCAAGGTAACAGCATGTCGGCAAATTTGTTTCCACAGCTTCTTCATTTCTCAGCACTTAAGAGTACTTTTCATTTGTTACTCAGTGCATGAAGAGCCAATTCTCGGTTTTTGATGATTTTTACATTTATTCAACTGAATCAATTCCTGCTTTATGAATGAAGATTGAAACAAAACACATGAGAGGAAGGAGCACAGTTTTGATACTATACCCAACGATAGAAGCAACATTTGTTCTACTTAGTGTTCTCTCAAGTTTATTCTCAATGTATTATGTTCATTGGACATAATACATTTACAGTTCTCTGACTTCGCCATGTTACTGGCTACTGCCAAAATACTGTTATCGTAACCTGCACACTTCTAGCTTAGTTTTGCTGTGATGCTCAGTGTATTATGCTATTAAAACAACACTGACTTCTTTTTACAAATCTTGTAAAAAAATGTAAGTGATTGAAGCACAAATGCACCACTTCATTTTTTAAGTGGATATATGACCAAATGCATAGTACTTATTTTAATTGATTCCTTACACCAGATGAAGCAAATGTACTTGTGTTCAAAAATCCATGTAAAGTATGGCTGCAAAACCCAGATAATAAGATGAGAATTGTAAACATCAAGCTGTAGTTGAACTAATAAGATAGTCACTTTAATATTATGCTGGAATATTATAATAGAGGATATTTTATTATAACATGTATTTTCAAAGAAAGCACACCTGACATAGCTTTACAAAGTGGTCATTCCAGCCTCATCAGGTCTTAGAGAGCTATATAATAACATTGTTTTGAAATCAAATTGGTTTATAGACTCTTAGATTTGCTAATTGGCTTTATGGCTCATAGATACTTACATTTGCTAATTGGCTATCATTTTGAAGATCCATTGGACATTGTAATTGTTTATGAAACCTTTCATGCAGGTTTATAGAAAAAAATGGTGTCTTCTTTACTTCATCATCATTATTGCATTGTTGGTAGCCAGGGGCTGGCTGGCGACACAAGCTCCGGGTGGCAGTTTTGTTCTGCCAGCCCTTAGGTGAAGAGGTTTAGGGATGCTATCAGAATTTTTGGGTGGACGGGGAGGGGGGGCTATCAGAATTTTTTGGTGAACGGGGGGGGGGGTGCTATCATAATTTTTTGGTGGGGGGGTGCTATCAGTCTTTTTGCTGGTCACTCACTGTGTTACCCAGCGTGTCTGCTGCTGCATCACAGCGCCGGCCGCAAGGCGCCGCGTCTGCTGTACTTTCATGGCGCCAGCCAAAAGGCACTGCCGGCCCACTTCTGTGGGGGGCGGCCCTAGATGAGGGCTATACCACCAGCACCAGCCGGTCCGCCCCTGTTGGTAGCTAGTCTATTACATAATCTATTTAGTCTATTGAGCCTTTAGAATTCTATCATTTTATGGTGAGCAATCAAAAAATGGCACATGAACGCCGATTAAGTAATCCTAATCTAATGCTTGCAGATTACTATTGGACAATTGTATGGATGTAAGAGATGCTCCGATCCAGGAGTACAAGAGTCAAGCAAAAAAGAGTTGGCACTGAATTTTGTACGGCAAATTCTAAAACTGTTTTTAATTCACAATAGGGTGTAGACATGTCTTAGTTATTTAATATGTTGCTGTTTCTTTTAAATAAGGTCTAGATACAAAAGAGTTTCACCCGGCACTATAGCCCCAAACCTTCTGTTAGGACCGTGTCTGGCCCACCTAATCACCTTGGCTTATCACCTGTACCGGTGTTGATCAGTCTTAAAGTGCTTAATATAATCTTCAGTTTATAGAAAAAAGAGACTGCACTCACTGGTTTCTTTTGCTCGCTTTAATCCACTATATGTGTGTTTTAAATAAAGCCATTAAATGCTAACTACTTGGCTTCAAGAGCTCCACCTCTGATAGACTGCAGAGGTAACCAGTAACCTAAGCAAAAAGCAGTACACGATATAGTTAAAAATTATTTTACAAGCACTTTGCAATTTTACCTATTAAAAAAGCCCTTTGATTAAATTTTTTTTCAAAATCTGTGTATATTTGCATGTAGTACAGAGCGTGTATGTTAATGTACTCATCTTCTTCTCCAGTATCCAGCACCAGTGCACTTCTCTTCAGAGTGATATCGCCGCTCTTCAGACTAGCCAACTCACTCTATGATCAATGCATGAGCAGGAAGTTTCTTTTACCATGTAAGTCTATGGAGACTCGTTCTGAAGATATATAATGTGAAAATCACTTATGGGATATTCAGAACGCAGTGTGACTCGGAGAGTCTGAAGAGTGATGACATCATTGAGAAGAGGAGCATAATGGCACTAGATACTGCAGAAAGTGGTGGTTGAAGAGCATATTAACACATACAATAAACTTCAGACACTACTTGCACATGTGCATATGTTTGGTAAAGCAAAATTCATGGGGGCACTATTACAAATAAAACATTAACAGTTTTTCTTAGAATCAAGGTCCACACTTAAACTTCTCAATAATCTGAACTGTTTTGTCTGTTTATATATTCATGCATCTTCTAGAAGTGTTTCCTATTTTGAGAAGGAACTCTTCATTTTATGCATTATAGTTAATTAAATACTATTAGCCTGGCAAATACAAGAGAATCCTAATTAAAGTTGTACTATGAGACTAGCATACATGTCAATCTCCACACATTACATTAATTTTTTATTTTCTTTCGGCACTTTCCAAAAGTGCCTAGATAAATGGGTATGATTAGAGGGATAGTCTGATACTTTCATATTGATTGTTTATCCTTGAGATAAACAGAAAGATGTGGTATAATCCAGAAAAATGTGGGCGCTACATACAAAAAATTTGCCGATCGATCATCTGTTCCCTGTGTCAGCTGCATGTTCTTAGTTGCAGAGTGGAACAGCATGGCACCGTCATCTGCATAATGTCCACATCATGATATTGCAGATACACTTCTGTTCATTTGAATGGTGGCAGACATGCTCTACTTAGCCATGGCCACTGTGCACTTGACAGAGCTGTGCTTAGTAGCTGCACAATTGATCACATCTAATCTCAACGTTAAACACCATTCTATCTGGTATTGATAACCTATCCCAAGGACAAATCATCATATTTTAAGTACTGAGCAACCCATTAAAGCAGAGTCCTAGAAAATGCTACTGTTATGAAAGGAGTGCTCTGCAAAATTGACACTAAATCCTGGTTTATAGTAAGGCAACCAATAGGTGGAAGAATGAAAAGAAAATGATGTAATATGGCTATACAAATAAGGCTGCTTTCACATCAGCGGTAATCGCTGATTGCGGCAGTTGCGGTGAAAAAAACGCAACTGCCGTGATTACCGCATAACGGCCGCACTTGTGGTTCACCTGCGGCAAGCCCCATGCAATGTCTATGGGGCTTGCGGTAAGTGTGCAGCAGGTGCGGCAAGTGCGATTTAGGCACTTGCGGCAGATGCGACCGCGTGAAAACCGCAGCTGACCGCAGTTTTCTCGCGGCCGCATCTGCCACAAGTGCCGAAACCGCATTTGACGCACACTTACCACAAGCCCCATAGACATTGCACGGGGCTTGCCGCAGGTGAACCGCAAGTGCAGCCATTATGCGGTAATCGCGGCAGTTGCGGTTTTTTCACAACTGCCGCGATCAGCGATTACCGCTGATGTGAAAGGGGCCTAAGCCAAATCTATCACACAAGTACTGCATCATATCTCATATCAATCTTGCAAATGCTCAAATTCTATAGTAATTGAAAAACATTAGTTTACACTTCTAAAGACCATAACCATCATCACAGCCCTACGCAAGCAACAATCCACACGATTATAATCAGTAAACTAATCTAATCTTATAATATGTCAATGTATACATTTGGTTAACCTATAATTCTTGCCTTATATGACAACTGATCATAACTGTTTAGTAATTTGTTGTATGTTACCCTCCTTTGTATATAAAATGCCAATAAAAATAATTTGAACACAAATCTTGCCTCATATAGGTTCACATAATATTTATTTCAGACACTATTAATATATCAACCTCTGCAAGCAAGAAACACCTAAATTCCCCTTTTGTGATGGCTGCCAACTGTCACAATTATATAATTTATTTTGTGGCTATATAGGGGATTTTGAGCTCTTTATCAAAAGGAAGAGTTATGGCCACTATATTAGCAAACACAAATAACAAAAATAGAAATTATGGAATTAATAAACTGAGGTCATGATATAAGAAAACTATGTATAACTGAGAATGCAAAGAGTGTGCAAAGCAGTAATCAAAGCAAAAGGTGGCTACTTTGAAGAACCTAGAATATAAGGGTGCGTGCACACGATCCAGAGGAGCTGCGTGTTAAACGCAGCTCCTCCGGACCTGAGGGAAGCCGCGGGTGGCCGCAGGGAAACCGCAGCCGCCCTGTACTCACCGTGTGCGGCAGGTGCAGGGTGGCTTCTCCCTGCAGTCACCCGATGGAAGCAGTATCCGACTCCGCAGCATGAAATAAACATGCTGCAGAGGAGCGGACTCGCGGCAACCCGCACCGCAGCTCCAAAGACGCTGCGGGCGGGTAAAGCATAGTGAGGATGGGATTTCTTGAAATCCCATCCTCTATGCTTATACTGTACTACGCAGCGTTTTGGACGCAGCGCAAAGATGCTGCATCCAAAACGCTGCACACACTGATCGTGTGCACGCACCCTAAGACATATTTTCAGTTGTTTCACACTTCTTTGTTAAGTATATACCGTATATACTCGTGTATAAGCCGACCCGTGTATAAGACCTATTGACTCGTGTATAAGCCGAGGGTGGACCCCAGCACAGGTATACAAACCCCCCCAGTGGTATACAGCAGCCTCCCCAGTGGTAGTATACAGCAGCCACAGAGGTATATACAGCAGCCCCAGTGGTAGTATACAGCAGCCTCCCCATTGGTAGTATACAGCAATCTCCAACTGTGGTAGTATACAGCAGTCTCCCCCTGTGGTAGTATACAGCAGTCTCCCCCTGTGGTAGTATACAGCAGTCTCCCCCTGTGGTAGTATACAGCAGCCTCCCCCTGTGGTAGTATACAGCAGTCTCCCCCTGTGGTAGTATACAGCAGCCTCCCCCTGTGGTAGTATACAGCAGTCTCCCCCTGTGGTAGTATACAGCAGCCTCCCCCTGTGGTAGTATACAGCAGCCACAGAGGTATATACAGCAGCCACAGTGGTAGTATACATTAGCCTCCCCAGTGGTAGTATACAGCAGTCTCCCCCTGTGGTAGTATACAGCAGCCTCCCCCTGTGGTAGTATACAGCAGCCACAGAGGTATATAAAGCAGCCCCAGTGGTAGTATACAGCAGCCTCCCCAGTGGTAGTATACAGCAGTCTCCCCTGTGGTAGTATACAGCAGCCTCCCCCTGTGGTAGTATACAGCAGCCACAGAGGTATATACAGCAGCCCCTCCCCTGTGGTAGTATACAGCAGCCCCCCTGTGGGTATACAGCAATGCCTCCCCCTGTGGTATATACAGCAGCCCCTCTCCTGTGGTAGTATACAGCAGCCCCCCCGTGGTAGTGTACAGCAGCCCCCCCCGTGGGTATACAGCAGTGCCCCCCCCTTGTGGTATATACAGCCCACCCCCCTCACCCCGTTGCTGCCGCACACCTGTAAAAAGAAGATCTTTCATACTTATCCTCCTGCTGTCACCGCGCGCATCCTCCACTCTCCTTCTTGCTTGCACCGTCATTATTTGTGCGCGGTCACGTGGATGGACGCCGGGTGCAAGCAAGAAGGAGAGCGGAGGATGCGTGCGGTGACAGCAGGAGGATAAGTATGAAAGATCTTCTTTTTACAGGTGTGCGTCAGCAACGGGAGGGGAGCTGTATATACCACAGGGGGGGCACTGCTGTATACTACCACAGGGGGGCGGAGGAGCGCTGACAGTGCAATGTAATATGCACGGCTCCCCCTGCCGCTGATGGACAGGGGGATGCAGTGCATATTGCATTGCACTAATGAGCGGCCCCATGTGACCGGCCGCTCACTATACAGCCTCCCCCACCTCCTCCAGCCCCCGGACACCGGCCCCACACACTCAGCCATATAGTGACTCATGTATAAGCCGAAGGGGGCACTTTTCAGCACAAATTTTGTGCTGAAAAACTAGGCTTATACACGAGTATATACGGTAATTCCACATGTGTTAATTCATAGTTTTGATGCCTTCAGTGTGAATCTACAATTTTCATAGTCATGAAAATAAAGAAAACTCTTTGAATGAGAATGTGCGGCCAAACCTTTAGTCTGTACTGTATATTGTTGCCATTATTTAGAAACACAGTTAAGATGAAAAATGCATACATTCTTTGTAAACGTTTTAGGCAGCTGTGAAAAGAAATCTGCAAAGTATGAATGCTTTCAAAAAGAAAAATGTTACTAGTTCATTTTTACAAATTATCAAAATGCAAAGAGAATGAGCAAAATACACAACGAAAATTAATATTCCATATGGTCACCCTTTGCCTTCAAAATAATGTCAATTATTTTAGGTATATTTTCACACAAAATCTGGAGTTTGTAAAATTAAAGTCAGGTGTATAACCAAACAATTATATCAAACATATGATAAAGATTATTATTTTCATGTTTAGGGTGAAAAAAATCCATTAACCTTCGTCCGGCTGAGTAGGTACAATTGTAACTATTCCGTATTGCAATAACTTTTTTTTTTTTAAAAGCCGTAGAGGGCTGAAATTTTGTGACATCTTTGCAGTTTTGGTCCAGAATATATTGGCCAAATTTCAATAAAATATCTCCACCCCCTTCCGAGATAAGGGGTCGAGATATTTAATATAAAATTATGCAGCCTGACAAAGGTTAACTAAAAGAGAAATAGTCATGAAGGAGATTTAACATAGGGCGAGCTACAACAGAACTTTGCTTCAAGAATGAGGTTGTGGAAGACAGTTTCATTTGACAGGTCCTAAGCCATAACAAGACTGAGCACAGAAAAAAATTATATAAGGTTTCTCCCAGGCAAAGATTTCAAAGTCAACTGGGATTACAAAATAAGGAAATGATCAATGTTGAGGATCATAGATGAATTAGTCAGTCAAAAAAATCTTAGCGAAGCAGATGAAAGACACATCATATCTACTTCCCTTATGAATCAGATGTCCAGCTGTGCCATCAGCTCAGAAATGGCAGCAACCAGAAGGACATGATCACACTCACTATTCTGAAAAGTCTTGTCAAAAGTGGTCTCATAGAAAAATTGTAGCCAAAAAGCGAATGTTTGACAAGGAAACAAGGTAATATTTAGTCAAAATTTAAAATATATGGCTGTATCAGAAGGCATTTTGATCAGAGCAGCAAAGTAGTAATCATCTACAGTAGGGGTGGGAACACCAGTCCTCGAGGGCCACAAACAGTGCATGTTTTTAGGATTCTTTTAGCAATGATACAGGTGTTGGAAGGTGATTATATTATTGCCTGTGCAATACTAAAGAAATACTGAAAACCTGCATTGTTTGTGGCCCTCGAGGACTAGAGTTTCCCAACCCTTGTCTACAGCAATTGAGAAACATTGTAAAAGTTCTTTGTACGTTTCGGGCTGAATTTCAGTAAATAAGTTAATGGCGCCTTCAATTATAACAAATAAAGAAGTTTATCCATCATGTAGTATCATTGTCTTATTAGCTTTAAATTTCTTCTGGCTGTAGAATTTGCACAAGCCACCATCAACAGAGGATGTATGGTTAATTCTCCATGATGTTTGGAACAACCTCACGGTTGATTCTTTTCAAAAAATGTGTAGAAGTGTATCTAGAAGATTTGCTGCTCTTATGATGATGCTTCTAAGTCAAAGGTTAGTCACACAAGTATTTAGGGTTTCTTTATGTTCACTTTGCTTTTTGTTTTTGCCTAAAATGTTTTCACATTAATGTATGCCCCTTCCCAGGAAACAACAAGCAATGGGGAGATGGGGAAGGGTCATAATTAAAAAGTCTGTCAGCTGACTGTTCAAACCAAGGACCAGTGCTCAGTGCAGCCTTGGCTTTAATAAACACTTCTGGGCATTTTCCCACCTAATTGTTTTCCATTTATCTATGAGTCTGACTTCTAAAGCTTCTGCAAAGCCAAAGGCTGTCAATCAAGGAAGATGACGGCAAAGATAAATGAAAAACAAGACAAGTAGAATGAAAGGTGTACCAACCTGTTACACCATGTGAAGGGTGCACTGAGTACCCATGCTTGATTTGATTTGTATTTTTGTGCTGATAGTCTCCTTTTAAATCTGAAATTTTTTTTCCATCTTTTTATCCAGAAGAAGACAAAAAGCAAACCTCAACAGCAGAAACTAATCTGCCCTTATAGGAAAAAAGATTCCTTTTTCCCAAGGACAACCAAATTAAATTAATAAAACTAGGGTACCATATACAATATTTACATATGTCAATTGTTTCTAATAAAAATTCACAAACACATAAAAAAATTTGGGAAAAAATGGTGTTGTTTATAAGATTCAATAAACATCAAATGTAGTTTATATATACATATAAGCTTTCCAGGACCTGCGCCATGTGACTCAGGTTGTCACATGGTGCACAGGGTCTGGAAAATCAATAAATACAGCATCTGCCAGTACACGGAGGAAGAATCACAAGGGATCGCTGTGGGCTCACCGTCGAGGGTGAGCAAGTGTCTGTGTGTCTGTCTCTCTGTGTGTGTGTATCTGCTTGTTTCTGTGTGTCTGTCTTTGTGTGTCCCATTATTTGCATTTAACTGCTGCGTTTGTATGTGCACAAAGGCATCATAATCGCAATAGGATTGTGCTGCTTTTGTTTATAGACAGCTGCATTTGACAAACGCAGCACAAGAAAATAAGCACAGTGGGCACATAGCGCTAAGGTGTCTGCATACTTCCTGCAGGCTTAAGCAGGTGACATTTAATGGAGAATAATAGTATTCCTGATCATGACATCTGTTATTGAGGATTTTTGTGTAAATAATGTAAAAAAAAGGCATTTAATAGACTAACATTTAAATAACCTCCTCCTATATTTCATCCTGATATTGTTTACAACAGTAAGGCCGGCTTCACACTTGCGCTCCCCGCCGCTGCGTATTGCGGCGAGGAAGCGCAAGCTGAGCGCAGACACTGCGCATTCCTATGTTTATCATGGGGACGCACGGTGATGCACTCACTTCCGAGTGTGATTCGTACGCATGCGGATGCTTGCATACAAATCACACATTCTCGTCCACACCCTGAACGCGACATGTTGCATTCAGGGTGCCAACAAGAATGTGTGATTTGTACGCAAGCATCCGCATGCGTACAAATCACACTCTGAAGTGAATTGGTGCGCACGCCCATCCGCAGCTGAGCGCATCACCGTGCGTCCCCATGATAAACATAGGGACGCGCTGTGTCTGCGCTCAACTTGCTCTTCCCCGCCGCAATACGCAGCGGAGGGGAGCGCAAGTGTGAAGCCGGCCTAATAGCATATTGGGACATCCTTCTAAATTGAGGGTGCTTTTTTTCTTTTAAAGTTTGCATTTAAAAAAAAAGAGTAAAAATTGTGTAACTTCAGCTTTTAAAAAATTGTCACCTTTTTTCTTATTCTTTTCGAAAAGTTGCTCTAAGTAAAGTCAAGGCTAAAAGTATGTATAAAACTGAATGTGTTTTTCTTCCACAAAAATCTAGCGTAAAGTGAGCTAGTCAAGAGCAGTCTCCAAAGGTATCATACAGCATGAACAAGTGTGATAAATTTTGTGCAGTTTCACCTGTCTGTTCTAGTTTTAAGCTGCATAAATTTAAGACAGAATGGGTAAATCTTCCTCAATATGTATTGAAAATTTAGAACATAGTTTTTCATTATGATCTATTTTGAACAAGACAAGTTTAAAACTAAAAGTACAGTCTAAAAAAGTATCTGACAGATTATATTTCCTTTTATATGTCAGGGAATATCAAAAACGTTACTTCAGCATGAAATAGCATGCTAGAAAATAAGACAACTGCTTCTTCCTTCTTACTGTAGGCAGATGTCATACATTGATCTTAGTGCCATTAGATCCAAAGACATGTTGGATAATGGAGAGAAATAAAAGTAGATGGATGGAAGAGATTCTTTACAATTCATCACACTTTCTTCAGAATTGCAGCATATTAAAAGAACTCCAAACACATAAGCTGCACATTTTTCTTTGTTGGTTTAGTAAATGCTTGAACAATACTGTGATTTTCATAAAAAGGGAAAAATAAAGTTGTCGCTAAGATCTTTTTCTTCCAGGAATGAAGCAGCTGTTCTAAACAATATGGTGTAAAGCTTGGTGCCTCTTTTCAATTAGCCTCTAAATTGGCCTATTCTAGTTAGAAATAATGAGGGTCATTCATTTCAATTGGGTAGCAAATAACAATGTAGAAAAATGCATAAACCATTAAATACATTATTAAAACAATGTCACTTTGAATATGATTATTTCCTATAAATTATATTAGTTTGCATAGACATCTGTTAGCTGGAAAGGCCTCACAGTGGCTCATCGGTAAGAACTCCTGGCTTCAAGTGTTATATATGGAGACCCTCCCAAACAATCAGACAAGGCTTACAAATAGGAGCATCTTTCATTACCATATGATCTACGTTTTTCTCTCCTTCAGGCATCAGATATACTTTTCTTACACAAAAAAAATGAACAAAATCTGGCCAGTATGCCAGTTTTTATCATCAGTAATTTTCTCAAATTCTACAAAAAAAAAAAAATTCTCTAGCAAATAACAATGCTATAAATGAATAGCACAAAGATTGCACACATACATCCATATACTTTCCAGAAATTTTACAGAGCCGTAAATATTAAAATCTTAGGCCCCTTTCACATCTATGCAGCACCTGCGTTTGCCTGGCCTCCCTGCCCTGCATTACAGGCAAGTGCAGGCAAGCGCATAGGCGCATAGATGCCCTGCCCTTGCGCTCACCTGTGCTCAGTGCCCCTATTACCTGCTATAGCCGAGAGCAGCGGAGAACAGGAGCCGAAAACCTGGAAGCGCGAGTGTGACTGTGCTGATATCACCACGCATGCGCTTGGCCAGACGCACCTGGATACGTCACATTACGCATTTCCAGGTGCAGTTGGCCAAGCGCATGCGTCCTGTAGTCGGCACAGTCACACTCATGCTTCCGGGTTTTTGGCTCCTGCGCTCGGTGCCCCCATTACCTGCTATGGCCGAGCACAGCCGGGCGCAGGAGCCAAAAGCACGAGTGTGACTGTGCCAACATCACCGCGCATGCGCTTGGCCAGTGCACCCAGAAATGAGTAATGTGACGTTTCCATGTGCATCTGGCCAAGCGCATGCAGGGTGACATCGGCACAGTCACACTCATGCTTTCGGGTTTTGGTCTGTCACTATTCCAGAAGGAGGAAAGCTTACTGCTTTTATAAAGCAGCCTTGTCTCCAACTCTATCTACAAAATAAAACAAAACATGAACATGTTTGCAGATTGCAAAAATAGAAAAAGTGACACCCTGTTCTTGCCTTAAAATAACTTCTTTATTACATGTCCTTAAAAATAAGCAGTTGCAGAAGGAGGTTCACAACCTTGTACAATGGTGTGAACGTCCTTCTGTTCCTGCTTAATTTTAAGGACATGCAATAAAGAAGTTATTTTAAGGCAAGAACAGAGTGAGTGACAATTTTTCTATTTGTGCAACGTGTTTATAAGTCTGAATCTGAGTAAACACCACCTCTTTGCCATTTGCCACTATCACAGCCCGAGCCGGCATCAGCCCCAGGCATACCCGAGCAAGTTTCGGGGCCTTTGACATCTGGGAGGGCCCACTAGCCATCAGGGACAGGCATCCCTGATAGTGAGGGGCCCAGCATGGACTGGCAGCCCTGAAAGAAAGGGACCCATCACAGGACACTCAGCCAGCAGCCTCCCAGTCCACATGGCTAATTTACATGTGCTGGCTCAAGGAGCATTGGAGCTTCCTCCTCTGCCAATTACAGCAGTGATGAGTCATCACTCTGCGACCTCATCACACTGCTGCAGGAAGAAGGAAGTTCCACAGCCCCAGGAGTCTATTGCTGTAAGGATGGGGACAGCATCTGAGGAGGACAGAGCCCCGGGGGAGGGGAAGGAAGGTGAGTATAATTGTTTTTATTCACTGTGTGGTAGAGGCTACTGCTGTTTGTATGGAGGCTGCTGCTGGGGTATATGGAAGCTGCTGCTGGGTGTATATGGAGGCTGCTGTTGGGGTATATGGAGGCTGCTGCTGGGTGTATAAGGAGGTTGCTGCTGGGTTTGCATGGAGGCTGCTGCTGGGGTATATCGAGGCTGCTGCTGGGTGTATAAGGAGGCTGCTGGATATATATGGAGGTTGCTGCTGGGTTTGTATGGAGGCTGCTGCTGGGTGTATATTGAGGCTGTGCTCGGCTATTATAGAGGCTATGCTTGATATATGGAGGCTGCTGCTGGGGTTTATGGAGGCTGCTGGGAGTATTTGGAGGCTGCTGGGGTGTATGGAGGCTGTGTTGGGTGTATATGGAGGCTGCTGGGTGTATTTGGAGGCTTCTGGGGTTTATGGAGGCTGCTGCTGGGTGTATATGGAGACTGTGCTCAGCTATATAGAGGCTGTGATGGGTATATGGAGGCTGCTGCTGGGTGTATAAGGAGGCTGCTGGGTTTGTATGGAGGCTGCTGCTGGGGTATATGGAGGCTGCTGCTGGGTGTATAAGGAGGCTGCTGGGTTTGTATGGAGGCTGCTGCTGGGGTATATGGAGGCTGCTGCTGGGTGTATATGGAGGCTGTGCTGGGTGTATATGGAGACTGCTGGGTTTGTGTGGAGGATGCTGCTGGGTGTATATAGAGGCTGCTGCTGGGATATATGGAGGCGGCTGCTGTATGTATATGGAGGCTGCTGCTGGGTGTATATGAAGGCTGCTGCTGGAGTGTATGGAGGCTGCTGCTGGGTGTATTTGGAGGCTGCTACTGGGGTATATGGAGGCTGCTGCTGGTGTATATGGAGACTGCTGCTGGTGTATATGCAGGCTGCTGCTGGGAGTATATGGAGGCTGTGCTGGGTGTATTTGGAGGCTGCTGCTGGAGTATATGGAGGCTGCTGCTGGGTGTATAAGGAGGCTGCTAGGTATATATGGAGGTTGCTGCTGGGTTTGTATGGAGGCTGCTGCTGGGTGTATATTGAGGCTGTGCTCGGCTACATAGAGGCTGTGCTTGGTATATGAAGGTTGCTGTTGTGCAACCAAGTATTAGGCTGAGGGTGCCAATACTTTTGTCTGGCCCATTTTTGGAGTTTTGTATGAAATGATCAATGTTTTGCTTTTTGCTTCATTCTCTTTTGTGTTTTTTCATTGAAGACAAATTAAATGAAGATAATAATACCAAAGAATTTGTGATTGCAAGCATTTTCAGGAAGAAACTGAGTATTATCTGACAGAATTGCAGGGGTGTCAATACTTTTGGCCACAACTGTATATATACTATGGAGACTGTGCCGAGTATATATAATATTTGGAGGCTGCTGCTGGGCTGCCATATCTTCCAAATAATATATACAGCTCAGCACAGCCTCCAAATAATATATACAGCCCGCAGCCTCTATGTTATACATACAACGACCACAGCCTCTATATTATATAAACAGCCTGGCAGTCTTTATACTATATATACAGTCCAGCAGCATCCATATTATATCTACAGCCCTGAACAGCCTCTATATTACATATACAGCCCACCCAGGTGCCTGTATATTATATATAGACAGCCTTCAGTTTCTATATTGTATTCATGAATCATGGTCTGTGTTAAAGGGGCCCACTACACTGTTTCACCTGGGGCCCACAAAAACCTGGAGTCGGCCCTGATCTCAGCTATATTGTTTGTGACTTTATGCCAAATATCCAAACTGCTTGATGTTTGGTAAGTGGTGAGAACAATTTTCTCATCTGTTTTGCTTCAAAAAATGGACATGTGTACAGCCATGTGAGCTATAAAGGGTAGGTGTCCTATCTGTGAAAAGACATACATATATAAACTAATGTCTGACCTATGGGGCTATGGTAGATTAAAATATGCATATGCTTTTAATACAGCACCCTTTTCATTTGTTGCAAGAATATAAAATGGCATTGAAGACTACAGAGAATGACTAAATTTGATTGTGTCCATGTATGATCCGCACTGAATGAATATTTTATAAGAATTTTATGTGTTTAATGTGGCTATCTTATGAAGTTCAATTTTCAGATTGGAAGACAATTGTGTGAGTGTTGGAGCAATTGCTGTTTTTAGTTCACACACCGTTGTAGCCAAGAGTTTGGATGTTCAACCAATGTGTCTATGTATTTCTCTAATATTCCGGTTTCTCGAATAATACAAATATTGTTTTTCACTGTACCATGTTAACTCACTGGTTTGCAGTGCTGGGGTGCCGCGTTCAAACCCCACCATAATTATATCTGCAAGGAGTTTGTATGTTCTTCCCGTGTTTATGTTGGTTTCTCTGCAGCACCTCAGCTTCCTCTCATACCTCAAAGTCATACTGATAGGGAATTTATATTGTGAGCTCCAATGAGGAGAGAGATGATAGTGTCTGTAAGGTGCCGTGGAGTATAATGCAAGTATGAACTATAGTAGCTATGTCCTAGTGTACATGCATATCACATGTTTGATACCATGTTACGTTCTTACATTGTATTCACATAGCAGCACTATATGAATGCCATGATGACACAGATGTTAATTAGTACACCATATTATTACTTCCCTGCTGTCTACAGTTGAAAACTCATTCTCCGAGCCAGAAAAAAACAAATTACTTTGGAATATAAAATATATGAAAGTAAAACAAGGTGTTTAAAGCTGAGTTTCCTACTACATTGTATATTCTTGCATACATATGTTGAAGGGTAAATCTGGAATCCCAAATGTATTTTAGGCTTCAAAAAATGACAAAATTTAGACGGCACTATGAACAAGCCATACATATGCAACAAGCTCAATGCTTTATATTTTCATTGTTCTGTCCTTTCATGACATTGTGCATTAAACCGACTGCAGCTGTCATGGTAAAATCAGCCTACTTTAAATCTTCAACAAAACTGCTCAGTGAAATAATAGATGAAAATGTAGATGGAAATTTCAAAGTATATATAAAACGCAGATGGAACATATACATTTTTCTCTGATGGTAAATCAATTGTACTAGTAAAAAGTGTTGACGCAACCATGTACATGGCTCAGGCCAAAGTTTTTGATTCCAAACTTTTTAATTTTCAAACTGTTTAAAAAGAAACAATTCACGCTGTCATAAGTGAAGCTGATTTCTGTCTATAAATAATGCATTCATTTAACATCTACCTTTCATCATATGTCCCACTATGCATAGATGTTCGCCTGTCTGACTGTATTTTTCTGTTTGAGCTTAAGAGATGAGATGATGTTGGACTATGTGCGAGCTGCCTAGAACAATTTTCTCAGAAGTGTATCCCTGGATATGAATCTCCTTGATAGGAAGCAGTTTGGCATCTACTTGGATGATCGATTCTTTTAGTGTCTTCATCCCAAGCTGACAATAATTAACATGGTCTGTTGAACATAGAGTAAGAGATGATATTTATATTCCTCATACTTTACATCATATATAATAAAGGATGAAAAGACAAGTCAGCTCGCTGACATGGGAACATTTTTCTCTAATAATTAACTTGATTGCTGGCTAATTTTTTGCTTGTTGCATGCCTTTTTCACATTAGAGAAATGTCATGCTAGCCTTTACTGAAAGTATACCAGCTGGTGATGTATTCCTTTATACAATATAATTAATGAGAAAAAATAATTATATTGTTTTTTATTATTATTTTTTATGATTTGTAATACTAAAGGTTTTCACAAGCCTGTAAGTTAGTAGGAGCAGCAGAAAAATCATTTAGCTAATATCTTGCAGTGTTTTTGGGAGAACATCACCATTTGCTGGTCAGAGGAGGTAGCAGGAACTAAACAGTAAAGTGTGCATCCGCAAGGACCTTGTAGAGGTGGGGGTGGAGCCAGAACCAGTATCAGGAAGGCTACGTGGGAGTGAAGCGAGCTTACAGAAACCTTTGCGATAGAAGGGTCTGAGAGTGGTCAGATCCCAAAAAGGCCTGAACTATACCTGAGCTGAGAGAAATATCCATGACTTGGGCTGTGATGAAGATTAGTGACGTGAGCTGAGAAGATCTGTGACTTGATCTGAGAGGAAGATCAGTGATATGAGCTAAGTAGAAGACCCTGACCAGCGCCAGTATAAAATCCTGACCAGCATCAATGTAAAACCTTGCCCAGCTAAAGTAGAAGACTTTAACCAGATCCAAACCAGTTTCAGGAGATTTTCCGGCTGTAACAGAGAACCATTTCGGTGGGCCATTGCTTTCCTGCACAGACATATAGTACTGGGAGTGGACTGGGACCGTGCGTCAGCTAACAAAGATAGACAGCAAATTGAGAGAAGATTGGAGACCTCAGCTGAAAGGAAGATCCATGACTTGAGCTGAGATGAAGATCAGTGATCCGAATTAACTATTGCCTGTAGAAGAACCTGACCAGTGCTTGTAGAAAACTCTGACCAGTATTAGTAAATACCCTTACCAGCTCCAAAGTAAAACCCTGATCAGCTAAGGTAGAAGACTGTGACCTGATCCAAACCAGTTCCAGGAAATGATCTGGCTATAACAGATAACTGTTCCAGTGGGCCATTGCTTTCCTTCACAGACAAATGGTACTGGGAGTGGACTGGGACCGTGCATCAAGTAACAAAGGTAAATAGTGAATTGAGAGAAGATTGGTGACCTCAGCTAAGAGGAAGATCCATGACAGGAGCTGAAAGATCGGTGATTCAAGTTAACTAGAAGATCCTGACCAGCACCTATAGAAGACCCTGCTAGCGCTACTAAAAAACTCTGATCAGTACCCTTGAATGACCCTTACCAGCACCAGAGTAAAACCCTGACCAGACTGTGACAAGATCTGAACCAGTTCCAGGAGATGATCCGTCTGTAACAGAGAACCGTTCCTGTTGGCCGCTGCTTTCCTGCACAGACATATGGTATTGGAAGTGGACTGGGACCATGTTTTAAGTAACAAAGGCAGACAGCGAGTTAAGAGAAAGGTCTCCTGAATTGAACTTACGACCAAGTTACCAAGCGGGTAATGTCATAACCCTCGTTAGGGTTAGTGTACCATTTAATGTTATTTTGTTAGCCAGTGAAAGTAATGAGTACAGTGACAATAAGGTTTTCCTGACAGAGATATTGGCACTAAAGCCCCCGTCACACATAACGAGATATTAGCGAGATTGTTGTAATGTCACAGGTGTTGTGACACTTAGCAGCGATCAGGCCCCTGCTGTGAGCTCACTGATCGTTAAAAAGTGCTCTGGGTCATTTTTTGATCATTGGTCTCCCGCTGGTCAGTATGCATCGCTGCGTGTGACAGCAAGAGACCAGCGATCAGCGAACACACAGGCTGGTAATAGGGATGGGCGAATCTACTCGTTACTACTCACTACTCTGCGAGTAGTAGGGTACTTGGCCGACTCCTTACTCTGCGAGTTTCATTGCGATTTCTCGCACAGTAACGAGTCCAATGAAAATCAATTGTAAATTCTATTCCTCTACATCTTTGAACCGGATTATCCCGGATTGACCCGGTCAGGTTCAATCAGGTACCATAGACATCAATGTTTAATGTACCCGGATCTGTACAAACCGGTACAATACGGCTTAGTCCCAGTATAAAGAATCTGCTTAACGTGGTCATGGACTCCATGTCAATCCAGTTCAACCTAACATGTTTGCTATACAGCCGGATTGTCCCTGAATCGTTACAAAACCTGACCGGTTACCAGATACCCGCTGTCAGCAGCGAGTATTACGAGCGAGTCTACTCCTGTATTCTGTATTCAGTACTCGCCGAATATAGAACATGTTAATGTTACGTTACGAGACGGAGACAGCCTAGCATGTTAGCTATGAAAAAAGTGAAGAGCCAGCCCAGCATGTTATCCAATCATAGTCAGTAATGCTGCAGCCATGTTGGTTGTGGCATTACTATGATTGGCTGCTGTCCATCGTGATGCCTATGTCATGTATGACAAGGCAAGGCTGTATATAAGCCTTGCCCCCGCCATTTTGGGCACAGAGTTGCAGAAGATCCTAGGGAGTGTCAGTCAGTGTAGGAAATCCACCTCGAGATTCCTCACATTTAACCCAAAAGCTCTTGTGAGAGCTACCAAGATGGAGGAGTACTGTAGAGGACTGTAGGCAGGGAGACAGGCAGGAGCAGCCTTGCAGTGCCACACAGCACCGACCTCAGAGCTTAGCTCACTTAGCTTTCCTCAGAGCTGAAATCAGAAGCTAAGAATTTTTTTTCCAGCAGATAATTTTGGGTCATATTTACCCTGCAGCTTAATTTTTGCTAGGGACAGTGCGTAGCTGCTCTGCTACCTGACAGAACGCACGGTACCATCTAGCAGTGATGCAGAGAGTGCACAGTACACCTTGGAGACTGCTCTTGCACACTAACTAATTTTGCACTAACCCTTCAGATTGAAAAAAACGGTCAGGTTTAATATGGTTATATAGACCATCATGTTAAAACAAATTGGATTGCCCCGGTCCGGTTCAAGCCGGTTAACTTTAACATGACTGTCTACGGGACCGGATTGAACCGGACCGGTTCAATCCAGTTCAATCCGTTTTTTATAACTCTTCTTTAAAAACCTGCTTCTTTTTGCTGCTGGCTTTTAAAGAATAAAATGGGGAATTGCAGGTTTTTCCTCTGCTGCCAGACCCCTTTATGGGGTCCAGCAGCAGAGGAATCACTGCAATACTCGCTTCCCCATTCATTTACATTGGACTCGCTAGACTCACAATGAGTGGCGAGTATCGGGATCCTACTCGTTAGAGTCGAGCGAGTCCGAGTAATTTAGTATTCGCCCATCCCTAGCTGGTAACCATGGTAAACACCGGGTATCTATGCAGCGCGCTGCCCAGATACCCGGTGTTTATCATGGTTACCAGCGCTAAGCAGGGAGGACGCTGGTAACTATGATAAACACCGGGTATCCAGACAGCGCGTGCTGCCTAGATACCCGGTGTTTATCATAGTTACCAGTGTCCTCCCTGCTTTCAGGCAGCGCTAAGCAGGGAGGACATTGGTAACTATGATAAACAGCGGGTATCTAGGCAGCGCGCGCTGCCTAGATACCCACTGTTTATCATAGTTACCAGCGATGAGGAGGTGGCTCCCTGGTCGCTGGGGAGATCTGCCTGTTTGACAGCTCCCCAGCAAACAGGTAATGACGCACCAATGATCCCTGCAAAATCGTTATCGTTGTCGGGATCACTGGTGCATCGTTGTGTGTGATGCGAGCTTAAGTTTAGCCTTAGTAAGATCTTTTTTTGTGTTATAAGAAACCAAGTATTTTGTATTTAGAATATGTATGTTCTGTGTATTAACCAATTTGATTATTTTTGTTATTATTTGCACTGTTCTCTAATCACACTCACCACCATTACTCTGTTGTTCAAATTAAATCTTTGTTGTGTGTCACCACTGAGTTGTCTTTACTGATTTATTGCATCTTCAGAACCTATTTACAAGCATATGGCATTATGCATATACAGTAATACCATAATACCTTCCACTAGTCTTCAGAAAAATAATTCCACTTTTACATAATATCAAAAAATGGCGCAGACTACACATTTTTTTTTAATTGGCTAACTTACAAATAACAATATTTTTTTTTTACCAAAAATGGTAAATATCTTTAAAGAGTAACTAAACTTTCAAAAATATTTAATAGGTTTATAGAACTTGTTTAATTGTGTTGCTCAGTCGGTATCTATCTGGAACATGAGACTTCAACTGATCACTTAAATTATGAGATAGAAGCGCTCGGTCTACCTTCCAACTCAAGCAAATTGATCAAGTGATGTACAGTCATAGCCAAAAATTTTAAGAGCTTTCCTCTTTTGAATATGTTAGTAAGATGTTCTCATGGTTATGGAAGTAAATTATAAATATTTCATTTGTTTTTAAAGTTTATTAAGAAATACAGCAAGTTTTTGCAAAAACTCAATAGTTACAGTGTTGTTCCTTATTTTTCAGGACTTCTACAGTTTACCCTGAACTGCTGGATGTCAGCTTCTGGGCCAAATCCAGACTGATTAGAACCGATTGTAAAATTTCAATGTTTTGTTCACAAAAATCTTAGTTATCATTTTCCTAGTGAAATAATGCTCCATCAAGCATTTAAAAAGCATTGTTTATCATCGATATGGTCTTGAATTATTGAGAGATGTTACTCTTGCATGGTATTTAGATACTATTCTTTATTAATGGGAGTGTTTTTAGGCAAAATTGTGTGTGGGCCACTCCATTGTATGAAAACCTACTCCAACTACCAACCATATACCAAGGAAATCAGTGAATGCAACCTGATGATTGTTCTGATGAAGGGGTAAGGAATACACTTCCAAATGCATTGAAGCTTGCATTCACCGATTTCCTTGGTACATGGTTGATTGTACAGCAGTGCCGTCGGATTCCATATATTTTCTCTCTTTTTTCTACTATTGCTTCAGCCTGTGGATATTGCAGCAGCTGTTTGGAGCCTTTTATACTGGTTGGGTGAGGCACAACCCTCTAAGGTGAGCAGTTTCCCTTCAGCTTACCTGTCACCATTGTTATCAGATAAAACACTATTGCGCTTATTATCCCACAGTTATTCACTTCCCTCAGAATATCTGTCTGTCTGAGATGTTTTTCTTGGAAATAAGTGACTGCTGCCTATCTTGACATTAGACCAACCTCTTAACACTAGAAGTCCCAGAAATTTCGAGCTCCCCCCTGAAGTCCCGAAAGAGGGTCAAATGACCCTTAGTCCAAACTGAATAGAACTAACTTGAAACTAAATGGCTAAACTCAATGGAAAACAACAACCTTTTGTGGTGCGACAGTAATGGCCTTAATTACAGAACAAAAGACGGTGATTAGAGGATGTTAGCTAAAATCCTTCAGGTCATTCGACTCGTCTCTGGGTTCCAAAGGTAGAAATGGTAAATGACCCCTCTCTGGGACTTCTAGTGTTAAAGTCTTTGCCTCACTATGTGTGCAGATGCACTGACACATATTTGCTGCCTGCAGCTTTATTTGATGCTCTAACATAGTAACATAGTATTTAAGGTTGAAGGAAGACCTTAAGTCCATCTAGTTCAACCCATGTTGATGAGCAAATAAGATGTTAAGTTAGGAACAAACTTACAATCAGAAATGTCCTCATCTGTAAAGTCCTTTTGATGTAAAACAATGATGACTGCACAGGTTTCACTGGAGAAAACCATGTTTAACAGACAATGTTAATAATTGTAAGCACCAGCCTTCTTTTAAATCAACCAGTCTGCTCTTAAAAATAAAACAGAGTGATATTAGTTACCTTGTCCTCATTATCACATTCTCCATAATTAATGAGAAGATCACTGAATTCACTCAAGCAGGTCATTTTTTGGCAACGTGGAAAATCAGTGGAAATAGTTTTTTGTAATAAATTTCCATGGCAAGAAATGACTGCAATTTTTTGCAATTCATCTAAACACTCTTCATAACAATTTAGGAGTTTACACAAATTGCCTCTACAAAGAATAAGCAGGAATATTTTAGGCTTCACTGACGATAAGGCTATCAAGCATGGATCTTCACTACTCAACACAACTCAACAGAGGGTAATACATATAAACAAATGTATAAAATGTGTCGATTATGTAACAAATTTGCCATATTTTACTATATAATAAAATGTATATACTTATATAGCACTATTAATTCCATAGCACTTTCCATATATCAGTAATGCTGTCTCCATTGAGGCTCACAATCTAAGGGTGGAGGCACACTAGGGGCATGAAAAACGGAGCGTTTTTTACGCTAGCCATTCCTGCGACTGCATCGCGTACTTGTCCGCAATCGCGGTGCGAGTTCTGTGCGAGTGCGGTGCGAGTGGGGTGCGTTTGCAGTGCGAGTGCGTTTTTTCAGTCACAAACAGCGATCCGTGTGTAAGGTGTTTTTGAGGCATGGAAGGGCATGATTGGTCTGCCCCCAAGCTCTGCCCAGCAGCACCAAGGCTGTTCCTAGATTCCAATCAAGGACCAATTTGGAATCAGCTTGTACTTCCTGTTCTGCTGATCGCGTACAAGCGTATTTCGCGCATGCAACTCGCCTCATCTGCTGTTTTGATGCGAGAAAAACACGCACCCATTGACTTTCATTGCCCACACGCGTGCCGAAATCGCACACAAACGCAGCATGCTGCGAGTGGAATCGCATTGCCGGCGAAATGCGAGAGGCGGCCGCGGAAAATGCACCACTGTGCCCTGGCCAATTTCTTAACAGCAGTGTGAGTGACATGCGTTTTTTCCCGGCGTGAGACTCGCGCGAGTCTCACACCAGTGTGCCTCCTGCATAAACATCCTATCAGTATGTCTTTGAAGCATGGGAGGAAAGCAGAGTGCTCGGAGGAAACCCACGCAAACAAGGGGAGAACATACAATCTCCTTGGAGATGTTGCCTTTGGTGTGAATTGAACCCAGGACCTCAGGACCTCAGCGCTGCAAGGCTTCAGTGCTAACCACTGAGCCATGCCTTATTTCGCTAAGCAATCCACCCCACTGTTTTAATGCTGAAAAAATTGACAGGACACATCTGTAAACATTTACTAAAACTATTTTTTACTTTGTATAAGGAGCTCTACTAAATATGTTGTCATATTTTCAATTACTTTTTTGACCTTCTTCCTTTAATATGTCACATGAAAAAGGCATGTGTTCTTTTATTGTCCTACCTACCTTTATATTGGATAGGTAACCCAGGCCATGACCGGGGATTTAACTTATTCCCATACCTTCCCTAGTAAACAGCTTAAACATATTTTTCCAGATGTTCCAAAAGTTTGTAGTTTCAAATATTGCCCTGGAGACTGAACTTTTATTTTAAACATTTATTCATGAAATTCATTTGTCCACCGACTCACTTATCTGGGTCAATGCCAGTCCTGGCATTGTTAATGCCGATCATTTTTTAATTAATATATTGTTAGACCTATAAAATGCCAATGACACAAAGGCTAATTTCATATAAATATACTAGTGTATAAGTATATAGTTAAAGCCGTAAACAGGATTCATGTCTTGTAAGAAAAGGAAAGAGTTGTAAGGACAGGAAAAAGGTTTCATAATCTATAAGGATGAGATCCAATCACATACTCAAGACAACTGGCCTGAGGCAGAAGAGCAGAACAGATATAGCTGAAAAATATTCTCAGTATGAAAGAAAATTGTGGAAATTTATTAAAATTGGAGTTCTTTAAGCCGGCCGGTCTTAAGAAAAAGCAGGATTGTGAAAGATGAACTTAATTCATCAAGAGAAGCACACCTTCTGGTAAATTGTACACATAGCTTGTGTGCACAAGAAAGTCAAATCTATGGGCTGGCATAGATTTACACTACAATTTACTCCACTATCTAGCATATGTCATACTATATCAGACTGTTTACGTCCCAACCCTTTCTGCCAAGTACCGAAGTCTTAATTCGACAGTGTGAGCCGCAAAACAAAAAATAGAAAAAAATCACAAACTACCGTATATACCCGTGTATAAGCCGAGTTTTTCAGCCCAAAATTTGGGCTGAAAAGTCTCCCCCTCGGCTTATACACGGGTTAATACAGTAGTGGGGGCCCGGCGCTCATTATATATGCACTTCTTCCCCCTGTCAATCAGCAGCAGGGGGAAGCGGTGCATATGTGCCCCCAAATGCTGGCACTCTCCCTCCTTGTAAGGCCCCCCCCGCTGCGTATCTTACCATCCCAGTCTTCTGCACAGCGCCGCTCCTTGGTGCTCCGTCCTCGCTGCTCCCGTCCTGCTACATCCGGGATCTCCGGCCGTCGCAGGCATATGACGTCATCGCGCGACGGCCGGGGATCCCGGATGCAGCGAGGACGGAGCATGAAGAACGGAGCACCGAGGAGCAGCGCTGAGCAGAAGACCGGGATGGTAAGATAAGCAGCGGGGGGGGGGCCCTTACAAGGGGGGCGAGTGCCAGCATTTGGGGGCTGCTATATACCCCTGGGGGCTGCTGTATACTACCACTGGGGCTGTATATACCACTGGGGCTGTATATACCTCTGGGGCTGTATATACCTCTGGGTCTGCATATACCACTGGGGCTGCTGTATACTACCACTGGGGCTGTATATACCACTGGGGCTGCTGTATACTACCGCTGGGGCTGTATATACCACTGGGGCTGCTGTATACTACCACTGGGGCTGTATATACCACTGGGGCTGTATATACCACTGGGGCTGCTGTATACTACCACTGGGGCTGTATATACCACTGGGGCTGCTGTATACTACCACTGGGGCTGCTGTATACACCTCGGGGCTGCTGTATACTACCACTGGGTCTGCTGTATATACCTCTGGGGCTGCTGTATACTAACTACTGGGGCTGCTGCTGTATATACCACTGGGGCTGCTGCTGTATACTACCACTGGGGCTGCTGTATATACCTCTGGGGCTGCTGTATACCACACTGCTGGGGGCTGTATACCTGTGCTGGGGTCCACCCTCGGCTTATACATGAGTCAATAGGTTTTCCCAGGTTTTGGGGGCAAAAGTAGGGGGGTCGGCTTATACACGGGTCGGCTTATACACGAGTATATACGGTATGCTGAAATTAATTTGTGATTTTTTTTTTACTACAGAAAATTGATGCAAAGCAAATTTACCCCAAAGTATTTGAATGTCATTTAGACTGTGGACAAAGATATTGAGCCAAGTATATGGGAAGTATAGAAGATTTAAACAATTATTTCTTAGTTTCTTTTAGTATCATTCTACAGTAAGTCTTACCTATGACACCATAAGATCTTTAATATGTAGAGAAGTTATAGTATATGCATAAAGTATCTCATACATAACTTTATTCAAAATCTGACAACAACAAAAAAAGTTCACATCTCTAAATTAAGTTTTGGCATACAGAGAAACAACCATACCCCATGCACCAATATTAATGCCAAGCCAAAATACAACTCTTTAAGGACTGTAAAGTGTTGTGATTATAGTAAAAAATTAAAATCATGTTTGAAATAGCTCATCTAATTGTCAGAAATATTGTCTATTGGTAAAGACTTTTTATTTTGATTGTTTTTCTCACTGGGTCAAGGAATTACATTTCTTACGTTTCTTTAAAGTTACACATTACAATCCAGAGAGCATCAACAGAAGTCATAAAATGTAATTAACCTGATCCAGGCCAAGAGGTGACATGACAGGCCTGGGGAATGAGAACCAAGGTGCAAGGTCTTAAAAATATAAGATTTGGGATATGGTCTTTTCTTGAGGGACACTCAAATTGAAGACTTGTCTCGGGTTCTGCCTCCTCATGCAATGGATCCTTTACACAAGATTTTACTGTGAGTAATATTCTTTTTGCATTCATTAAACTTTGTGACTTTTATCATATTAAAATACTTTTAAAGGGGTTGTTTACTACTTGACAACACATTCTCATGCACTATGTTTGCTCCAATTAAAAAAAACTTATACTCGTGTCTTGTACCAGCACCATTCTAGAAGTGTCAGCATTCACTCTCCAGGGGCTCATATGAGGTTGTTTCATAAATTGAGCCGTGCACGAAATTAGCCATGTCTTCTCTGTCAATACCCTGTAAGTAGTGGATAACCCTTTAATATGTTCTGTATTGTGATCATAAGCAAAATCATTAGTAAACTTTATTATGTGGAGAATTAATGGAGTAATTGAAGACTTCCTGAAGAGGGCTAGCTCTTGAGCCAAATCTTAGTGGTGGCAACTTTGGGTGATTATTCATGACTACAACATTTAGATTTAGAGTTTATAATAATGTTAGACAGTGTAGATGGTCTGGTAGTCACTCACACCCCCTAATTGCTTCACAATTAGTGCCACCCCTGACCACTAATTGTGTAGAGTATTGCAGATCAGGTACATTTGCCTCAATAAGATTGGGTTTCAATATAGACAGAAATAAAATGAGGCTGGACATTTTAGAAATGCAGTGATCCCAAACACAAAGGAAAGGAAGCGTTCAATTGGGTTTTTTTTTTTTAAAAAGACAATAAAGCTGTTAAAATGGCCCAGACAATCACAATACCTGAATCTAATAAAACATTTATGGACAGAACTGAATCTCAGAGATCATAGAAGGAACCACAGAACCTTCAGAATTTGAAAAATGTTTGTGTGGAAGAATGGGCCAAAATCATACCTGAGCAATGCATGAGACTAGTTTCTCCATACAGTAGGTGTCTTGAATCTGTCATGACAAGAGATGAGCAAATATTTTAAGGTTTGGTTCGTTTCACGAATTAACCCGTGGATGTTTGGGTTTGGTAGAACTGTTTGGGACACGAACTTGACCTGAGCCATCACTGATTGTCTGTTTGGCTCTCCACCAACATATAGTCAGCTATTAGCAAAACAGTTTCGAGGGCAGGAAGGTAGAGACTTTTCAGTTGATTTTAGGGACAATACACTACAGCAGAAAACTCAGATTTTAACCCCACAGCGAGCCGATCACACACTAAAAGTGACTCGCATTGGTTCAAGGAACAAGCGTACAAGACCTTAGAACTGCACGATCCTGCATTTTGGATATGCAAATAACCCAAACTCAAGCCCAGAGCAGGCCTCTAACAGGTTCGCTCATCTCTAGTCATTACCGACAAAGGCTTTTGTACAAAAAATTAATAACATTTTAGTAAGTGCATTCAATACTTTTTCCTTGTGTCAATTTGGATTGTTACCCACAACTGAATTTTTTAGAATCTATGGTTTGATTACTTTGCTTATGTCAATTGGATGGGTTGTTACTGACATCTGGTGAGAAATTCATGTGAATAGCACCTTAAGGAATATATTTACTTAGAAAATTGGTGATGTATTCAATACTTATTTCACCAGCTGAGTGCATAAAAGAAAATATACAGTAAATATACAGTGATGTTTTACTACCATGATATTGATGACCTATCTTAATGATAATTCATTAATATTAAATGGGTGTGGATCCAACACATCCACCAATTAGCTGTTCTCAGCTGTGGTGACAGCTGCAAGTAAGCAGCTGCAGAGTGGTAAACCACAACTAAAACTATTGTTTTAATGCTACAGAGGAACACACATTTATACATTGGATATGTCTTGCTACTGAAAATAATGACATCCTAATTTTAAATGACAATTATTTTACTGTATTTCCAGTAGAATTATTATTTCCTTATAAATATATCTCGCCATATGACAGTGCATTGGATTGACTTCATCCATGTCAGACCCCGTCACATATCTAGAACAGATGGACGGTACACTTCTCTCACTAACAAGGCAGAACACTTGTCAAGTCTTTTGGACAAATGACTAAACTTCCATCCACACTGTACAGTAATATATTATAGAACCAGTTATTAGTGACCTTCATGCTTTTTTTTTAATATAAATGTTTTTTACTATAAGGTTTACTTGCAAAGCACATGTATTCTGAAAGCAGAGAATGCATCAGCTATCCAGCATGTATCCTAGTTTCACGAGTTGGCAGCTAAAGTGCTTTGATATGTGCTTTTTACTAGTAGGAATGTACTTGAGCTTCTAATGCTGTAAATAATCACACAGCATGTTATAAATGCATTAATATTATTTGGGGTGTTATTAAACTATTGAGCTATAATAAAGTATTGATAGCAAGAGGTAGATATTCACAATGGGCTACATTTACTAGTAGCAGTTTATGGGCAAGAGGAGAATAGTAATCACACTCAATGGAGGAATAAACTGTGTATTGAGAGTTCAGCAACATTCTTAACATTACAAGAAATGTGTATTTAAGGTAATAGATATTTGATATTCAGTAGAAAGTGCTGAACTGTTTTCTGGTAAGAAAACCTACCCGTACAAATAGGTAATTTCAAGATAATAAAGCCTAAATTCTAATTCATGTATATCTATTAAACAGAGCTTGAGAAAACTATTGCACTTCAATAGTTATAGTCATCTTCCAAAAATATTCATGCATAATATGGGAATGTTTTATGTACTTTTTGGTCTATGTACCTCTGTTTTGGTATATGTACCACAGAGGTCCTCAACTCCAGTCCTTGAGGGCCACCAACAGGTCATGTTTTCAGTATCTCTTTAAGCCCCGTCACACATAGCGAGATTGCTGTTGCGTCACAGGTTTTGTGACGCAACAGCGACCTTGTCAGCGATCTCGCTATGTTTGACATGCAGCAGCGAACGGGCCCCCGATGTGACATCGGCGATCAAGTCGGAATGGCCTGGACCATTTTTTGATCATCGGGTTCCCGCTTGGCAGCATTCATCAGTGTGTTTGACGCCTTAACAACGACATCATTGGCAACTCAGAACTCAGGCACGTAGGTCTGAGTCGTTAGACTAGTTGCTATGTGACAGGGTCCCAACGACTGTCGAGGTCGTTATACGGGTCGCCGTATCATTGCTGCATCATTAAGTAGATCTGACTATTTGAAATCTCACCAGTGACCACGTAGCGACGTTCCAGCGAACCTTACCAAGTCGTATCGTTGTCGGGATCGCTGAAACATCGCCAAGTGTAACGGGACCCTTAATATTTCACAGGTGATAATTTAATTTCCTGCACAAGAGATTATTCAACACCCTTTGCAATACTAAGGAAATCCTAAAAACGTGACCTGTTGGCAGCCCTCAAGGACTGAGGTTGGGAACCCCTGCTTTAATAATAATTCCCTACCCATCTACTTTACCTTCCTTCTGCTTCCAACTGAATCACACTTTTCCCCTCCTCCCTTCCAGAGGGGCTGCTTACATAGCCCTTGCAGTATTTGCTTGTCCTGACTTTCAGGATCAGAATGCAGACTGCTATATAGAGTAGCTCGCTATTACATAGGGATATGTCCATCTTTGTTTCTCTTCTTGGCCTAATACATTTCTAGAAAAGTGGCTTTAGCGATAAAAAAATCTTAAAAACCATGATTTCCTGATACTTTGTCCCGAGATATGTATACTGTGTGTATATACTGTATATGTCTACCCAGAGGTTATGATGTGCATTGTAGCCTTGCTTGCATTTCCGAATAAGCTATTTAATTATTTTGTGAGATATTGATGAAATTACTATTGAAAGTAGCAATGAAGCTCTGCACTTTGAAACTCCTGGACTGTTACATTTTCCAACCATAAAGTATAATGTTTAGTACTAATGTTCTTTTATATGAAGTCTAAATTTGGCCTGATGCAATTGCAACATTTATGTTCTTGGTATTATTTGTTTCAATTTAAAATATTCCATAAGCAATTTTACAGTACAAAATTGAAGCTTTATTTTATGAAGAAATAGACCTAAACGTAAGAGGACTCTACCTTTATGTCTTCTTTAAAGGGAATCTGTCAGCAGGTTTTTGCTATGTTAGGCTGCTTTCACATTACGATTTTGTTAAATCCGATGCTGTCTGATGAACATCGGACAGCATCGGATACTCAAAATCGGATGCCTTCCGATCCGATTTAAATGGCTGTGGGAGGTTTTGGGAGTGGTTTAGGGTATTGAGCATGCTCAATACAGAAATATCCGATATCGGATCCGATTTTCCATCCAATCCGATCCCCCATAGACTCCCATATTATTTTAATCGGATCACATCGGATCACATCGGATCCGATGCGATCCGATTTATTTTTGAATCGGATACCAAAATCGGAGCAGTCTCCGATTATGGCTCCTGAAAAAAATCGGACAGAATCGGATCAGATGCAAATTGGATGCCATTAAGTGCACATCCGACCCGATCAACATTGGAGAACATGGGGGCTAAATCGGATCCGATGCTGTCCGATTTTTATCGGATTTAACAAAATCGTAGTGTGAAACCAGCCTAAGCTGAGGACAGCAGGCTGCATTGGTTGAAAAACAAATATCAATTGTGCCTCTCTTATCAGTCTGTGTGCTATCGCTTACATAAACTAAAGACTTTAACACCTGGTCATTACAGGGCTACATTGTCAAGTGCAAGCCAACCTACACGCCCTTGCTGTGATTGACACCTCACTGTCCATGTACAATCTCTATTGAGAGCGTAGTGTGGGTGGGGGCAGCTCTCCCAGCTCTGCTACATGCCTAAAACTACACTTTTTGAATGTATCAGAATGGCTTTACCCGGTAATCTAGGTTAAACATTGTTGGATTCAGAATCTGTATGCCTACAACATAAGGTAGCAAAAACCTGCTGTCAGTTTCCCTTTAACACCTAAAACAATATATGATGACAGATTCTAGCCTCTACTTGTAATGCATTGATTGTATACTGGCTACACAGAGGCTGTGAAAGGTTTTACTAATTTGCAATTAATAATGTCAGGAATGATTCTTAGAATAAATATTATCCTAAAGTTGTACTAAGTTTGCAATTCCCCAATATCAATCCATTCTAAATAACGAGATCTGCATTTTAAGTAGACTATGTAATCGTAGTGTTATTCTTTAAATGTGTACTGGTTGCGGCTTGCCCAATACAATTTTTACATTTATTTTTAGAAATGTTTTCTGTCACAGCTGTTAGGAAGATGTTCTTTTGATCTATCTCCTTTATTATAAAACTGTGCGTATTTCTGTTACACTAACAAGCTTTAACTGTCAGAACAGGGTTGAGGACAGCTGGGGAGGAAATAACACTGGCAAATTCTTGTGTCCTTTCTACTAACAAAACTTACGCTGCAGCCAGATCTACTATTAACAAATGATAACCTCTAAGTTTATTATTAAGAATATTATTCTAAAGAATCAAATGAAAGTTTACAAAATGAATTGTAGCAGCGACATTAATATTTTACCGTTTCCAATATTAATATTCCTATAAGGGATTGATGGTTTGAAATCCATGCATACCATATATCTATCGCACAGATGTCTGAAAACCATCTGCCATGCGTCCACAGATCACAATACAAAGTGATTGTGTATTTTAGTAGATTCTACATTGTACAAACAAACGATAATTTCCCTGGTTGTTCTAAATTCATATTGATCAAAACGGACATGTCTGAGGGCATATGTTTCCAACAAGAGTCATCAAAGTGAACTGTGGTTACATATGGTAGCTCACAGCAAATGAGTTCTTCTAGACCAACACACATTACCTTGTGTATGTGTACTCTATTTTCAGAAAAGTATATAATCAATGACATCAAAGCAACTTCTTCAGATGTCAAATCCTAAGCAATAGAAGACTATATTTATGTTGGTATACAAGAATGAACTTTTGATGATTGATTGATCTTAACTAGTTTATGCTGACTAAAGTGGTTCTCTCGTGTTAATTAATGGTTAAAATTGAAAAGTTCTTCTAAAAACAAGCTACTATGTAATTTACTTCTTATCAAAAATATTCTCAAGAACAGACAAATTTTTTATTCTCTTGTTACAGTTCACTGCTTATGTTACTGGCCACCTTTAGTTTAACAGCAATGACTACACAACTGCAAACTTTCTGCTGTAGAGCGTGCAAGTGCAGCTCTGAAAACTGGTTGGAAAACCGCATAATTTGTTGACCCTGAGGTCTTCCAATGTTGCAGTGAAAAGTCTGTCTTTGTTAGCAGTAAGGGTGGGTATAGAGATCAGACCAATGAGCACGTCACTTGTCTAAATTCTTCAGGAATTTACCACTAGAGATGAGTGAACACCTGAGTGTTCGCATTTGGATTTGTTCATCGAATGCCGGGTGTTTGTCGACTTGTTTTTCAAACATTTGCAGAACGTTCACCGAACACCATTAAAATCAATGACAGGTAACTTTAAATGCATTGAAAACACCTTCAAAGTTGCCAAACACAGACTCACACAGATCATCTTACCGTATCATTACTGCTTGATTGCTCTGGTCCATATACCCATGCTCTCACTTCTGCATCCACGCTGGTGGTGAGTGATGTGCGCAGTCAGCTGACCTGATCACCATAGCAATCGCATCACTTGACCAGATCATCTCAGCTGATCTGGTCACCTGAATTGATTACTATGGTGACCAGGTGAGCTGTCGCGCACGTCACTCACCACAAGCTCTGCTCCAGATAGGCGATGACTTGCTGAGGTCACCTGAGGTCACTGTTCAGGTAACAATAGTGGTCACTAATCATAGTGGGTACCATGGTTACCTAGCCTGTCCTCAGGTGACCTCAGTGAGTCACTGCTTATGGGTGGAGCTCACAGCTTACAGCACAGCTGTGGTGACAAAATGCTATATTCTTCACCATTCTCCGCAACCACAAAAGGTAAGCCTTTACAACAACTCATATAACAGTTAAACTCTCAGATAAGACTGTATTTGAGCTTTATTATTCCTTCTAAGCAGCCTTCTCTCGGACGTATAATTCACTATAGACTCTAATAAAAAAGACGTCACAGAGGATCAAGGAGTGGTATAACTGAGAAATTAATAAAGATGTAATCCCCAAATTTCTTTTTGCTTTTGTTTCTAATAAACTGTTTTCTCTCTGTGTTGTGTCTTGTTTACTATTTACTTCAATTCCTAATGGCCAGATCTAATATTGGCCTGACATTAAGAGTTTCAGGCTTAATGCCAGCTGGCAATAAAAAGCTGGCATTAACCCCTTAGTACCCAGTTTGCCACCACTACACAGCAACTGGAAGGGCTGGGTAAGGTGCCATAAATTGGTGATTATTATGAATGCACCAATTTCTGGGGTGGCTGGGGGCTGCTATTCTATAACGTGGGGGGTCAATAACAAAGGTAAAAATAGGGCAAAACCCGCACAATGTTTTGCTGCCAGCCAAGGTAAAATTAGACAGCAGAGGGTGGCATCTCACAGCTGTCTGCTTTATCTGTGCTAGACTAAAAAATATACTGTCCAGATTGAGTAAATGCAGTATGATTAAAACAGCCAACCACAGACACTCATGTAGTGTATGTCAACCAACCTGCCATCATAGTATGTTAAATAATTAAAAAAATATTTGTGGGGCTTTGCTGTATTTTTTAGTCTAGCACAGATAAAGCAGATGTCTGCGAGCTGCCACCCTCAGCTGTCTAATTTTTACCTTGGCAGGAAAAAAATGTGTGCACTTTGCCCTATTTTTAATTGACAGCAAAGGTAAAACTAGGCAGCTGAGGGCTGGTATTCTCAGAGTGGCAGGGGCCTCCATGATTGGACCCCCCATGCTATAGAATTGCAGTCCACAATCATCACAGAAATTGGCACATTCATAAGAAGGTCTCTTCCAGTTGCCATGTAGCAGTGGCAAACTGGGTAATAAGCGGTTAATGCCAGCTCAGAATTGCTAGCTGGCATTGAGCCCAAAATTCTTAATGTCAGGCCAATATTAGACCCGGCTATTAAGAATTTTAAGTAAATAGTATACAAGACACAACACCGAGAAAACATTTTATCTAACATATAAAGTTGAGTGCATGTATGTATGTATGTATGTGGCATTAGCCCCACCCACTCCATAAGCCATGACACAGCCCCACTCACTCCACATAGCCACGCTCACTCCACAGCCTGCATCTCAATATTTCCCTGCCTCCTCAACATTGCCCTACCCTTGGGATTATGTGGAGGGTGGAGCTATGAAGGGTCAGGACTTACATGGGTGGCACTATGAAACAAGAGTTTCTACTAGGTGGGGTGGGGCTATGTGTAGGAGTGGAGATCTAAATGGGCAGGACTACTGGGAAGAGCAGGACTATGATACATGCACAACTATTACCATATACGCAACATTAAAATATATGGGCGTTAATCCCATATATGATCATTAAAACGATATGTGGGCACTACACCGGTCAACACTTGGCTCTACAGCTAGTTAGAAATAAAAACAAAGACATTTAGGGACTTTATGTTTATTAACCCTTCAGTCATAACCCTCCTCAATCCTCTGCGGCATCTTCTTCATTGGAGGCTATGATGATGAATACAGCATCCTGTCACCAAAGCCTTCAGTTACTGAATGAATGAGCTGTGATCTCTGTCCATAAGAAGTGACTTGCTGAGGTCAGTCGAGGACAGCTCAGATAACCATGGTACCTGATATGGTTAGCGGCCACTATGGTGACTTAAACGGTGACCTCAGTGAGTCACTGCACACTTGGAGCAGAGCTGGCAGTGAGTGAGGTGAACAGCTGATCTGGTCCCCATAGTAATCAAGTCAGGCGACCAGATCAGCTGAGACGATCTGGTCTCGTAACCCAATTGCTTTGGTGATTAGATCAGCTAACCACGCACATCACTCACCATCAGCACAGATGCAGAAGTGAGAGGGAGCACAGGAATATGGACCGGAGCAATCAAGCAGCGTTACCTGGTAATATGATGTGTGTCTGTCTGTGTATGTAGAATAACATAGAACAGAGATATTAGTGCATTTACACAAATGATTCTGTCCTACATTAAGTTATATACACATCCAAAGAATTACCAACCGTTCACTGACTTATCAGCAAAACGTTTGAATTTGAGGTGCTGAATAAACATTGCCAAATTCGGTCTGGATTTGAGATTGGCAAACATGTTTCAGCAAAGTGTGCTCATCCCTATTCACCACCCCTGGTAAACTGGAAGTTAGGAGGAAGAGGAAATGTGAGCTCCTAAAGATAAACGTTGATCACACCCCTTTAACCGTTTTGTGCAAAATCACATACATACAAGTTATGGAGGGGGTGATTGTGTTTGTGGATGACTTTTTATTATTTTTTAATATTTTGATGGCCTTTGCTGGTTTATAAAAATAGCGGCCACTGACCATCATTTTGATTAATATGCATAAAAGCAAAGTCCTCAAAGGTTTTCAGTTGTCGATTGCTGATTTTTGTAATATTTGAGTTTAATCTACATTGCATATATCATCTCTTGCATCCGCAGTCAATTACAAGCATTTTTAACATTTCCTACAAATATTTTGTTGATAAAAATGTCACCTCTTTTGTACGAAGCACCCTAGAGAATTTTGTAGTTGACTTCTTCTACATTAATATTTTAAAAACCCATGCAGACGTAAAGTGATCTTGGTGTCTTCAGCATTTATATTTTAGAATGTTTGACAAAATACCTTTGTTTCTGCCTTTTTGTATCTTCTATTTATTTAATATTTATTTATTTACTAGGCAGCCCAATGGCTCTGTCGTTAAAACTGTTGCTTTGCCGCAAATCCACCCTAGAACAATATCTTCAAGGAGTTTGTATGTTCTCCCTGTGTCTGCATGGGTTTAGTATAGTTTCCTCCCACACTCAAAAGACATACTGATAGGGAATCTCCAAAACATTTAAGCGATCCACTACACTTTTGAAAAAGTGATAAAAAGTAAGGCAGGAAAATCAAATTCCTTAAAGCTGGCCTGCAAGTTTACAAATAAATGGCTCCCCTTATGTTGTTACATAACTTATTTCAACAGAAATTCTCAGAAGAAGGAAATGCTCTGTACATTTAATGTTCTATTAACATGATTGACTAATTCTGAAATGGATATAACGTATTTTTCAGATTAGACAATGCAATCTTTTCCCCCAAATGTAGGGCTGAAATGGGGGGTGTGTCTTATAATCTCATTATACCTTATAGCAGTGGAGCATGGGCACAAGAGGAAGGATGCAGACACAAGGATGAGGTGTACTGGCGGTATGGTGAAGCAATGCTGATGAGCTGTCCAAGCAGCTGCATCGTGGGGCAAAACTGTGTGTAGATGCGATAGGTTGAAAGAATATCTATGAGGAGGCAGCGCAAATACAGATGAAGATATCATAGAGCCGAGATCTCCATCTATGCATGCACCTCCTCCACAGTCATTTTCCTGGAGTCCATTGAGTCGGAAGTGGTGCCCATTTAGTCTACTGCTAGGAAGTTATTGGCCAGGACAACCATGCAACATTGCCTCATTGTGCTTCCACTGGGACTCCCCTACAGCATTGCTGCACTGTGCCGCCACCACTGGGACAGCCATATATAGCGAAGGGATTACCTTCAAAATATAACTTTTATTAGGTTTATTTAAAATCTGGACAGATATTACACAAGCAAAAATACTCATGAAAGAGGAGAGGGGTATATGCAATGGCCCTGTTCTCTCCCTGTTCTTGCCCTGCCTTACAACGGGTTTTAAACACCTAAAAATGCTCTGCTGTCTCCGTACCATGGCAGCTAGCCCTGTTGACCTTAAGCTGGTATCTATATGGGCCAATCAGCAAAAAACACAATCCCCTGGTCTAGCAGAGAAAAGTGGGGTAGGAAAATATTGTCCCCCAGAGTACAGGTCTATCCCTTATACTCTTACCATCTCTAGTTTCAAACAACCTGATACACCAATAGACTATGGAGCAAGCTAATCAACACAAAGTCATATTATAACATGTTTAGGTGTCTCTATAATCTACTTTTGATAATTAATAGGATTAGGCTAATAGCCTGGTCAGGTAAATGCCCCACCAAGAATATAGTATACGATGTGAAATTTAATAGACATGGTGGGGTATTTGCCTGACCAGGCTATTAGACTAATCCTATTAACTAAGGGCGCTGGAGCCTGAAACGTTGCCATTTGTACCTTTTGAGGCTAGAATAAACAACCATTGAACATCACCATCGGAGTGCTGCGACATTTGTATGTATATATATATATAGATGGATGATATATATATATTATACAAAAAAATCATCACATTTGCCAGTGCAGTATCTTCATGTTTATAAGTTAACTCTTGCCTATCAGTGAAGATTTAGAAGTGCAATGAAAAGTTTGTTTTGTGTAGAGGGAGAGATGTAAGTTTCTGTGTTACAAAGTTACATGGGAGAAAATAGAGTGTTTATATGTGGATATAATGCTCTTAAATCTCAATTTCTCAGCAAAAGAAAGTTGCTTTGATCAAAGTTTAATTCTCCATGAAAAATGAAGTCTGTAGTACACTGACTGGATGTCCTTTCCTTCCCAATAGAGCCCAATTATCCTACTATATCCGGTGATCCAAGTGACAGGATTTGATTTATTGCTCTCACTCCCAGACTACAATAGCTCTACAATCTACTGTCAGCATTATCTGCCGCTTTGCACTCCTTCATTTGTGAGCACAAAAATTATTCCAAGACTGGGCTCACTAGCCTAAAATAGCATTTCTCAGTACAACCTGTCACTGTACCTTTGACCCTCTGATTTGGCTTAACAGTCAACCAAAGATCTATTTTTATAATCAGTTACATGTTCTTTCTGTTCTTTTCTATAGACCAATTCAAGATGAAGAAACAACATTAGGCTGCTTAGGTATCACACAAAACAAACATACAAAAATACACGTTTATACTTAATCGTGCAATAAAATTGAGCTTTAGAGATAGTATAAACATACTAACATGTGAGGTAGAGGGGTATATTTAGTGAGCTACAATTTTGGTCTACTATTCTTTAAGTGTTTTGTCAACTGCAATTTAGGTTGTGTAGGTTACTTACTAGAAAAAAAGCAAAAACTAAGTGACAAGCAATAAAACTGTAAATCTAATATTAAGTATTTATGAATCCAGAAAAACATAGATTTACATTGCATTGAAAAAGTGTTCGCATTCCGTGGACTTTTCCACATTGTTTCACATTACAACCACAAATGTAAATGTATTTATTGGGATTTGAAGTGTGAAACCAACATTAAGTAGCAATGGCTGTAATGGGGCAGGAATGACTCGAATCGCGTCATTTCCGGCAGCGGGTGACGTCAGTACACCCGCGCCGCTCTGTGGGCTCAAGCACCGCACTGCGCATGCGGCGTGGGTGTACTGATGTCACCCGCTGCCGGAAATGACGCAATTCGCGTCATTCCTGCCCCATTACAGCCTCGCCAGCGCTGAGGAGAGCTGGGAGGCACTGAGTGTAATAGGAATTGCAGATCATGCCTATTAAGGCGTGTTATTATGATGACATGGGCCCGCCTGGGTGACTAAAGAATATAGCCGCTGCTCATTATCATCACTAATGAGTAAGTGATATAACGTTTTTCTATACTTTCACTGGATGCTTTTATGACCAAAAAGGAGTGTGGGATTACTGATGGGAGGCTGCAGGGACATGTTTTAATAGCTTAGGAGGCGTTTTGGGGGTGACAGGATCCCTTTAATAATCCTAAATTTATTTATATATTTATTTTAATCAAGACATCATTGTCATGTTTCACAATTTACAGGGTGGGCCATTATATAGATGCACCTAAATAAAATGGGAATGGTTGGTGATATCAACTTCCTGTTTGTGGCACATTAGTATATGGGAGGGGGAAAACCTTTTCAGGAGCTTTTGCTCCTATTTTTATAAATGTTTTACTAAAAACAGTTAAAGACCAGAATAAGTTTTCCTTTTGTGACCAGTCAGATTTCCATGTTTTTTTGTACATGCGGTTTTAAGAGCTCTAAACTATTTTTTTCCTTGTTTATTATTTTTGGATATTCTTTTGTTATACATCAAGCTTTATTGTTATGCCATTTTTGTCCTATTTTCTATTTTTATATCTGGTGAAAATGTATTACAAAATATTGAAATATATGTTATATATATATATATATATATATATATATATATATATATATATATATATATTTATATATACCGTAGTTTTTATTTTTTTCATATTATTCGTATTTATGTCACCCATTATGTCACCTAAAGCAGATCTTTGGGTGTATTTCAACATAACCATATTATTTATTTATTATTTCCCTTGCAACTGTAGTTGACATAATGTCCCCAGTTTCAGGGGAATATAAACTTTCTGACTACACTGTACAGCTAATCTGAGTTTGCTGAAACTTAGCAGCTCCTCCATTTGGCAAATTATTATTGGGACAGAAGTGAGAAGTCATGTTAAGGCTTTTTGAACTTCTTAGACAACACTTATTCAGTGTGAAGTGTAAAGACGGGATACTTTTTAATGGGTTCTTTAGGTGTCTCAGTTGGCTAGTTCCCTATTTTTGAAGCTATAAAATGTTTGTGCATAACAGTATAACATTTATGACATTGGGTAGTCAGCATGTGCTTAATATATCTATTTATATATTGTTTGGTTTGAAGAAAGTTAAGAATAAGCTTATTACAGATTTATTGTCCATATAACATTTTAGCAATATGTCACCTAACAACCTCATTTAAAAGACTATAGGTACCAAGCAATGATTTCTCATTATTAGCCTTTCACAAATTTTTTAGATGTTGAGTATGTCTGAGAATCTGAGCATGTCCACTTTGTTATACCCTTATAGTATGTTTATCTGAGGATCAGGTTATGGATTCTGTTCACTTTATGGGATTAATTGCTGCCCAAGTGAATTAGTGTAAGAGCTTGGATACTGGTCCTAGGCTAGATAACAAAGAGTACATATTTGACAAATAACAGACTGAGTAGCATATTCAAGAAGAATTGGCAAGTATGTGATAGTAGCTAGAAGAAGCTAGAGCTTTGCTCCAGGTCAGGAGAAGTTTGAAAGCAGATAAAAAGATCCCTCTCAAAGAGGAACTGATATGGAACCTGTAAAACATAAGTCATGTTCATGCTTCAGTTATAACTTTTAGATAATCCCTAATATATGTTGTAAATAGTAGGCTGGGTCAGAGAACTGGTCAAACAGATCTAGATTTGAAATTGGCTGCTAGTGTCAAATACAGAAATCAGGGTAAAAAATGATTATAAAAGGTCAAAAAAAAGATTGTACTCAGATAATCATTACAAAATGGAATCATACCAAAAATAAGAACATCAGGGACTTCACCAAAAGGACTGACAGCCAAGAATGAAAACTATGAAGCAGGTCACTTTTTAAATATGGTTAAATTATGATGTCAGACACTTCAGCAGGGTTTCAACAGTAAATGATAAAGATGCTTTCAAAATGTTGTGAAGCCTGTGGTTTTTCCTTGGCAAAGGTGCCTAATGCTCAAGAGTCTATGACACCTATCAACTATTTTGCAGTGATCAGCATATTTCATGTGATATACCCAATTTTGCAAATGTAATCTAAAGATATCAACAGAAATTATTAAAGAAGATTAGCAGCTGGACCAATGATTAGCATTGGATTCTATTGCCAAGGAACTACCAGTACCATTGACACTGTTCAACTGCATGTAAATATTACATTACCCTCATTCGTAAATGTACACTGGGTAATGTGTTAAATGAATGAGTTGTTGCTCTTGTCTGTGCACAGTATTGAAAAAAGAGTACAGTTGCAACTATTGCTCATACATTGGAGGGCCCACTCCTGTCTACTGGATGCCATCTTTTTTTTTATCAAATTTGGCCCAGAAAAAATGATCTCCTTAACTAGTAAAGTTTCTAGAAAGGATGAGGATACGCAAGCGTTCTATGTGTGTGTATAGAAGGCTATAATAATATTTTCATTCATATTTAAATAGGTGCTGTATGGAGTTTTGTGTCATAAAAATGCCAAGTATGACCATCTGCATGAGGTCACAAACTTCTATTTCAAAATTGCTCTACTTTGCAGTATATAAAATACTGACCTTGAATCCACAGGATCTGATATCCCAGAGGTACACTGTCCCCTGCTGTCAAAATTCTATCTTAGACTCATGAGGTGAAGGAGGGCAATGGAAATTCTTCAACTTCACTCTTAGTAATTTCATAGATCTGCTGTTTTGACCAGATGATTGTGACTAATGTTCATAATATGTGGTGACTGACATTCAGAGCTGCCAATTATAGCATGGAAACCCAGGGAGCCCTACACTCTGACTTATAATGAATTGAGAGGGTGACCTGCGGTAATTATCATATTGTTACTACAGCACATGACTAAAATGCTACACTAAACACATATTCTATGCCAGAATTTCCTGCTCCTAATACTTGAACGTTGCAGAACACATTGAAAGTTTGACTGTAATAATGAAGATGACTTGCAACTCATCAAACTGTTCAAATTAGATCTATATGACCAATTCTGCAAATTATCAAAGGAACAGCAAGAATTCCTAAACTACATTGAATAAATGAAAGCAAATGCAAAAGAAAAAGAAAAAGAAAGCAAAGTATGTGTCCCCTCTAACAACATAAAGAACATTATTTCATCTTTCAGATTTGTTTAAATCAATTTAGAGAGGGTATATCAGAGTAAAGCAGGTTTATAAACAGATAAAAATGTAGCTAAATGTGATTGGTCTATTCTACAAACATATCCCTTACAATATGCATGTACATAAAGATCTTCATTAATATACAACAAGTATAAGCGAGAGAGTCCGAAATGAACACATATATAGAATATCTATTTTTGGCCTCTGACATCACGGCCTCTTTAAGACAACATGTCCTGTCCTCCATTGTGTTACTCTCTGTGAATAAGGAACAGAGCACATCAATATCACATAGCTACTTACCATTTGATGGTATTTAAATGTGCTGCTGTTCTTCTGACTGATCTGAATCCATTTACAATTGAATGATGTAGAAAGATGACACAGCTTATGGATGTACTTCTGCTTTCACTTAAAATAATCCATGCGGCTCCTTGTAATTGAAAAGTCTGTGTGGTCAGCTCAATCAAAACAACTGATATGCCAATACCGAGATTAATAATATAAATTCTTCATAACAGGATAATGCACTGGATGTCATAAATACAGTACAGTTCTAGACAAAGGAAAGAAAACAATAAACCATCTATTTCCTAACTGCATGGGCACAGGCTTGCCTACTGGTGATATGTATATGGACATTTCTTAGTTAAAAGAATGACCAACTGAGTGAATTCATAATATACTTTTTATAATTCCTCAATTACTCTATACTCTTCTACGGTATGTCAAAATTAGAGATGGAAGAGAAAGAAGGGGTTAATCCACCACACTGTTGTCTGTAAAATGAAGACTAGACTGGAATTATTAATACAGAGGTGATTTAGTCATTCTACACTTTTCGGCGCCGTGGCTCCTTCTTCAGAAAAACAAATCACAGATGTATACGCCACTTTTGTTTCTCCTAAAGAAGGAGCCACAGACCCCAAAACATGTTGAGTTAATATTTACCTTGATTTTAAACATTACAGTCTAGCCTTCATTTTACAAATAACAGCAAGGAGGATTAATTCTTTCTTTCTCCTCCACCTCCAGTATATATAGTGAATAGGGATGGACGAATCTACTCGCTAGGACTCGTTACTTGGCGAGTAGTAAGGGACTCGCAGGACTCAGTACTCTGCGAGTTTCCCAGCGATTACTTGCACAGCAACGAGTCCAATGCAAATCAATATCAATCCTAGTTTTGTCCGCGACTCTGACTTACATTGGTCTGATTACTGTGCAAGTAATCTCTGGGAAACTCGCAAAGTAACTGCTGTTACTTTGCGAGCCGAGTCCAGCTGTCTGCTCTGTGTGCAGGCTGCCGCAGCTCCAGGGTCCTAGAGCCCGCCTGTTCACAGAGATGATGTAGCAGAGCTGTGATTGTTCTCAGTCTGCTCATTCCCTGTGCATAGACATCTATATCTATGCACAGGGGATGTAGCAGAGAGGACATCGCGTTTTGGACTATGTCGGACGGAAGAGGATTTTTTTAATTAAAGATGGAGTCCCTAATGGCTTTTTTTTTTTTATTTCTAATAAAAAATTTTCTCTGTGTTGTGTTTTTTTTAACCCTTTATTGGAGATTCTTAGTGGCCGGGTCAAACGTGGCCTGACATTAAGAATCTCGGGCTTAATACCAGCTTGTATAACAAAGCTGGTATTAACCTCTTTATTACCCAGCGTGCCCCCGCCACCAGGGCCGCTGGAAGAGCGGGGTTCAGCGCCAGAGGATGGCGCTTCAATGAACGCGCCATCTTCTGGGGCGGCTGCGGGCTGCAATTTGCAGCGGGGGGTGCCCAGAAAGCTTGGGCATCCCTGCGCTGCGGATTCCAGCCCCCAGCTGCTTAGCTGTACCTGGCTAGACATACAAATTGCGCGGAGCCCCACGCATTTTTTTTTTATTATTTCATGAAATTCATGAAATAATAAAAAAAAGGGCTCCCCTATATTCTGGTATCTGGCCAGGTACAAATAGGCATCTGGGGGTTGGGGGCAGCTCGTCGCTGCCTGCTGGATCCGGCTGGTTCCAGAAATACGGCGAAGCCCACGTGAAATTTTTTTCTGACAAATCCATAAAACAATGTAAATAAAAGGGACTGCATCTTTATTAACCCCTGGACCATGGGCGAGGGGTTAATAAAGATGCAGTCCCTTTTTTAGGATTGTTTTATTGATTTTTCAGAAAAAAAATTACATGGGCTTCGCCGTATTTCTGGAACCAGCTGGATCCAGCAGGCAGCGACAGGCTGCCCCCAACCCCCAGGTGCCTATTTGTACCTGGCCAGACACAAGAATATAGGGGAGCCCTTTTTTTTTATTATTTAATGAATTTCATGAAATAATTAAAAAAAAATGCGTGGGGCTCCGCGCAATTTCTATGTCTAGCCAGGTACAGCTAAGCAGCTGGGGGCTGGAATCCGCAGCGCAGGGATGCCCAAGCTTTCTGGGCACCCCCCGATGCAAATTGCAGCCCGCAGCCGCCCCAGAAGATGGCGCGTTCATTGAAGCGCCATCCTCTGGCGCTGAACCCCGCTCTTCCAGCGGCCCTGGTGGCGGTGGCACGCTGGGTAATAAAGAGGTTAGGGCCAGCTTTGCATTATCAGCTGGCCCTAAGCCCGAAATTTATGGCGGTCACGCCAATATTAGACATGACTGCCATGAATTTCTATTAAATTGTTTTAAAAAAAACACAACACAGAGAAAAATTTTTATTAGAAATAAAAAAAAAAGCCATTAGGGACTCCATCTTTAATTAACAAAATCCTCTTCCGTCCGACGCAGTCCAAAACGCGATGTCCTCTCTGCTACATCCCCTGTGCATAGATATAGATGTCTATGCACAGGGAATGAGCAGACTGAGAACAATCTCAGGACCCTGGAGCTCTAGGACCCTGGAGCTGCGGCAGCCAGCACAGAGAAGACAGCCGGACTCTTATCTGTGCGAGTTTCCCAGCGATTACTTGCATAGTAAACGAGTCCAATGCAAATCAATGGCAGGCTGAAGCTTCCGAGACACATCTGTGATTTGTAAATCGCACACTACTCGCTATTACTCGCTTCCCCATTCATTAACATTGGACTCGCTAGACTCGCAACGAGTAGCGAGTCCTGGGCTCGGACTCGCTAGAGTCAAGCGATTCCGAGTAATTTAGGATTCGCCCATCACTAATAGTGAATGCAAGTGTGTATCAGAACCTTCTTCAACAACATGTGGTTCCTTACTTGTGTTCTGCACTCAATCAGCCAGCAATTTTCATGCCCCTCTCACACAGCACAGCGGGTAAAGAAGTCCTGATGGTAGCACAGAGTCCTGATCTAAACCCAATAGAAAACCTCTGGAAAATACTTGGTGACAAAGTTATGGCCAAGAAACCCACAACAGTCACAGAACTGTGGAAGAGATTGGAAGAAGAGTGGACCAAAATCACATCAGAGCAGAGCGAGAGACAAGTAATGTCCTGTGGCCACAGATGTGCTGAAGTCATTCCAAGCAAAGGCCTGTACACTTCCTACTGATTGGTGACTGTACTAACCTTCACAAAATTTAGTTTCAATCTTTCTATGTGCTACAGCTATTGCTGTTCTCTTCTAATCATCATATTTTGTGTAAAATAAAGGTTATTATAAATTGATAAACTTTGGTTATTTTGGAAAATAATTATTTTGGATTATTTTGGAAAATAATTATTTTGGATTATTTTGGAAAACATTGTTCTACTGGCATGGTATACCCCTTACACAAAAACCTTCAAATGTAGATCAATCAAAGAATCAACATTCTGTGTGAAAAAAAATGATCATACATTGTTCTCTAATTTGGTCACCAGTGTCTACCCCATGCCTCTGTAGTAGTTGCGGCTCTACACAATTACCCCATGTGAGCGCTTTTTTGTTGAATCCTTACCCGATCCTGCTTGGATAAAATCCTGTTAGTGCTTTTTTTTTCAGTTTTTTATCATAATCAGAACGTGTATTAAGCAATAGAATAAGACCCCATGCACATGGTAATGGTGAGTGCAGATTGTTGTAAGGGGCATATAGAGACGCCCAGGATTCTATAGTATACCATTTGATAGGAAATGCCATGATTAATATTTTTTTATTGAAACTGTAATTTTTAATGTCTTTTTAATCTAACTCAGTACAAAACATTGTTGTAAAAATGACAATCTTCTAGCATGGTTTTGTGCATCATTTCTAAAGTAACAAATGCAGACTACCTACGGAATTAACTTAAGAGCAGACATTTAGTTGAAAACTATATCAGTGTATTGGTGAAAATCCTGCATCAGATTCTTGACCCATCCACTTTTATAAACCAATACTGTAGATGCTGCCTGGCTATAGCCAATCAGTGCCCTGTCATAAAATTGATGTCATAATTTAGCAGGTCACTGAGATCCCAATCTGAAGTATCTCACACTGTGACTTTCAGAATGGGAGAATTCAAAGGGGTAAAATAAAATCCAGTGACCAAAAAGTCACCCTATTACAATCATTAAAGGGGTTGTCCATTATTAGGAACACCTCTTCTCATTTCATATGTTTTCCTTAATTAAAATAAAACAAGTTATACTCACTTTATGTGACTGCTCTGTTCCTGCATTGTTGGTACTCATATCTCCAGGGCTCATGTGAGGTTGTGATGTCATGCGAGCCCCATGCCCAATCACTTGTGGCTCCTCTCTCCCCATGAATATATTAAACCCAAATTCTGTTTTGCCTTCGTGTTACCAACATCTACATTGATACTCAATGACAATCTGGTTATTGGACAGTGGTCTAGTTAGAAGTGGAAAATTACAACTATTACATGTTTTTGGACTGCTATTAAAAGCCATGAGCTGATGCCTATTCACAAGTGTTATGGTGGGTTTACACGTCCCGATATCGGCATCCAACTCCGACCAAAAGTCACGTGGTTCGTGCGTTGGACCCGATATCGTTCGTGCATTGTGTGGTATAAATGTCCAATACGATGCACGATTGATGTCAAACCGATATCGGGGATTGAATGAGCGTGCTCTCCAACGGCCCGATATTGGATAGAGGTTGGAGCCGGATCGGGCTGTGTAAACGCCCAACTACGATGTGGAGTTCATCTTCCCCTATCCTCTCCATGTTAAATGGTCGTTCCTGGGTCGGCCGTACAAGGGGGGCGTAGACATCGTAGAGACGTTGTATGCCGATATCGCGCTGTGTAACATCTCCTGTGCGATCTTGGAATTCTGCCCAAAAAAGCGCGCTCCCGCGCCGTTGGATACAATATCGGAACGATATCGCGACGTGTAAACCCACCATTAGATTCTGTTATAAAATTGTCTGTAAGGAGCAGGATTATCCATGTACCATTGACTGTAGTAGTGCAAGTTCTAGCAGCCTTGCTTATGTATTTTGCTGTCTGGTCTGGGATTTGGATCATTATGGAATTTGGACTGGAGGCTAGTAAATGACATGGTTTAACCCCTCCATGCACCATAATGGTTAAATTCATCAAAGAGTGTGACATGGATTTTGGAGCAAGAATAGAAGCATAGTCAGGACCACACAGAGCAGATTCTGGCTATCCTATATAGCGGGAATATGCTTCTAATAGTAATAATCACTGCACCCTTTGATCACTGTTGTTAATCATTTAAATGCCGCTGTCAATAACTGAAAGTGGCATTTTAGTGCCAATCTTCAGCTGCCAATCACCCCTGCAAAATGAGCACAGCTAGCTAAAGGGTTACTTCGACAGGGGCTGACTGCATACCCCTGTGCCTGACATGTGATCTATTCTGTAATGACCATGTTGTGGATAGGGGTGCTAGAAAACCTTTCTACTTTATACAGTAATACCGTAGTAGAAACGATTACTTGTTTCAAATAATGATAAAAAAATACAAAAAATTCAAATTATTCCCCCTTTTCATCAGTTAAAAACAAAGAAGTGTAAAAAAAATTAAAAAAACAAACCTACTTGATATCACAACACTCATAAAAGTATGCACTATCAAAATCTAAAATTAATTATGTTTTTTGGTAAGCATGTGTTACCTCACAAAAAGCTGTATACAAACAGTAAATAATGGTGTAAATGAAGCACTGAGGTTTTACATGACCACAACCCCTTTGATCCAGGAAGCGGTAAACAGCGGTGATCGGTCAGAAGGCTCTTACCTGTCAGGCGTACACCACCGTTGTGCAGGGTCTGTGCACAACGGGTTAAGGTGAGTGAGCCTACAAACACCATCATCCTCCCATACTCCCGGGTCCTCACTATAGAGCTCTGGCCAGGGTCACAGATACCTTCCGTTTTTGGGCTAAATCCGTTTTTGAGAACATTTTGGACATTTTTTTTCAAAGACCAAAAACGCATATGCGTTAACGCATGTGCATGTGCGTTTTTATGTAGCATCCCAAAAAATGCTAGCTGCGTTTATGGGGCGCTTTCAAAAAACGCATGCGTTTTTTAACATGGGGCCCTATGGGAGATGCATGCGTTAACGCATAGCACATATAGGCACCATGCGCTAACGCATGCGTTAAAAAAATTACTAAGTCTCAAATATTCCAAGAAACATCCTGGACCTCAGGGGACACTATTGGCACCCTTAGAAAAACGTATTCCATTTCCTAAGGACTTAAAAGAACGGATTTGTATGTGTGACCCTAGCCTCTCTCTCTTTTGTTTACCTCACAGAAAGCAGCAGCTATTATCCTGTGCTATAATGTCTGTATACTTTCTATAACTTCCTCCCCTGCCCAGAAGATGTATTAAGATCAGACCATGTCCCTGTACGGTCAGACACATCTATTACACAGTACATAGCAAGGACACATATATAAGATTTATCTCATCACAGGAGATGTGGTATGATCAGACCATGTCCCTGTATGGTCAGACATAGACATTACTCACCATCAAAAACTGAGTTATACATGGATAGTATAAATCCCGTAACATGACTCTCCTATATACAATTTTAATCATAGTTTTTACACATGTATTACACAGTACATAGCAAGGACAAATATATAAAATTATCTCAGCATAGGAGATATGGTATGATCAGACCAAGTCCCTGTATGGTCAGACACAGACATTACACAGTACATAGCAGGACACTTATGCTAGGGTCACATTAGGAAGGCAAATTGGGGGTAATTGCATGAGCCTTCAGACACATTTTTGTAAAAAAAATGTGTCTTTATCCCCGTATGCGGTAACCGGATTGCTCAGGATGTGTAATCCGGAGCAATCCGGTTACCGTATGCTTTGTTCATCCCTGCTGCTGCAGGGATGAACAAAGGGTTAATCTTAATAATAGATGTGGGCACATCATGATTTTTCACGCAGGCTGCAAATCTAGATGCGGTAACCGAATTGCATGTACTGAAATCCGGTTTACATAATGGGCTGCGGTTCCTGATCCGGTTTTGAGCTTTTTAACAGCTCAAAACTGGATCAGGATCTGAATTTTTAAATGCAAATGTGACTTCAGCCTTATATAAGATTGTCTCAGTACAGGAGATGTGGTAGATTTCCATGAATGATTAGACATAGACATTACACAGTACATAGCAGGGAGAAATATATAAGATTATCTCAGCACAGGAGATGTGGTATGATTAAACCATGTCCCTGTATGGTCAGACATAGACATTACACAGTACATAGCAGGGACACATATATAAGATTATCTCAGCATAGGAGATGTGGTTGATTAAACCATGTCCCTGTATGGTCAGACATAGACATTACACAGTACATAGCAGGGACACATATATAAGATTATCTCAGCATAGGAGATGTGGTATGATCAGACCATGTACCTGTATGGTCAGACACAGACATTACACAGTACATAGCAGGACACTTATATAAGATTGCCTCAGCACAGGAGATGTGGTATGATCAGACCATGTCCCTGTACGGTCAGACAAATCCTTTACACTGTACATAACAGGGACAAATATATAAGATTATGGCTAGGGTCACATTAGCGTTTTTTTTTCCATCCGGATCCAGTTTTGAGCATTATAAAAGCTCAAAACCGGATCCGCAGCCCATAGGCGCCCATTATGAAACCGGATCGCACTTAATGCAATCCGGTTCCTGCATTCCGGTTTCACTGCCTGCGTGAAAAATCATGCATAGGGATGAGCAAATATCTCACTATTCAGATTCTCTATACTCGCAACAAGTAGCTCCCGGTACTCGGTACTCGTTGCGAGTATAGCAAGTCTGAATACTTTCGCAGTGTATCTATGGATACACTGCAAAAGTACCCTAAAAGTGAATAAAAGTTGTTAAAAATAATAAAATTACATATTCACCTGTCCAACGCCTGCACTGGGACCGTCCCAGAAGACCTGCGATCACCAGACAAGGACCTGTGATTTCCAGCCAATCAGATGGCTGGTAGCGATCTGGCCAATCAGATGGCAACACGTCACAACCACGTGATCGCTAGCAGCCACCTGATTGGCCAAATTTCAAGGTCCTAGATGTACTGCAGTACACCTAGGACCTTGCAGTCTGGCCAATCAGTCTGGCCGCTAGCGATCACTTGTTTGTGACGTGTCGCCATCTGATTGGCCAGATCATTACCGGCCATCTGATTGGCAGAAAGTCACAGGTCCTTGTCCAGTGATCTCAGGTCTTCTGGGATGGTCCCGGTGCAGGCGTCGGACAGGTGAGTATGTAATTTTATTATTTTTAACAACTTTTATTCACTTTTAGTTTACTTTCGCAGTGTATCTATAGATGCACTGTAACAGTATTCGGACTACTTGCTACTCCCGAGTACTCATAAGATACTCGGAGAGTAGCCGAATACTGCTACTATTCAGCGAGTCCCGAATAGTAGCGAGTATACTCGCTCATCCCTAATCATGCAGGCAGCGATTTTCAGAGCGGTTTCAAAACTGCAGCGGGGATGCTATAATGGGCTCCTACGGGAGCCCATATGGTAAGCGGATTGCTCATAATGTGCAATCCAGATGCTGGATTCTTTGTTCATCCCCGCTGCTGCGGGGATGAACAAAGGGTTAATGTTAATATAATATGTGGGCACCATGTTTCCAGGGAGTGTCCACCCTCCCTAGAGATATGTTGTCCATATAGGGCAGCATATGAAGGGTTAAAAAGGTTTATTACAGTATCGCCGGCTTTTGTCGGCATTTACGATTTTATCAATGATAGCTGGCGGCTCCTCGCTGTAAGGAGAAGTTACAGTACACAATGTGTGTAAGCAAATTACAGGGCAGAATCCTCAATAAGGAGCTGACCCTGCTGCTTATGCAAATTGCGTACTCTACATTCTGCTATCCATGGTGCCGAAAGCTTTAACATTAGTTCTATGATGATGCTGCCCTGTAATGTGCTTACCCATATTGCATACTGTATTTCCTCCTTACAGCGAGGAGCCTCCGGCTTTCATTGATAAAATAGTAAAAGCCAACAAAAGCCGGCGATACTGTAATAACCCAATTTAACCTTTCATATGCTGCCCTATATGGACAACATGTCTCTAGGGGGGGTGGACACTCCCTGGAGACATGGTGCCCACATATTATATTAACATTAACCCTTTGTTAATTTCCGCAGCCGCAGGGATGAACAAAGCATCCGGCAACCGGATTGCACATTATGAGCAATCCGGTTACCGGATGCGGGTTTAGGGATACATTTTAAAGGCAAAATGTGTCTGAAGGCACATGTGATTACCGCATCTGGATCTGGATGTGGTAATTGCAATGTGCCTTCTAAATGTGACCCTAGCCTATCTCAGCACAGGAGATGTGGTATGATTAAACCATGTACCTGTATGGTCAGACATAGACATTACACAGTACATTGCAGGGACACATATAGAAGATTATCTCAGCATAGGAGATGTGGTATGATCAGACCATGTCCCTGTACGGTCAGACACAGGCATTCCACAGTACATATCAGGGACACATATATAAGATTATTTCAGCACAGGAGCTGTGGTATGATCAGACCATGTCCATGAATGGTCAGATACAAGCATTCCACAGTACATAACAGGGGCATATTTATAAAATTATATCAGAACTTTTCTTTAAACACATCCCATTGTGGAGCTTATTTTTATTCTAAGATCTTTTGATTAAAATGTTCTTTATATGTAGGACAAACCCTTTAATTAAAATATATGTGAGTGATATTATGTTACTTTGCTCTAGAAAGAGTGCACTAGCAGACCACATGCAAGCACTGTTCTGTCTTAGATGAACATTAGATACCAAAATTATTACTTGGCCGCAAATTAACATTGTATGGTTCAGATCCAAACGCTTTGTACAAAGTGAATAAAATCTTATCAGTACAGTAATTAGAAGAATAATAAATCTGTGATATTCGATGTGTTATTTTTTATACTGTAACGAGAAGTGAACTTCAAATTATGTCTCTTGTGCTGTCTGTGAATAATTAGCCGTCTCACAAAAGACAGAAGGCTGCTGAAAATGGCAACTTCAAAGAATAGAGACTGATACAATATGTATTAATTTGGCAGTTTTCTTATTGCAAATATAGAAATATAGTAAGATGCATTCTGGAAAGACACAAATAAGATACACAAAGTATAGATTTAGAAATAATGTTTCAAGAACATTGCTTATAATTGTAATTATCTGTTTCCCAAGACTTGGGTTCTGCATAGCAAATTATTGTATAGAATAGAGGTTTGCATGCTTGACCTTACATCAGTTCATTGTCTATGAGACTGTCAAAAATAGCCAAGTGCTAAACTTGGCTTTCTTTAGCACACTCATAGGCAATAAATGAGAAAGAGGCTGAGCATGAGTATCTCTGCTCCCTTCAATATATATTTAATTATATTCAGGTTCAATTGTGTAAATCGAAGACAAATCATACTTTCAAATAAGACAAAAAATCTTTATATATACAGTATATATATAATTTTGTAGCATTTCCAAATTAAAAAGGTAATTGTGCAAACTATAGCATACATTTAATACTGGATGGGGGCCTGATTCCATCACATCAGGAGGGCGGTGACATCATGATGGGGATAGGATCTGTGGAGCTGAGGGTAGTGGCCATCTTCTTCCCCATGCACTATCACCCCTAAATGCCCTCTGTTCCCCCTGTGTGCTGTCTCTCTTACTCCTGTGCTGTCTTCTCCCTCAGTGCTCTCTCCTTTAAGCTCTCATCCCCTTTGCACTCTCCCCTGTGTTTCATCTCTCTCCCGTCTGTGCTATCTTCTCCCCTGGGTGCTCTCCTTTGAGCTGTCTCCCACTGTGCACACTCCCCCCTATTTGCTGTCTCTCTCCCCAATATTGCCTTCCCCCCTCATGTACTCTCTCCTTTGAGATGTCTCCCCCTGAGCTCTCTCTCTTCCCCCTTGTGTGCTCTCCTCCCTGTGCACTTTCTATTTCCCCTGTGGGCTGTCTCTCCCCTTCTACTATAGAAAAGGTGATTGTGGTCAGAATGCGGAGCGCTCAGGCACATGTGACAGGGACAAGTAGATGTATAACAAACCTCATTTATTTGACACACCAATACGCGTTTCAACAGCAGTCCGCTGTCTTCCTCAGTTGGATTTACTTAAATTGACAAATCCAACTGAGGAAGACAGCGGAACAGTGTTGAAACGCGTGTTGGTGTGTCAAATAAATTAAGTTTGTTATACATCTACTTGTCCCTGTTACATGTTGCTGAGCGCTCTGCATTCTGACCACAATCACCTTTTTTATTGCTATAATCCCTTTACGGGGTTTGTGGCTGGAGCTGCCGGCTCGTGTGATAACATTCCCTAAGTGAAGGACCTGCCGTGATGTCAGAGTGACATGGCAGTCACGTGATCAGATACTGTCCACGTGACTCGGACCAGGAAAGAAGCCGATGGGCGGTCCCAGAGCAGCATCTCTCCCAGGCAACACACCGAGGTTGTGCATGGGTGCATAACCATACAAGGTGAGCGTTCAATCTCCCCACATCTCGACTAAGGTCCCCACTAGATCACCAGGTACCTCTCGTGTGCGCTCTCTGTTTTCTTTTTGTCTCCCTTTTTACTGTCTGTCCCCTTGTGCTGTCTCTCCCCCTGTGTGCTCTCTCTCTCCCCACTGTGTGCTTTCTCAGCCACCCTTGTGTGAGCTCTCTGCTATGTACTGTCTCTCTTCTCCCTGTGGTGTACAAAGACGGTAGAAGCATAGGTAAGTGTGCATGCCTGCATCGGGTTATGCTGCTGCCATCTTTGCATACCCAGGTGTTCAAAGATGGCGGTGGCCTGAGTAAGTGTACATGAGATTATCTGTGTGTGGCAGCGGTGACAGTTGCGAGCAGTGGTTCCTGGTATCAGTTTTGAATGTGGGTTTCATTGGTTGCGGGCAGCTGTAGCATCACTAGCAGTACCGCATAATGTGCCAGTACTACTAGGGGGCACCATATTTACACACCCATCACTTGGGTGTACAAATATGGCGACCGCAATAATACGACATCGGGACGAAGTTGATGACAGATAGGACAAGAGGATTATGTAAGTAGATGTGTCTGTGAATGTTATTTATATGTATACTTTGTGTATATATTTGTGTTTATTTATCTGTCTTTTCCCTCTAGTCTCCGCCTGGTTCTCCGTGGTTGCACAGGCTGCAGAACCTTGGACTTTCATGCTGGCTGTGTGTGGTGGGCTGCCGACGGCAGGATGCGAACAAGGGGCTGCAGATGGTAGGTAGTGAATGGCAGGCTGCAAACCACAGTTCCTGACATCGGTTGCAGGTGTCATCGGTTTTGGGGGTTGGTTACACCACTGGTGATACTGTGCAGGGGGCCAGTACCTACAGCGGATGCCATATTTGCACACCCATCACTTGGGTGTGCAAATATGGCTGCTGACATCGCGGAATAAGACCACCTCGGAAAGGATGTGACCGACAGACGGAACTTTGCATTTATGTGAGTAGATGCATACAGTGCCTTGAAAAAGTATGCATACCACATGAACTTCTCCAGATTTTTATTTGTTACACTCACAAATGTAAATGCGTTTTATTAGGATTTTATGTGATGTCCCAACATAATGTAGCAAATATTTGGAATATGTAAAGCAAATAATACAAAGCACTCTAAATTTTAAAAAAATATAAATCTGAAAATTGTGAGATGCATTTGTATTCAGCCCCCTTCAGTCAATATTTTATAGGACCACCATTCTCTGAAATTATTGCTGCAAGTCTTTTGGTTTGTCTCTAACAGCTTTGCACATCTAGAGGTTGAGGTTTTCACTCATTTTTCTTTGCAAACTAGCTTTAGCTTAGATAGACTGGATGGAGAACATCTGTGAACAGCAACTTTCATGTATTACCACAGATTCTCAATAAGATTTATATTTACACTTTGATTGGACTATTCAAATGCAATTATAAGCTTTGATTTAAACCATTTTATTGGCACTCGGGTAGAATGTTAAGACTTGTTGTTCCTGATGAAAACGAAACCTACATCCCAGTCTCAAGTGTTCGGCACCCTTTAAGGTTTTGCTGCAGAACTGTCCTGTATTTAGTTCCATATATATTCCCTACAAACTCTGACCAGCTTCCCTGTCCCTGCTGAAGAAAATCATCCCACAGTATGATGATACCATTATCTGGTTTTACGGCGGGGATGATATTTTCAAGGGGTTATGTGTAGTGTTAGGTTTCTTGCCGCACACTGTGTTTTGCATGTAGTCCAGAATGTTCTACTTTGGTCTCTTCTGACCAAAACACCTTCTTCCTCATTTTAGCTGTGTTCCCTACATGGCTTTTTGCAAACTTTAAATGGAACTTCTTATAACTTGATTTGATAGTTCTTGCCACTTATCCATAAATGACAGATTTGTGTAATATACACTGGTGTCACTAGTGTTATGTACAGCAAATATCAAATCCTCCTTTTGTGTATAAATATGTGTCTTCAGAATTTGTGTTATTATGAGCCTGTCGAAGAGGACTTAGGCTGGCTTCACACCATGGTTTTGTTCTTGTCCGTGGGATCCTGTTTTTTACTATTTCTGTGTCCGCACCCGGGATTTTGAGGGATCCAGACACAGAAAGGGGAGTCGAGCCTGCAAAGCGTATGCAAGTGGTGTCGGCACTGTTCACTTTAGCAGTGTATTTACATACACTGTTAAAGTGAAATTAAGTAAAGGTATGGTTAAAAATAAAAAATAAAAAATTCTCACCTGTCCGCCATGTGTCCCCTGATGCATTCACCTCCGATGGCTAAAGGACCTTAATCAGCTGACTGGGAAGGGGCAGGGAAACCCAATCAGCTGATGGGTCAAATGTGGTAATGTGACCTATCAGCTGATTGGGTTGCCCCGTCCCTTCCCATCAGCTTATTAAGTTTCTTTAGCCATCAGAGGTGAATGCATCGTGGGACACACGGCGGACAGGTGAGAAATTATTTTTTTATTTTTAACTATTCCTTTACTTAATTTCACTTTAGCAGTGTATGTAAATACACAGCTACCGTGAAATTACGGGAGCAGAGCTGTTTTAGTGTGCTGAGCATGCTCAGTACACTAAAACTGGATCCGGGAAATTATCTGATTCTTTCCCGGATCCGGCGCCCATAGACTCCCATGCTATGTGTGCTGGATCGCCCCATATTTGTTTCAGCCCGGTTTGGTCCGATTTTTTTTCCGGTGCCCAAAATCGGAGAAGTCTCCGATTTTGGGACCAGAAAAAACAGGAGAGAAATGAATCCGGGACTGAATTTACAAAATCCAATGGCCATTTATGACCAATCCAGCACCATAGGGTTGCATGGGAGACTAAAAACGATCCTGTACAGTTGTTTTATAAATGAACAGAACAGTATGGTAAAAACCATGGTTGGAAGCTAGCCTTAGAGTCTTGAAAGCTTGCTATTTATTATCATCTTTTCAGTTAGCCATTAAAAGGAATCAAACCACTTAGGGCTCTCAGATTTTAATATTTTTCTAACTACTGGCTAACTACCTTATGGAATATACAACTAGGTTTTTTCCAGATTCACTTATCTGAGCTGTGGATTTCTGCCGCTCCGACAGAGTGACAATGGGCCTATTCACTGCATCTCTAATTAGTGCTCTCCTTGCTTGCGATGTCAGTTTAGGTGGATGGCCAGATTTTGGTGGGTTTGCTATTTCGTACTACTTCCATACTTGAATGATGAATTGAACAATGCACCGTGAGATATTTAAAACTTCGGCTATATTTTTAAAACCTAATCCTGCTATAGTCTTCTCTACAACTTTATCGCTTACCTGTCTGGTGTGTTAGTTGGTTTTTCATGATGCTGTTTGATCCCTAATCTTCTCGAACAAGCCTCTAATGCCTTCTCAAAGCTAAAATGATTTATGGTGTTGCTCCTGAGGAAGAGGCTGGGACAGCCTTGAAATGCGTAGGGCATGGAATAAAGGCACCAATCATTCTACTTTGGACATCCTGTCATTTTATTCTCAGCAGCACGGACCGTATATATATTCGTTCATAATTTCTAATGCCTTCACAGCACAGTTGTAATACCAAGAATAGATTAAACACAGGTAGACTCAATTTACTAATTAGGTGACTCCTGGAGACAATTGGTCACTCTGGGTTTTATGTAGGGTATAACACTACAGGGGGCTGAATACAGTGCAGGTCACAATTGTCAAATATATCATTTAAAAAAAAATACAAAACCATGTATCATTTTCTTTACAGTTCACAAATCCTTTCTATTTTGTGGTAGTATATTACTACACTAAAATTTTGCTATACTTAAAATTTAAGTTTCTGGGTGTAAGGTAAAAAAAATATAGAAAAGTTCATGGAGTAAGAATAATTTATTATACAACAATTTAAACCTCATGAATAAGGACTATGCTCAAAAGAGCTTTCAATCTATGAGTAAATAGGGGTAATACAAAAGGTAAAAGTGCATGCAGTATATTGCCCAGCTAATTTTATAATAAATAAGATAATGCATGCAAAACTACATGAGCTGGTTAAAAGCCATTGTCTTTGTATCACTATGAACACAGATAAGAACCGTTATTTGAATGCATGGAGTGAGGAGAGAAACTGTTGGAAAACTGGACAAAATTCCGAAAATAAGAAACTATAACAAGGGGGAATCTGAGAAAAGTTAAATAACTACAATAATTTGAAAGGACTGTAAAAAAATATGTATATGTAACCTTATTATCTGAAGTAGTGCATTCCACAGAGCTGTTGCAGTACAAGAAAGGTTTGAGAGACAGTAGTTGGAAATATGGATTATTTAACATGTTAGCCTTAAAGAGGATCTGTCACAAGGTTAAGAGTAGCATGTTTTGCACCTTTGTTATTCTCACCGCTCCCCAGAATGTTCAATTTGTCATTGTTGTTGTTTTTTTTTTCAAAGAAATGTGCCCTATGGTTCCTGAGACATGGACCTTTTAATTTAGTGTTGATGTTATGGTCTTTAACAATGGGCTGTTGCTCATAGAATTCTTGAGGGGCTTGTCTTTAAAGGGAACCTGTCACCTGAATCTAAGTGCCTACACTATCACTAGCTGTTCCTACACCTTCCTAGCTGCTCCCTATCTATCCCTTTCTCATCTAAAGTGGCCCTATTAAACATCTGAAAAATAAGTTTAAACTTACTGAAGTCCCTGAGGCTGGGGGACTGGAAAGGTGGGCCCAGGCTCCATTCAGCACTCCTCCATTGTGTAACGCACACCCCGTTGAGCGGCATTATTCTTTATTCCTCGCCGCCCCCAGCATTTGGAATCTCCCGCCCTCTGTGACATAGTATGCACCGGCCACGACGTCACATCCGGCGCGGTGCATTATGGGGCCGGTCACGTGATCAGCCCTAGTGCATTATGGGGCCGATCACGTGATTGGCCCGGCTTCAATAAGCGCATTGCGCATGCGTGGAGCCGAGCCAATCACGTGATCAAGCCCATAATGCACTAGGGCCGATCACGTGACCAGCCCCATTATGCACCACGCCGGATGTGACGTTGTGGCCGGTGCATACTATGTCACAGAGGGCGGGAGATTCCAAATGCTGGGGGCGGCGAGGAAGAAAGAATAATGCCGCCCAGCGGGGTGTGCGTTACACAATGGAGGAGTGCTGAATGAATTCTGGGCCCGCCTTTCCAGTCCCCCAGCCTCAGGGACTTCAGTAAGTTTAAACTTATTTTTCAGATGTTTAATACGGCCACTTTAGATGAGAAAGGGATAGATAGGGAGCAGCTAGGAAGGTGTAGGGACAGCTAGTGATAGTGTAGGGACTTAGATTCAGGTGACAGGTTTCCTTTAAGTTGCTGTGTTTAATTACCCATTGAGCAATGCCCCCATGTTAAATACCATAACAATTTGCACTAAATAAAAGGGTAGTACGTCTCTTACTGACATCGCAGTCACAACTCAGTGACCATGGTAACAAGTAAACGATGTATGTGATGTCACTTCCACTTCCTGAAATAGGTATAAGATATACTGTTTACTTGTTACCATGGTCACTGAGTTGTGACTGCGATGTCACTTCCGCTATGTCACTTCCTGTAATAGGTATAAGACATACTGTTTACTTGTTACCATGGTCACTGAGTTGTGACTGTGATGTCACTTCCGCTATGTCACTTCCTGTAATAGGTATAAGATATACTGTTTACCTGTTACCATAGTCACTGAGCTGTGACTGCGATGTCACTTCCGCTGTGTCACTTCCGGTAATAGGTATAAGGCACACTGTTTACTTGTTACCATGGTCACGGAGTTGTGACTGCGTTGTCACTTCCGCTATGTCACTTCCTGTAATGGGTATAAGGCACACTGTTTACTTGTTACCATGGTCACGGAGTTGTGATTGTGATGTCACTTCCGCCTATGGCAATATCATGTGGTCTAATTGTGCTCTCTCAGCTGTATCTGATCATTAATTACCAACAGATATAAAATGAGTCCCAATGTGCAACAGACTTATACTTCCCCTGTGGAAGCTGCGCCCTGGCAGCGATACGCGTGGGGCCTGGGTGCCCTGCAGTCACCTCGCTACATACCTCGGACTGACACTTCGGACAATTTACGGACTGGTAATATGCACTTTATCTTCCACTGTCAGTGGACACGGTGACCTACACTGTTTGACTATATGTAAACAATAGGGAGTACCCAATATATATGGGTGGTCTTTGTATCAATTATATGGTTAGCTAGCTCATGGTTAAGACCTTTGTTATCATCCATATGTGACCACCCCTAGGGACCAATGTGTTTGGGACTACTAAACGACTCCTAGCATTACTCAGTGGATGATTTGCGGAATCTTGGGTCAACTTATAATATGTGAAATTTTCTCTATAATTGTCTGTGCCTCTGCAGACTTCACTTGCATGAGATATTGGTATCTGTCTCACTTATAAACATTGTTTATTCCAGCTGCTGAGGCCAGTATTTAATCATATTTAACACTCCCAGCACTACCAATCATTCTGTGGCCCTATGATTTGTGCTTCATAATAGGTCCCTTGACATAGATGTGGTTACCCATAACACTGTCCACCCTTTATTGGGCTAACAAGCGTATTTATGTAAAATATTGTGGTGAAGGAGCACTAGTACTTCTCGTACCTGCTCTCATCCCCCACCCTCTGGTCTCTCCCTACAACTCAATTCTGTATTTTGTCTAACCTGTTGTGATCACCGATATTGTGTCATATCCTGCTCATGTTTTGTCAGCATTGTATTCTGTACATATGTTCAGCGATGTGTTCTGCATTGGCACCCCATGGTTTTAATTGTTTTTAATCTTGTTTGGTCTATTGCACTAATAAAGTTATAATTCTCACTATTCTACTACTCGTGTGTGTTGCTCCCTCAATGTGCCTTGTCTTCTCTCCGCCATGCATATCTGTCCCCCTTGGCACGGTGAGTGACCCCTCCTTCCCTTGATATAATTCAGATCATTGCGGTGCACCCTGTTTCTGTTGAAACTATGAGTAAGATATGATGGTGATTTTTATTTACGCGTTTCGGAGTTAGACTTACTCACATATTCGTCAACAATTACATAGACTTAATCACATAATCATCAACAATTACATAGAACATTAGTGACATGTATATATATATATATATATATATATATATATATATATATAACCTATGTAATTGTTGCTGCATGTATGTATTTTGCTTCTGAAAAGAGTCTAGCTTCAGAAATGTTAAATAAAAATCATCATATCTTACTCATGTTTTATGACTGATTCCTGATGTTCCTGATGGGCGGCATATATGCCCTTTCTACTACCGGTTAATATGCCTGCATTCTGTAATCAATGGCAGATATAGCAGTGACTTGCACAGAAGGGAAGCATCAGTGTAATGACTAGACAGAATATGAGTCTAAATGTTGCATTCATGATAGATTGAAGAGGAAAAAGTTTAGTGATGGGACGAATGATTAGTAGAGAGGTTCAAATCGACAATAAACTTTTTTTGTTGAATCTGGAGATGTTTTTAAGATGAAGGTGACACGAGTTTGCAAGTGTTTAGATAAAGTGAGTGATGGAATTATCTGAGCCAAATCCAAGCCTAACACTGCGAACATGCCTGGGAGTTTATTGCAGTATAACACACATAAACAAAAATATTACTTTGGGTTAGGCTTGGAAAGAAGTTTGGAAAGCTAAGATAGAGGACATTTTTAGGACACAACAGAAAATCACTGGTGTTTTGTAGTAGTCATGTGAAGTCATAAGAAAAAGTATATAATTGGGTGTTAGCAGGGAGAGATGGTACTTAAAGATCTATTTTTACAATTATTTTGTACAGATTCATAAGATAGCAGCCTAAAGTGATACAGGACAAAGCTATGGTATACACGATCACATCCCATACTATGCAGATGATGGGGAGGAAGTGCATCAGAGAGCTTCAGTAAAGTGACTAGTAACCCTAATGTTGGCCTAATATTATCAACTAATTTAGAAACAAAAAGGCAACTATCCATTCACAGGCCAAGACATTTCCTGATAAATTGGCACCACTTATAAAAATAGAGTGCAATCAATAAAACTAATAAATCTCACCGATATTCTTTTTAATTTGCTGTTTCATCAACGACATTCCTTAATCCAGGAAAGATTTATGTATTCCAATATGATTCCAATAACAGCAAGCAGGTGGAATGCTATAGAATATACAGCTGATATTGGGAATACTGAGATTCTAGTTTATGTATCTACTTTATAACTTTTTCACATATGTGAGCAGTATACGAAGCTTTGGTGCTATATAGAAATGGTCATAGGACTTATGAAAGCATGTACAAGGTTATTGGCAGAGGAGGCAAAGGAGAAGATTATCAGGCACTTAAGTAGTGATTGATTATCTAGTTCACACCGAAACACAACATAATAATTAAGGGTGGGAGCAGGTGGTGAATGCAGTGGCGTTCAGGCATGATGTAGTGTCAGCAACTCCCAGTATAATAATGAGCCTCCACAAACAATACCTTTGCATGACATGTAACAAATAATGATGTCTCTAACTTTTCTGCTGTCAATGTAAAATTGATATTTTAGCACATTTGAAAATCTTTTAACTTAAATGACTGAGTAGGCTGAAAAGACTTTCTTTAAAGAGAGCTCTATGGTATTCTAGTTGTTATTTAAATGCATCATATTGTACTCTATGTTACTATCATAATAATAATCTATATATATGATACAGCAGCTTAAAGTGTACCTAATGTTACAATACATTTTCTTAGAAAATATAATGATATATCTGAGGATATTGGCTCAAACACATATGGCACAAGCCACAATGTTTAAGAGGTCCAAAGTCACTGAGTTTCTACACACGTTACATATGGATACAGGGCCCTTCTAGTTTTCATCCATGGAGTAGCTTCCTGGCTGGAGAAACATACTAATGGTAGAAGAGTGTCACACTAAGGATTAATAACGTAGAACAACATCAAGGATAACATCAGGAGAAATAGCTGTGATAGTGAACTTGAGTCAAACTAGCTGAGGTCGGAGCCAGGGGAATCAGACTAGGATAAAGTCACAACAAATAGCAAAATTAATACACTTAGTGGAAATAAATGTGCCTCAGCATCAGAATAAATTGTATTACTACTGGTTGGACATAAAAAGCTTAATTAAATTATCACAATGTATGAGCAAGTTCTGTTAACAATGTTACATAAAATAGTACAAAACGCAGTCTTTCACTGGAAACTATACTAATCTTTAAAGGTTAACATATAGCATAGAGATTCCTATATTCCTCACACACATCCAGTGGGAGAAATAAGCATTGAACACATCACAATTTTCTAAGTAAATATATTTCCAAAGGTGCCATTGACATAAATTTCTCACCAGATGTTGGTAACAGCTCATCCAGTCCACACAGGGAAAGAAACCAAACAATAAATGTTCAAAAATTATATTATGAGTAATAATGAGAAATGACACAGGGAAAAAGTATTGAATACATGAAAAAGGTGCAAAAAAGCCATGGAAAGTCGATAACATGAGATAAAATCTATCAGTAGTAAAACATTCTGACACAGTGAAAAATATTAGCTGGTTAGCCAACGGAATGGAGTCTCATTGCCAAGGAGCCACACCAGATTACATTCATGTATTTTTGTCACACCAATAGATCTTATAATGGGTAAAACCAGAGAGTGGTCTCAAGACCTTTGTATCCTTATTCTTGCAAAAGATACTGATGTCAATGGTTATAGAAGAAGTTCTAAACTACTGAAGGTTGCAGTGAGCATTGTTGGGACATTGATGCAGAAGTGGAAATAATAGGATTTCATTATAAAATGGCCAGGTGCTCCTTGCTGCATTTCAAACATAGGACTAAAAAGAATTATCATGAAGAGTTGCCCAAAAGGCAAGGACCAGCTTAGGAATTTGTCTACCAATTGACTGCTAGTGATGGTTTATACGTCTTTTGTTTCCCCCACTGCATGTGGAGTGTTGGATCCTGCAGCAGCTATTTGAATCACTTACACAGGTTTGTGGGTCACACAAGTGTCCCAAGTGAGCAATACAATAATTTTTCCTGCAAAACAAAATCCAAAGGTAAGACTCTCTCTTTCTCCTCATTTCTAGTTATGTACTGTTAATGGCCACGTCTGACCATAGAGGGACATGGTTTAATCATATCACATTTCCTGGACCGGGGAGGAAACAAAAGAATATGAAGACATTACAGCATGAGATCGTAGCTGATCATTTAAGTCAAGAGTTGAGTACTCCAGGCCTCAAGGGCTGCCAACAGGTCATGTTTCCAGGATTTCCATAGTATTGCACAGGTTATAATATAATCATCTGTGATGCTAATGAAACCAACCCCTGTCCAATACTAAGGAAATACTGAAAACCTGACCTACTGGTGGCTTTTAAAGTGGGTGAGATCCCCACCCATGCTTTATGTGATTCCATGCTGTAATATCTGTATAGCTTTTTACTTCCACCCCTGCCCAGGAGCTGTGATATTATCAATGTACTGGTATGGTTAGACACAGCCATTACACAGTATTGTACATAGAACTTTTTTTAAACACATCCATTTGTCGCACTTATTATTATTCCAATATTTATTGATTAAAATTTCCTTTGATAGTAGGACAACCCTTTAACTGAAGCAACAGGTCCAATGCACAACATGCTAATCCATTCAACTCCTTCTGGCCTAAAGAAAGAAAGGGAAGAAGGGAAACAAGTTTCCTGTTCTGCAATCAGAACCTCAGCAATGTATAGGTGATAACTTGCTTAGAACAGAATACCCTTTTAATAGAGAGATTATTTTCTCTGAGCTTTGTTTAGGTTTCATTTAGAAAAGAATACTTATTAAATATATTCAGCATTTACGGTTTACCAGTTTCATACAAGAGAGGTACTGTGTTCAGCGAATTCTTGAATCAACTGTCAGGGTTATATTTCTGAGTAATCTCAGCTCTCCATCTTCATCAAAGTGAATTTTATAGGTGAGCAACACAATACCTTGTTAACGCACTGAAATGGAAATCCACAATATCTGGAAGCCATGTAAGTATTTTGCAGCTGACCTCATTATTTTTTAACCACAGGATGTGATAGTGTAATGAACTATTTCAGTACTAAGTCACTGAACACATTGTTCAGGGCGCTTCAATTGATACTGCACATTAATTGTATCTCTTTTGCAATCTTTGAAATTTTAAAAGTACAAGTACAGCACAATTAGCAAAACTATGCTGTCGACAGTGTTTCCCTCAGACTTTCTTTTAGCCACATAGGATCTTTTGTTCTTTTTACTATCATCTAATGCAGAAAGGCAGCAGAAACAAAATGTGATTGCAGAAGCAATCACTGATAAAACCAAAGATGTGAGTAGTGGTTTGTGTAAATAGGCACCTGTCACCAGCTAGATGTACATGTCAGTGTCTGATCTCAATTCCTATTGTTTTGCAAGGAATACTCAGTTACAACAAATAAAAAAGTCACTCTTAAAGAAGAACAACCATGAAATTAGCATCAAGAATATTGTAGCCTACAAATTTTAGGGTAACACATTCTTACTGAACTACAAGAATATGGATTTCACATTTACATTTCTGCACAACTTAAGAAAAAACATAAATTTAGCTCCATCATGGAGTCCAGTGATTGGCTGCAACAGTCACCTGGGTCTTAGGCTGCTTTCACACAGGCTAATTTGCAAATCCGTGTCCATCCGATTTGAAACGGATGGCTATGGATCTGTTTATGGCCTCCCATGTTATCCTATGGGCACGGATTGGTCCTAAAGTGGCCATTGGTGTGTGTCCGTTGTGTCATGGATCCTTAAATGTCCGCATTTTTCATGTACCTAATAATGGAAACTGCTCCGTTTCTGGGCTTCCTTGAATATCATGGACACCAACGGACAGACACGAATCTGTTGGTGTCCGTTTGAAATAATAATGGAGCTCTACGGAGCGCAGATCCGTACAGATCCATGAAAAAAAACGGATCATGCTCAGAAGCAAGGTACAGTTCCTCCCACCCCTATCTCTGGTAACTGATGATGGATCCGTTAAAAACAGTCTGTGGACATCCGTTGGCATCCATTTGCACAGATCCTGTCCATGAGGGTCAATGAAATTCAAGGATCCATACGGATTTGAGAACAGCCAGTGTGAAAGCAGCCTTAGCTCATGATGTCCCAAGAGCAGCCTGTCAATAAGAACAATTTTACTCAGGTATGGGGGAGAAAATGTCAAGTTTGATACTTTTTAAGAGCGTATGCTAATGCATATAAATACATAAAGAAGTCCAGAAAACCTATTTAAAGAAATTCCTATTAGTTATATATTTCACCAAAGCGTTGTGCTGTTTTCTTTCACCATGCGATATATGTGAAAACATTATGGCCTATGAAATTGTATGAAAATAATTTATTAACATGGAATTAAAACAAAACCAAACTATCCGTTTGTTTTGACAGGAAATTATCTTTCATGGAATACCTGTACTTAAAGGGAATCAGACAGCAGGTTTTTGCTATGCAATCTAAGGACAGCATGACGTATGGATTAAAATACTGAATTTAGTGATGTTGTATACTGCTAATTACTTACAGTGAGTGTTGTGACGAAATGGACCCTTTAATATATAATGTAGGAGGATTTCTTATTCATCCAGACATATCATATTGTATATAGGTTTGTAAACTGGTAATGGCCAAGGAGAATTTCCTACAGTATTTTCATAGATGACTGGTGTAAGTTTAGCTTGGTAATGTAATTATCTAACTTGTTTGTCATAGCAGGCCAGAGAACTTAATTATGCTAATCGTCCATTGTCTATTACCCTGTGAATGTTGATTCCATGTACAGGGGGCCCAGCCACGATTGTCTAAGTGTCATTGATTGCAGACTCAATGTCTCAGACTAACATTCCATTGTATCACTTCTAGCATTTGGATTGAGATAGGACTAAAATATGTTAAATGAGGATTGGAGTTCAGCCAATGAAAAGACTATGTTATTGCACCAATCATGACGTCCCCAATATCCTACAATGAGGGCTGAGGGTATATAAGGAGGACTGTTCACTTTGACCAGAAGATTGGAGATTGGAGATTGAAGTTTGGAGTTATATTCTGTCTAGTGGCCTCAGTCTAGGGATTTTCGGTCCCGGCTAGAGGTCACTGGATTGGATACAGGCAGCTAATCGAGGGTCTTCGGATCCGATTAGCTAGCCATAACCCCAGGCCTAGGCATTTCGGTGCCGACCAAGGGGGTCAGAACACGGACTAAAAGAACAACAAGGACTTCAGCATCGGATTAGCGGATACGACTGTGATAAAGACTGCATAAGGACAATGAAGCAACCCAGGTTGGGATGATACAGTCACCTGGCTACAGACTTTGCCGTGCTACATTCTAAACACTGGTGAGCCAGCGGAAGGGTGAGACTCTGTTGCCTGTTACGTTTATGTGTTTTGCTTGGTTATGCGTTATATGCTGTTAACTGTTTGGGGGATCCAATAAAGCCTTGATATTGGGATTCCCTGACCCTGTGTTGTCTGAGTAGTGTTCCGCCCACGGTTAAGGAGCTCGGGCGATCAGTTGGGGATGAGCCCTGGTCCACGCTGTCTTTGTAAAGGCGGCTGGGCCTGCGGACTAGAGCGCCCACTGACCCCCGGGTCTCCACAAGTGTTTTATCACCAGGTGATTTTGATTAGACTACAGCTCAAGCAACTGATAGACTGCCCACTCCCCCTCCTCTGATAAGCATGTCACTGTCAATGTATACAGAGAGCTGAGTTGTGGGAGGGGTTTGTTTTCTGAGCCCTGTAATATGCTCAATCTAAAAACTAAGATTGTTTCACAAATGCTGCACTCAGCAAATTAAGTGATACATTGTTGGAATTAGTGTCCCTTTTTCTTACACCATGCTTCTCTCAGATGAGATAGCAAAATCCTGGTGAAAGGTTCACTTTAAAGAAATGGTAAAATCTTATAATATTAATAACATATATTTAAGGCATTTGGTATCCCCACCGAACTGTTGTTACTGTGCAACGTGTCGTGAGGCAGTAGACATTGATAAGTTCTTCTACTTTAACACTACAAAAAATTGGGGATTTTGGCTGTGTGCCTATGATGGCACTGGGGGTACTATGGACACCTTCATAGCCAGGCTGGTCATGCTCTGTACGACCTCAGACCCCTTTGTCCCCAGGATGAGGAAGCATAGACAAGTCTATGAAAACAGAGATCTTTTTACTGAAGAATAAACTTAGGAACAAAGGGTAGCAGGTACTTGACGTTCTCTTCTTCAAAATGCAGAGGCGCATGCATAGTGGTCTTGGGCACTTTAATTGTGACCTTTATGTAGGCCGAACAGATACAGTGAACGTCTAGCTTCCTTATACAGGGCCACACAGGTCAATTTGTTACACTTTGAACCCCGCTTCCAGACTACTTGTAGTAATCTCTTACAAGGGCCACTCCCAGAGCCCCTTCCCTCTTCTTCAGTTAATAGCTGGGCAAATTCATTTTTTTGCTTGAGGTCCCCTTTACAGCTGGTCAACTCTAGACTCACTCCCACAAAATTGTGTTTCTAACAGACATAATCCACTTCCCTAAATGATAGCTTTCTGTCACCAAATAAAGGTTTTCTAGCTACATATGCTCCCTCATACTTGACACACACACCCAACACTTGTTTTTTCTTTCAGTAGGTGTCCTCACTTCTTCCTTGCTCACTAAATAGGTAACAGAGACTCAGCTTGTGTGGTTGTGAGAGTCATAAACCTCTATAAAAGCATATCATGGCTGCTGCAGTCCACAGCATGGTGCATATAGAGTAGGGAGGATAAAGGATTAAAAACCACACTGCCATATTCCATAAGACATCAAACGGTGACTATAATATTGATTTATTAGTCAACACATTTCAATGCTCCCTGACCCCTTCCTCAGGACAAATCAATATAATTTTGCCATGTTTCAGGGTGTTTCAAGAAGCCCCAAAACGTGTTGACTAATAAATCAATATTGTATTACCTTTGTGTTGTAAGCCACAATCATCAGTATTAACAGAAATAAACACTTAAAAAGATCATTCTGTTTGTAATGACTGTATGCTTTTGTGATGACTGACTTGCATGCGTTTCACTTTATGTATTGAATTACTGAAAAAAATAACTTTTTGATGATATTCTAATTCATTGAGATAAACCTGTAAGTATTTTTGTTACTGTGAGAAGCTTGCATGGTCTAAATATACTATAAAGGCCTTGTTTCAGGACTTGTCTTCCATTGAATAAGTCTAAATGCCTCGTTACACGGCACAACATCATCAACGATATCGCTGATACGTCAAAGGTTTGGAGGTGTATCAGCAACGTCGTTGCGACCTTGTTGCGTGTGACTCTGGCAAGTTGTAATGATAAATCGTTGGATCGGAGTTGACAGGTTTACCACCATGTTGTAAAACCTGACAATATCAACTCAAGCAACCTGCTACATCTTTCTGTGTGACACCGCGATAATTATTTCATGGACGGCTTCGCCCATGCACAGCAATGAGCAGGGATTGTCTTCGGAGTTTGCGAATGATACCTCCTCACAACATCATTGGTGAGTTGTTCACGATATCTAGACGTGTGACATCTCACCAGCGATGTTGCAACAATGTCAAAAACGTCCGCGCGCCCATGAGATCGTTGCCGACATTGTTTCAATGTCGTGCTGTGTAACTGGGTCTTAAGGGACCTGTCACATCAGTGGTTTTGGTGATTTACGCCAAATCCGGCAGATTTTGCCACACCTGCCACATAACGGACAACTTGCGGTAAGCCCCATTCAATCTCTATGGGACTTGCAGTCAGGTATGGCAAGTGCGGTTTTGCTAGATCTGGTAAATCTGGCACTTGCGGCAGAGCAAAAAAAATGTTGCTTGCAACATTTTTTTAGACTTGCCACAAGTGCCGGTAAAACTGCACTTGCCGTACCTGACCGCAAATCACATAGAGAATGAATGGGTTTGCCGCCAGTCGGATGTTACATGGCAGATGCGGCACAGCTGCTGGATCTGTCACGAACGGGCAGAATCGCAGATGTGAAAGCAACCTAAGATGTAATTTCATGGAAATTGAAAATGGAGCTACCTGAAGTGGATCTAGATGATTTACCTGGTCAAGTGTATTCAGCCTGTCAGAAGATAATTTATAAAACAATTAATAACCAATAGCATGTCGAAGTATGCAAATGTGACTCTCAAATCAGAACTGTGTTCTCAGTACTCAGGTAAAATCGAGATGTCATTTGCATATCACAATCATATCTGTTCATCCTGTGACTGCCACATAACAGTTAATTTACTTCTTGATGTTGCAAGTTTAATTTTAAGGTTTGTACATCAACCAATTAAAAAAATATTTTTTTTATTTCAGCTGTTCCGAAGGAAGTTAAGCTTAGATTTATTTTTGTAAGAAATAAGGACTTACATTAGTTTTAAAAAACATCAGTCATAGTCCTTTTGGGAAGCTGGTTACCTGATTACTTTGCTTATTTCTTACAAAGGTTATTAATATAGTGTTTGGAATGAGCTAATTCTAATTTCCTTTATGAAATGTTTAATATTCCCTTAGCAAATACTGTTTAAAAAATTATATTAAAGTGTATCTCTAAAAAAAAACAGAAATCCTCAAAGCAAATACCGTTACACTGTTAAAATGAACTAAACTGCAAAGAAAATGTCCTTGATTGTCTGAAACATAGATTTGTACTTAAGAAATAATACAGCTATATTTGGTAAGTGCTGCACAAGCAATTTGAGATCTTGTTATATTTAACATCGGTCACGTGTTTTAATAAAGGCAGTAACATTAACATTGCTTGATCAGCAGATCAGTTTAGTGTCTCAGTTTCTGCAGTATTGCTATTATTCTCCTAAGCATGTGCTAAGTGTTAATTCTAGGCTAATCGCACAAGAACTGTAAGGCCCCTTTCACATCAGCGTTTTTGCCGTTCGCGGCAGATGCGGTGGAAAAAAACGCATCTGCCGCGATTACCGCATAACCGCTGCACTTGCGGCACAGTTGCGGCAAGCCCATGCAATGTCTATGGGGCTTGCGGTAAGTGTGCATCAGGTGCGGCAAGTGCGGTTTTAGCACTTGCCACAGGTGCGGCCGCGAAAAAAAACCCCGGTCAGCCGTGGTTTTTTTTGTGGCCGCACCTGCCGCAAGTGCCGATACCGCACTTGCCGCACCTGCCGCAAGCCCGCATAGACATTGTATGGGGCTTGCCGTAAGTGTGCCGCAAGTGCAGCGGTTATGCGGTAATCGCGGCAGATGCGTTTTTTTCACCACATCTGCCGCGATCGGCAAAAACCGCTGATGTGAAAGCACTCTAAGGTATATTGTGTAAAGCTTTATCAATTTGCTGATAGCCTACATAGACAAGACTAATAGTACTGTTACATGCTAGAATATCGTTAGCGATATCCTTAGAACAATCACGTGACAGTGATCGTTCCGACATCATTAGTGTGTTGTCACACACAAGGATATCGTTAACGATATCCCATTCGGCAATGCACCAGTTAAATAGGAGAGCAAGGAATGAACGATCTTTTAAAGTGGCAAGAATAGGAGATTTTTGAACGACATCGTTCAAAAAGGTGTCACACTGAACGATGTGGCTTCTTCAAGCAGTGTTAATTGGACGACGAACGATAGATTTGATGAACACAAATCTTGGATATTCAGCCAATATCCTTGGTTTACATGCAAGGATGCACAAACGATATTGTTTCAACGATCTCACATCCATGACGTTGCAATGATATTGTTAACGATATCCTTGCGTGTAACGCCACCATTAATCTAACCACACATATTAATTTGATATTATCCAAATATAGGACTGACCAATAAATATACTAGTGGATTACATGAGAGACAAAACAGACAATTGAATTTCAACATGCCCCATCCTTATATTCTTGGCAGAAACTTAAGCTTCATATACAGTGCAAAATTATGGTGACTGAGCATTGCTATAAATATTCATTTCCCGATTATATTAATTAATGAGCAAACGTTTTTGCGTGAGTTTGAGTGATTTATGTATGAAAATCACTGAAGTGAGCTTCATTGTGCTCGCCATGGGAGTAAAAACAGAGTCATTGGACATAATGTTAATGTAAAAGATAAAAATGAAAAATCTCTGTCCTCCAACCCCTGGAAGTGGGTTGCTTATGGCTGGCTATATGTGGGCGGAGCCCCAAACAGCCAATCAGTGACTTCAAATGAGGTTAGGGTCAAGTTCTGGCACCACCCGAACCTGAACTTTAATGGATAGGAATCTCTCTATTCAACCAAACCGAACCTTGAAGGTTAGTTCATCTCTACCGATCATCACATGAACAATCAAAATGCTTGTTCATCAGGGAAAACAATCTTTTGCACAGCACAAAAAAAATCATAGCTCTTGAGGGTGCATCGACCTGTATAAACTGGACTAGTACTGTCGAGAACAATGGCAGCTTATGCACAATAAGCAATCTAGTATGGATCGTTCAATGTGCATCGTATACATTAGTCTGCCTGTGCAAACAGGCATTCAAGCGACTGCCGATCAGTAAATGATTGGCAATTTATTTTGACATGTCTGCATTTTAGGCTTAAAACAATATTTAAATTATGTTAATTAATTAATTTTGCACTGTTTAGCTTTTACAGAATTTTTTTTCCAATGCACAATACTGTCTACAAAATGAGCTATCTGAAAATCTGTCAATGAGCTAATACTAATGGAGAGTTTGTTACCCTTATCTGTCTTTTTCTGATTCTTTCTTAGCTGATTTGTGCGGCAGGAAATAAAGTATTTTGTTGGTAGATAGTAATAAGATGTAATGTTACTTCATTACATTTTCCTATTGTGAGGTAGCAACCGGGGAACCCGCTTGCAAAACGACAAGAACACGTGTTTATAAGGTTAACCAATGTCTACCCGTTTATTTTCACATATTAATCACATAACCCGGGTAGCATGTTTGACACATCACATTGATTAACAACACTTTACATAAATACACCATACATTTACATTTAACATCACATAACACTTATATTGCACATAACGTTTTATAGTAACCCGGGACCTGTAACCATCTCTGTCCCCATTGGAGCTCTACTAACAGCTCCCATGGTGGCTACGGCCTCCGGCCTACTTACACTATACATAAGTTACAGTACGATGATGACCCTTCCGGGTTCATAACAGGGATTGGCAAACCCTAGTAACCCGTGGCTGCGGCCTCAGGCCTAACCACGCGTTACCCAGTACGGGAGCCCTTCTAACCCCTGCTTCTGACCTTCGTTACATACGCCTCAACGGGCCCTGTGGGTCCCAATGGCGGTACCTGCCGCCTGGCTTTAGTCACCCCAGCATGATGATATACATTCACCCGTAGTCAGGAATCCTGCCTGACCGGGACCTTACACACCGTATGTGATCCATCATTCAAACGTCCATGGATCACACACCTGCTCACAGCCCACATCCATGGACTGTGGCCCCTCCATGGCCCATTACAGGGATTGGCAAACCATAGTACACGGGAACCACATCCGATACCTACTAGGAGCCCTATTACCCCTGTCTCTGGCACCACAGGCACACCCACACCATTAGAGGTCGTGGTTGAGGGATCAGGTACCCTCTGCATGCAGCAGGGCAAGCCTCCCTCTCGTCCCAAGGACGGAACGCCTCCAACATCATCCATACCAGCTGGGTCACTGTCTCTCCACATGATTATACATGGGTCTTACATAGGTCATCATCTCTCATTCAGGGCCATTACTTAAGCCCTCATACACATAGTTAAACACATTGTTTCATCAGGTCCTTTAACTGAGCACTCTGACTCGGACCTAAAGGCGGTCTATGCCCGCCTGGCACACTACATACAATTGCCTCCAAGGGCTACATACATTCCGGTTCATCAGGACCTTTAACGGACTCCACTGAGTCGGTCCCAAGGGTGGTCTATACTCGCCCAACATGATTTACACACAAGGTGCACAGTTCACACTATCGCTCGGGAACTGCTTTCTTACCGGGCACGGATCCGGGTCTCGCTACCTGTGTCACAGGTTCCACCAGGCATCCCCACAGGCTCCTTTCCCGGGCGTGTTTCGCCCCACGCCCGGACCAGTATCCACCTGGTTCAGCCACGGCTTCCCCCTCCAGGTGCGGACACGACCCCGGACCTCGGCACCGGCATGGAGCTAGCATGCTCCCATCATGTACTCAGAGCCTCTAGACTGCTCTGCACTTGGCTGGTCTCAGCTTCCATCTGAATCAATCTCAGCTTCCAGAATGAACCTCAGCCTCCAGAATCTATCTCTCAATCACTCAGGTGGCCGGCTCTTATCGTGCCAGCCACTCCCACATGGACACACCCCCTCAGCTGCTGTTAATCAGCCTGTCACACAGCTCAGGTTAACTCCCTGTGTTCCGGGTTGTCAGCACTCACTCATTACATCCTATTCCTCATGGACTCCTCGATCTCATCCCACTCTCACTGCCGCTCATTAGGCTCATGAAACCTCATTGTGTTCAGGTTGGTTCACACAGTATTATCATCACAGGAAAACCGGCCAGTGTGCACAGGATCATCCTCTGATCCTACATGTGATGTACCCCGGCCATGCGGATCATGCCGGCGGTGCCTCACACTATATATTTATTTTATTTTTTAGTTCTACTTAATTATAAATAAAATTGTTACACAATGCTAATTTAATAAATATTTAAAGAGGACCTGTCACCCCCCCCCCCCCAAAGATTTCAATCCAAAGGTGGCACTGAATGCAGCATGTATACTGCATTCAGGCAAGGGCTCCCCCATGTGTTTCTGATGTCTAAATCATGAATCAGTGTTGTGCTGTATATACTGAGCTGGGCGGGATGAATTGCTGCTTACAGGGCGGGAGGCAGGAGCAGGAGCGAGGGGCCGACAATAGGAACACTTCACTCTGTGCCTGCGTGTGATAGCACAAGAAGACGCAGGGGCAGAGCGAGGAGAAATGACAGGCCATCAAGGAGGCGGCCAGAACAGGGTGGAGGGAGGAACATAGAAGCAGGGGGCAGGAATAGCCCCCGGAGAAGGAGCTGACTCATGGATCTGGTAATGCCCTCCTGTCTCAGTTGTACACATTTTAAAGGCTGTATTTCATGATTTAGATATCAGAAACACTTGAGGGACCCCTTGCCTGAATGCAGCATACATGTATATATATACACATTGCGGGAGTGAAAGTGCCCGGCTTGCCTGCACTTTGCAGGCTCGGGCTTTCTGTGTCCAGACCCATAAAAATCACGGACCCGGTCACAGAAATAGCATCTGGAGGTCACCTCCGATGCTGTCCTTTCCTGTCTGTGGGATCCTGCAAAAAGTAGGATTCCACGGACAGGAAAAAAATCGCTATGTGAAAGCAGCCTTAGGAAAAAGACAATAAAAATTGTTGTATATACTTCAAAGAACTAATTGAAGCTCAGCTAACTTTTTTGTAGTGAGGACAATGCAAAAAGTGAACCAAAATGCCTGTTAAATCCAAATACAGATATTGCAATTAAAGTTGTGTGAACATTATTTGGAGGACCTTGGTCTAACGTCAGCCCCTTTCACATCTATGTGCCCGTGGGTTTGCCTGTGTTAGCCTGCCCTGCGCTAGCACAAATGCAAGCACAGGTGCATTTACAGGCAAGTGCGGGCAAGCAAATTAGCGCATAGATGCACAGCCCTTGCGCTTACCTGCGCTCCCGCCGCCATTACCTTCTATGGCAATCATACAGGAGTGAAACCCGGAAGCGCAGTTCTGCAGAGGGGCTGAGTCTGAGCGCATGCGTCACTCCAGATGCGCCAGTATTGTTGCATTACGCATTTCCAGTACATCTGGAGTGACGCATGTGCTCTGACTCAGCCACTCTGAAGACCTGCACTTTCGGGTTTCCCTCCCATCCGCTAGCCATAGAAGGTAATGGCGGCGGGAGCGCAGGTGAGTGCAAGGGCTCTGCATCTATGCACTAATGTGCTGGCCTGCACTTGCCTGATAACGCACCTGTGCTTGCTTTTGCACTAGCGCAGGGCAGGCAAATGCAGGAAAACCCACGGGCACATATATGTGAAAGGGCCAACCATGTTTGTTCTCCTTGGCAACATCCTACTACCTGCATGTCTACTTGGTGTCTTTTATAATTGTTAAATCCTGTGATGTCATGGCAAGATGCACGTAACAAAGTCAAAACATAACTGGTGTCTACTAATCACAAGGGGTTAATGGTGGATATATCATTGGTATAACATTTACAGCCACACAAGGGCCCAAGGGCCGAGGAACTCCATTTCCACATCTAAAACAGGTGGTATTGTCCATTATGAAGACAGATTGACTGCAAGAAGCGCATATATTGTTTTTGCACAGTAGCCTTTTTCTGTATGTGTCAGTAAGAGTTCATAGTATATGGGCAATAGACAGGAAATACATTTGTGGACCAGAGTCCTGCAAATTGTTTTGCTGAAGTCTAATTTAGATTAAAAAGAATGATTGTCCCTAAAGGTGCACATATCCCTTGACAACGATATAGGAATTAACCTTTCCTATATGCAGGGATAACATCGTCTCTATACATATGTAGACTGTAATAAATGCAGACATTGTTTTACTTTGATAATCAGAAAAAAAAGATATAATGACAAGATAATAGATAGATAGATCGATAAGTAGATGGATATCAAAAGGAAAAAACAAAGGAGCACTCCAAAATAGATGAAAAAAATGTGGATATTTAATGATTCATAGCAACGTTTCAGTAAATTGTGTTACCTTTCTCAAGCAAAGTGCTCATCCTGAATTAGAATGATCACTTTGCTTGAGGAAGGTAGAGCAATCTACCAAAATGTCGCTATGGATCGTTAAATATCCACATTTTTTTCATCTATTTTGGACACTGCCCCCACAGGTTTGCACCTTTTAGTTATTTTGGTAGTGCTGCCCAATTTTTCCACTATCTTTAGATGGGTAGATAGATAGATAGATAGATAGATAGATAGATAGATAGATAGATGGATAGTCTTAGTAAAACTCGCAGCACTCCAAGGGTAGTCTTTATGTGCTCTTTATTCCCAGCTTTAAGCAATAGTGGTGATGTTTCGGACACATGCATCCTTAGTCCAGCTGGACTAAGGATGCATGTGTCCTAAACGTTACCACTATTGCTTGAAGCTGGGAATAAAGAGCACATAAAGACTACCCTTGGAGTGCTGCAAGTTTTACTAAAACTGTATGTATTGGAAAATGTTACTGGACAATTTATATCGCTTTGCACAGGGAATACCAGCGTCTGTGCTGCCCCGCTTTTTTCTATGATAGATAGATAGATAGATAGATAGATAGATAGATAGATAATAAATCAAAATAAAGGGACTTCAGCATTCTTTCCAGATGTATTCAGCCTTAATTTGGCCTTCAGGCAAAGTTGCGACGTTTCAGTCACATGGAGTTTCATCCAGCCTTTCCAGGAAGAAAGTCCATGTGACTGAAACGTCGCAACTTTGCCTGAAGGCCAAATTAAGGCTGAATACATCTGGAAGGAGTGCTGAAGTCCCTTTATTTCGATTTATGGTCTGTATACAAGAGTGACTGAACCTCACTCTGGACTGAATTTGCACCCACCTTTGTAGAAAGAAGTGCTGCTCCATTATTTACTAGATAGATAGATAGATAGATAGATAGATAGATAGATACCTAAAAAAAATTATAGGCAGCACTCCAAAATGCAGATTATTTACAGACCTTTATTGGTCAGTGACTAGTCAACGTTTCAATCTTTACTAGATTTTTGTCAAGCCCTTGTCAAGGCTACTCGCACAAATAGTACAGTATTCAGGATACTCATTACTCGGTGAGTATCACTGGTGCTCATGAGTGATGTGTCGATCGTTATCGATCTGACACATATTGCTGGCTACCTTCAGTGCACAAAGTGAGCTGGCACCTCAGTGAGGGCAGATTGAATGTTAGGATCTCACTAGGGGGCACAACAAGTTGTTTTAGGCATTGAAATAATAGAAAAGTACTGGAAAGACTCATTTTTAGCTGAGGGCGGAGCCAATCACTAATTGACTAACATTAGACTCGCTATTCAGACGAATATACGAGTAGTAAAAACTACTCGATACATGTATAGTGAGTGCAAATATTTCACTACTCGCCCATCACTAAGTTTAATAGCTCATGAGGCATGGTATAGTTTCGGCTGGGTTCAAGCCAAGACTTGAAAAAGGGTGAACAAAACCAAAAAATTGACATGTCACATGAGCTATTAAAGTCCTTTTTTCCACTTTAAAACTTTTTGGAGTGCTGCCTCTTATTTTGTATTGATAGATAGATAGATAGATAGATAGATAGATAGATAGATAGATAGATAGATATAATAAAAAATGGGCAGCACTACCAAACAATAAACACAGGTGCACAACCTGAATGGCTGGGGTCAACTTGGGAGTCAGTTTTTTTAGAAACCTTCCTTATGCTTGCCATTTTTTTCTGTTGTCATTTTGATGCAAAAGTAACGCTAACGTTAACGCATGGTACCTATATGTACTATGCGTTAAAGCATGCGTTTCCCGTAGGGTCCCATGTTAAAAAAATAGCATGTGTTTTTGCTACAGCACCCAAAAACGCTGCTAGCCCATAGCGTTTTTAGCAGTGCACTTTGACACTACGTTTTTTGCATTGGAGCCTATGGATTCGTTAACATATGCTTTTTTCAACATGTTCAACTTTGAAAAATGGTACCTTTTAACGGATCCAAGCTCAAGTGTGACCCCAGCCTTAGGCTCTGTCCAAACTTCAATCCGTATGCAAATGAAAATAACAGGCAGCACTCCAAATCAATGTGAAAACAGGAGGTATTTAGTAATCCATGGCAATGTTTCAGAGATTGCTCTGGTTGAGAAAGGCAGAGGAATCTGCTGAATCGTTGCCGATGAATCACTAAATATCCACCTGTTTTCACATTGATTTGGAATCTGCCTGTTTTTTACTTTGCATACAGATCAATAGTTAGATAAGTCCCAAAAACAGGCAGCATCAAATTCAAGGCAATGTGGACAAGTTTAATCCAGCCCTCAGTGGTGCAACGTTTTGACCAAAATGGTCTTTGTCAAGCTTGACCATCAGGAAAGTATAATTGCACATCCTTATTGAGTGCTGTTTTTATGTTTGTTAAAACCTATTATATATTGCACATCCTATATGTTTGTGCTGATTCCTTTTTTCTTTTCATAGATCAGATAATTTATAGATAAAAATATCTTACTCAGGATTTAATTCAATAAAATCTTAGCAAATTTACATATTAGTGTCAATCAGAACTGTTAGCTTCAATAATAAGTGCTATATTTACCATCACATAACACTTTGTTATTTCCTTGATCTTCTGGCTCTTCTATGTGACTATACAGCAATTTAAATGTTGGCTATGTGATGCAGCATGGCATGCAGGATGCATAAAATTATGGTACGCATCTAAATATTGAATTTATCTCTTTTGGATCACACAGTCATGACGCATATGCACTCCACATCCCACTTACAATATGTGCTGTCAGTGCACGGCTCAGAGAATACTGTATTTTGATGTTTCTAAACCACCTTAAGCTTTTTTATGTCTCTGCATTCTAACTTCTATCGTGACACTTGACATAATGCCTCTTTGATAAAGGCTTTCGTAGGCTGTGATACTTCACAAAAGGGTTTGTAGGTCAATCAGCAATAAATGGAAACAAAGCAAAACCTTCCTCCATCCACATTTTTTCTTTTAACCTGTTTTAGTATAAGAAACATCTTATAAAATACCTTGGTTTCAACATCAATCTATACAATTAATGTGAGTATTCAAACAGCAAATATCATTGTTGATTACAGCCCCATAATAACCAACCATAAAGGTAAAATCATTATTTCATACACTATATAAAAGCTTAAACACCAAAAGTAACAAAGGTAAGAGAATAGGTTTTCGAAGACCCTTAACTGTATTCCTTATTGTTAAAATTCTAAGTACTGTAACATAAAAATTACCTTGACTGCTGCCACTCTCATTATTACCCAGTAAATGCGGATTTTAATATGCCATTCAGTATTCCTTTATGACATTTATAGCCGTGCATTGCTACTCTAATCCACAAATAGGCAAATCGCTTTCTTTATGTTGCACCAGAAGCAAGGTGAGGAGCATTAATCTTATTTTTGCCTTCCTTTCAACAGAAAGACATCACAAAATATAATGTTATAAATTATATTTATGGGAATATAACTATGGATTATGTTATATATATATAGTTAAATGTGCCAGACTATATTGCAAAAATTGCTCAGTGTAGTAATAGCTTTGCAAAGTGACTTTTCAGCAAAATGTAACATGAAAACACTAAAGCCTTTTTGTCGAGCTGACTTTCCTTGAAATATAAAATATGTTACAAGCAGGATTTGAGTTATCAAGTAACAGAGATTTATCACCTCTTCAAAAAAATTTAATGCACAAAGATCTTTTTATTGATTAAAATGACAAGTTGCTCATTTCTTGGATATGCTTCCTTTAAATTATGGAACTCACGTGTACAATAAATGTATAGTACCGTGGGGGCTAGTATGAGGGCCTTGGAGAGAAGGGGCCAATTTCTGGTTGATTTTGGCATCACTGTAGAAACTGCTGAAAGTAAAGTGGAAAATGTATTCAAGTAATGAAAATAGGGACTAGGCCACAGGACCACTTGTCATGATTAGGAGTGTATTATAGCAGAAGTGAAGATGACAGCACTCCCGATATCATGGAAAAATCTTCAGTATTATGAAGACCTGTTGAAGCGTCTGCAGACAAGAAATGAACAACTACAGACAGGAAACAAAAACAATATAGGGTCTTATCCTAGTAACGCAGAAGTGAAAAGACAGATGTCAATGCTCACCTGGGAAAGTTGTTTGACACACAACTAGTTTGAAGCATATAAGACGGCTGCCATGAGATCCACAATCCACGTGTGCACAGTGGTAACCAAAGATGACCAATGGGACAAATTTGTGTATGTTCCGCCCTGTCATGTGGTGAAAGAACTACTGGGATCTGTAAAACAATGGTGGCTTTATTTCGATGCATTTAGGAGCGCTCTCCCCGCCCTTCATTGGGAAACACACCATTAATAACTATATAGTATTCACTACCTATATGGTATTTATGGTGTGAATCCTGATGAAGGAGTGGGGAGAGCACTCCGAAACCATTAAAATAAAGCCACCAGTTGTTTGACAGATCCCTGTAATCTTTTTATCACATCAGTAGATAAGAAACGGCAGTAGACTGCTATGCTTTGATTTTACTCTCCCCCACCTTTTATTGTTGTATTGAAAAATAAAAATATTTTTGATGTAGTGAGTGCTGTCATCTTCACTACTTCTTAGGAGGGTAATGTGTAAAGCAGAACATACAAGCAGCCTAATTTTTTTTTCCATAGCCTTTATGTACATTAATAATACCTATTGATGTACATGTCTGCCAAAAATTCAAATTCATCAATTCAATCAAATTTGGGCAGATTATTCAATTTGCATCAAATTTATTGATGTGAATTGAATTGTTTTATTATTCTCTGAGGTTTTCTAGACCTTAGAGCATAATAAAAATTGAGTTTTAAAAATAAAAAGCAAAAGTCAGAGACAGGCAACAGTTGTGCTCAAGAGGTATAAAACCTGACTAAAATAACGGAGCTGCTGGTAGTGGGCAGGCTTGCATTTATCATGTCTTAAAAAGGACAACAATAACTAAAAATTCTAAACCTACTGTGTTGCAATAAGAAGACGATAGGTTTAACGTTTTAAGAACAAAAAGATTATACTCACTTTGCTGCTTATCTGTTCTGCTATTATAGCTCCCTGTCCAGTCATCCAATTTCTCCCAATAGCTCCTTTGTCTGCTTTTCTTCAGGTGTGGCAATGGATGTCTCCTCTGGGTAGTTCAGTACTTGCCGGTGTTTCCTTTGCTGACTAGGCCTTAGCGACATCCATAAGGCAATGTTACCTCAACAGATGACTAAACATTGAGCAATGCATGTCATTACATTTAAATGCTATGACATCACAATTTCACAACATGTGACGTTAAGGCCTAGTGAGCAGTTAGAGTGTTTGCAAAGTTTTAACACATGAGGAGGGCATCAAAAATAAAGAGTCACAAGGACTAATAAGATAACAGTAGGCTATGCAGTGTTGGGAAATGTGAGTACAGATGATCTTAAATCCTTTTTTTGCCTATAAAAATCAGGTAAATGGTGGCCAGTCAAAAACATTTTGTTGATTTAGCAGGAATTAGAATCAAAAAACTAAAATTCTCACCAATCCAATTTTTTTTACAAATTTGAAGTAAATTTATTTGCCTTGAAGTGATTGACCGATCTCTAATGCTAAATATTCAACATTTGTGCTAACAAAAATCAATAAAATAAAAATGGTAATACTTCTAAGTTTGTGCAGAATGATTGGATACTGCAAGGTGTTGTTTAAAGTGGCTTTCTGGTTTCAGGAAAACACCTGTCTGCAAGCATAGTTTGTTCTACACAAAATGTGTTTACTTACCCTTCCTTTATCCAATCTTAGTCTATGTTGCTGCTCCTAGTTAGGGATGAGCGAGTATATTCGCTACTATTCGGAACTCGCCGAATATGTAGCGGTGTTTCGGGTATTCGCTACTCTCGAGTATCTTATGACTACTCGGGAGTAGCGAGTAGTCCGATTACTTTCGCAGTGTATCTATAGATACACTGTAAAGTACCCTAAAAGTGAATAAAAGTTGTTAAAAATACAAAATTACTACTCACTGTCCGACCTGCACCGGACTGCCAGAAACTGCGATCACGCAAGGACGTGATTCCAGCCAATCAGATGCCAGTAGGATCTGGCCCAAACGTGGCACAACCAACCGTGATCACTAGCGGCCACCTGATTGGCCAGATTGCAAGGTCCTAGTGTACTGCCATGACTCATTGGTCAATCAGGTGGCCGCTAGCGATCAAGTGGTTGTGACTGTCCCATCAGATTGGCCAGATCGCTATCGGCCTTCTGATTGGCAGGAAGTCACAGGTCATTGTCCGGTGATCGCAGGTCTTCTGGGGCGGTCCGGTGCAGGCGTCAGACAGGTGATGTATGTAATTTTATATTTTTAACAACTTTTATTCACTTTTAGGGTACTTTTGCAGTGTACTATAGATACACTGTGAAAGTACTCGACTCGCTATGCTCGCAACGAGTATCGGGACCTACTCGTTGCGAGTATAGCGAGTCCAAATATGCGGAACTGCTCATCCCTACTCCTAGTGTCTATTATTATTGTTTGCAGCACTGATGTCACCTTGACAGTGCTGTAGCCAACAGTGAGCTAAGTGGCTATGAGTGGCTCATAAACATGTACTTAAGCATAGTTATTATCTTAGCAATGCATGCATTTACAGTCACCAGGATCAATGACAAAGACTCAGCACTGGACCCTGGGGAAAGGTGAGGAATGCTAGTTTGCCTATTAAAAAAAAATTTGTACCTGATGGAAGAGCCTATTTAGAATTACATATGATAAAAAATGCACAAATTACTAACTTTCAATCTTAGTGCTTCTTTTTCCCTTTCACTATTGTGAACATCCTATTAGACCTCTTGATTCCAAGCTTTGGCTTCTGGCTTCATTAGGCCTAAGATATCTCTGTGTGCCATGTCTCTCACAACACATAGTAGCAGTAACATCAGGGACCTACTCAAGATGAAGCCATGGCCTGGTGTGAAGTGGTGAAAGAAGATGCGCACAATAGAGGATGCTGGTAAAAAAGCACGGAAGACAGGTGGAAGGCTGCAGTTGCAATGGGACTGGTGAGCAGAGAGGTAAGAACTATTTACATGGTCTTCTATGGCTCAACAAAATGGCCATCATTTTGCTGAATTTGTGTGGAGCAAATTGCAAATATTCTGTATTCAGGAGAATTCAATATTTTCTCAATTTTTAACAGAAATGAATTCCACTCACTTAAATTTGCTCATGCCTAGTTACCAAGATAATATGACTAGAGAACTTCTCTAACAATAGCAATAAACTCAGATCACAGTCAAAATTGTACTGTGTGGTTATGAAAAGGATTCACCAAGTTTCAAAGAGGTACATTTCAAAATGTATTACATGCACAATAGTGAATTACACTTTATAATGAACATAAACTCTCCAGGTTTAGCACATGTTTGCAAATATTCCCTGCATCCTCGTTTTTTCACACAATGCACATCTATGCTGTAATCCAGATCAACTCAAAGAATGCACGACATGTTGATTTCTGTGAGCTACATGCAAAAGTCACTCGAACCCTCTCAACTGTTTCACTTGTAAAGCTTGGTAATGCGGTGCTTTTATGATTATTGAACCATCCTGTGTCCTGAAATTGTTGATAGCACCGCAGAATACTCTGGTGCCAGGTGGGTCACTTTCATAAGCTCTTTGGAATGCTCACTTCCCGGAAACAATTGATTTACACTTCTCATACCCAAAAACTCAAAACACTTTTTCTATCATGGTCGCCATTTTGGGATTCGGTGCCACCCTGTCACCTGGTGAGTTACCGGAGAGTCTGCATGCATGGCTAACAAACTATGAGATGTGGCTTTTTGATACGTTATTATTACAAACTGGTGAAATTTATATATTTTTTCAGTAATACGAATGCAAAACTCAATTACCTGTAATATTAAGTAGAATGGTAATGGCTATTGGTAATTTTGGAAAGGTGTTATTATATTCAATGATGAAGCTCATATCAGAAAACATGTGATGAAATGCTAGGCATGCCATCAGCATGAGGGCAGTACAATGTAACTCTTATGGTACCTTTACACGCCGCTACCGAAGGTAGCAACAGTTAGGGACCGCACGTGCACACGCGCGTTTTCAATGGTTGCTAACGGTACCTGATTCCACAATTACACGCCGCCACAAGGTGCTCCACAGAAGGTATTTTCGTTCCCTGGAAGTGCCGACGGGTGCCGCAGGTTACCTTCTGTGGAGCACCTTCCCTGATTTACACGGCGCTACCACAAGGGAATCTGGGCGTACATTTTGTGCGCTGTAACTACATAGGCGTGACAGAGTTGTGTATTACGCGACGCTCGTACGGTGATTGGACAATGCAATAACATCATGATTGGCCAGGGAGGCTGGCTAATACATGATGCTATAGCAAATGTGTAGTGTGACTGGTCAGATCGTTAAATATGCCGCCCTGTGCAGAAACAGCCAATGGGTACACAGTAGCCCCCACCAATGATAGCTGATGGGGCGTGGTATACATGACGCTGTGGCACGCCCACTTAAATACCGTAACTGTGCCCCTATTACACGCCGCTACCATAGGGATTATACCTGCTTGTTTTTCAGCACGGCTGAAAGACAGGTATCCAAAGAGACAGGAAGGTGCAACCTGAATTACACGCGGCCACTTCGAAGTTTTGAAGGTAAAAGGTACAATTGTCTCTGATACCTGCCGGTTTCTACCTTTCGGTAGCGGCGTGTAAAGGTACCATTAATTGTTAAGAGTTACTGAAAGGTAAAAGAAACAGAAATGCATGAAATAGGATGTAAATAGTCCAAGGTGTTTCAATTCCAGACTGGTGTATTCATCAGGTATAATGGAACCTAGTGGTAGGTTGTAATATACATACTGGAATGAAAGGTAATTTTAAGGGCAGTTACCTCTAACCTCATTTGAAAATTGGACAATATAAAAGCATTACAGAAAGTGCAAAGTAAAAAGCAGAAGGTAAAATAAGCCCTGACATAAAACATAAGAATTTATTACAATGATCAAATTAAGAAAGGGCACTAAAGTATAAAATATTAGACACAGAATATTAAAATGAAAAGGCTGTGAATAGACAGTAAGGCTATGTTCACACTGGACGTTTCTGATCCATTTTTAGTGCTACCAAAAACGGATCAGTCAAATTGTCTGCCAGCAAAGTGAATGGGATTTTCAATTTGCTGTCCAGACACTGCATTTTTTTACTGCTCCCTTAGTGGTGTAGAAAGCAGATCCAGAAAATAATGTGCATGTCAATTTGTTTGGTGTTTTTCTGGCCCATTTTCTGCTTTACTAACATCTAATCACTTACCTTCCCTGTTATCCTACAGGGATCACCAGTGCTGTCTTCATCTCGAGCAGTGCGGCAGAACCCGAGAGTTGTGAGTTGTGAGCTTCTAGAACCTACCCATGTGACTTATCATGTGACATGATGCAGTGCCAGGTCCTAGAATCACCGAACAACTCACAGGTCCTACCGGGCTGAAGATATCACCGGGAAACACTATGGAATCACAGGGAGGGTAAGAAAATGTGTGTATATCTGTGTGTGTATATCTATCTGTGTGTCTGTTTATGTCCCACAAAAATGGAGAAAAAAAGCAGCAGAAACAGATAATGTGTTTGTGATGCCTTTTTCAAAAAGAGGATCTGTATCTGTTTTTGTGCAGAAACTGCACCAAGAACAGATCAATAAAAAATGGAGCACAACCCCACTGTCTGAAAATAACCTTAAGGTGATGTCATTAGACTAGCACTGCAGGTCAGAGAGGGTATAGCTGATGGGAAGAACTTGTAATGTAGAGCAGAACCAAGTCCTAGGCTGGTTATTATGGCAACCAAGTGCACACTAAGCTGAAAACTCGGAAAAGTATATCAGACTGTGGAGAAAACTGTCTATTGTAAGAAAAAGGGATATCAGAGTTCCTGAGTGACTGTTGTCGCTGGTTCTTTTTACACTCGGATGTACCATGCACTTACCCCCATTTTTGTACCTGTTCCCTGGACAATCTTCTAAGGTAAGCAGTCCTGTGGTGGGTTTCCGCTAACATGAAGTTTCAAACCCATCTTTAATTTCATGTCTCCCTTTTAAATTTGCAGCTCATTTCCTGTATCAGGAGAATGATCCCACAAAGCCATTTTATAGAAATATGCTTCCATTTTCTAATGCATTCTCATTCTGTGTACTTAGCTGAATGACAATATCTGGCTCGTTATTGAATGGAAGCCAACATCTTTTCTTATTCAGAATCAAAGCTTTCTTTATTGTAACATTATTTAGAATGCAAATTGAACTGTAAATATAATTCATATTATTTTAAGAGTGTACATGCATCATTACTGATAGATGTAAACACTCATCTTTTGTTAGACTCACACTTCTATTAACAATTCAATTGTTAAAATAAATTGGATTTCACTGGATCCTTTTTAAATTGCAATACATTTCATGCTGCTTAGATAAATTGTTGTTACCCATAATATATCTGGAAATGTGCTTTGTACTCAACTGTATAATAAAAAGATTTCAATTTATTATATTATCTGGCTAATGACCTAGACTTGTTAAACTTAAGTATGGTTCCTGAAAGGGAAATATTTTGCAATGAACACACTGGTATTTTTTAAAGGTTTTCTATAACCACTAATGTTCAAACTGATTAAACCGGCTGACAATTCCGAAGGAAGGAGAGTTCCTGGTGTAAGAACTATTAAAAGTGCTCGGATGGCCAGGCTGGCATCAAGCAATTTTGATAAAACTGGCTGGCATCAAGCTGTTAACTTAAAACTTGTCTAGTAATGGAGATATAAAAAAATTGGATATTTTGGCTAGTAATTCCTCCGCCCCACAAATATTTTCCCTACATTACCACTGTTTGCATTCAACATTGAGTGTTTCACTATTTAGGGCCCCAACTTGTTTAACAGTAGACCGAAATGTAATTATTTTCCAACTTTGCATAGGTGCTCCTTACTGACTTCTTTGCAGACTTGAGGTCAATGACTAAAATTAACTCTGGATAAAAGAGCATAGAAAGGTGTCAATCTCAATAATATTGCAACTCAAGAATACTTGTCCCCAGTACTTATTTATAAGAATTTGGTAAAAAAAGAAAGCTTTATTAAAGTAAAAGTTACATAATAAAAAGATTGCAACTTGTTCAAAGCTATGTGTCCTTTCTAAAGACTTTTCAGAATAAGCTCTTAGGTTTTACGGAATAATACTACCCTGGCCCTTATAGGTTAGCTAGCCTGCAGTTTTTCCCGTTTCAGGATTACTGCAAATATTCAGCTGTCTCTGAGCCACTGAATGTAGGCTAGCTGCATTGATATCTCACATAGATCATACAGAGAGACAGAAGCGTTCCTGTTTTTCTTTCTCTAAGGCCCCTTCACATCATATTTTGTTACTGTCGGTGGGGTTCCTGTTTTTTGCAGGACCACATGGAAAGGAATGGACAGGCCTGGATTTGTTACTCCGGATGCCATTTCTGTGTCCGGATTCAGGATTTTAAAGGATCCGGACACAGAAAGAGCTAGGAGGAGCCTGAGCCTGCAAAGCGCAGGCAAGTAATGTCGGAGCTGTTACTTTCACTTTTGCAATGTATCTACATACATTGCGAAAGTGAAAGCAATGGTGAAAAATAACAAAAATGCTCACCTCTCTGCCGAGTGTCCTGCGATGCGAGGCGTCCACTTACGATGGCTGCAGGACTTTAATCAGCTGATGGGGTAGGGCAACCCGATCAGCTGATGTGTCCCAAGACAGCATCAGCTGAGTGGTTTAATTCACCCACCTCCAATCAGTTTAGGCAGGCGATTTAAACTGCTCAGCTGATGCTGTCATGTGACACATCAGCTGATTGGGTTGCCATGCCCCACCCAGTTAGCTGATTAAGGTCCTGCAGCCATTGGAGATGGAAGCCTTGCTTTGTGGGAGACTAGGCGGAGAAGTGAGCATTTTTTTTAATTTTTATTACATTGCTTACTTTAATTTCACTTTAGCAGTGTCCTGCTAAAGTTAAATTACACAAGAACAGAGCACCTTTAGTGTGCTGAGCATGCTCAATACACTAAAACCGAATCTGGAAAACGATCCTGTTTTTTGCCGGAACCGCGCCCCATAGATCCCCAAGATATTTGCCGTGGACCGTGTCGGGTCCAATTCTGGCCGATTTGGTCCACTGTGCCCAAAATCGGAGCAGTCTCTGATTCTGAGTACATCAATAAATCAGACACAATCAGATCTGTGACAATTTGAACACAATCGGATGGCCAATCCGTGCACATAGGGATACATGGGGGCAAATCGGATCCATGGCTATCAGTTTTACAACCAAAAGCCACGAATCCCCGAAAAACGTTATGTGAAGGGGATCTAACAGATAGAAGTAGCTTGGAGGATGTCACAAAAGCAGCACTGAGCAGTGTAGGTCTGAATTCAGCATTTTGGTTAGATTAACGTCTACTGAAAAGCTGAAGCAAATCGGTTTGTGTCTGTGCCTCCGTCGTATTTTCCCTCCTCTACATACCCTCTCAATGTATCCAATGGAGAAAGCTGTAACCTTAAATATCAATGTGCTGGCTGTGCATTGGATTTTGACCAAGACTGATTTTAGCTTTTTTACCTGACGATTTTAGCTTTCACTTACCTGACAATTTTTCCATGATCCAGCCAACTTTGATGGCAAGAGAAAATGTCCTGACATAGCAATGAGTTATACACAAACTGACTGACAGCCATGATATAAAACCGCATTAGTGCCAGTGAATTCCAGAATTTTTTCTAAACTTTCCAAAGACTAGCCTTTCAGTAGTTGCAAGTTTGAAACAAATCATTAACCAATTGGCAAATAAATTGACATGTTGCAAATTCAAAATCAGACACACTGCTCAATTTCTGAATGGGTTTCATCTGAACATTACCGTTATTTAAAACACTTTTGATTTTATGCCTGGAAAACATGACTTAAACATCCACAGGGTATCCAAGCTTTGTTGCATACCCTAATTGTCCTTTGAAGACATAAACTAAGGCTAGGCAGCTATAAGTGCACCTCAATGAGTTAGAATATCATCAAAAAATTAATTTATTTCAGTAATTTAGTTCAAAAAGTGAAACGCATATATTATATAGAATCATGACAGAGTGATCTATTTCAAGTGTTTATTTCTGTAAATGTTGATGATTATGGCTCACAGCCAATGATAAACCCAAAGTCATTATCTCAGAAAATTAAACTAGAGAGGATAAAGGATTAAAAACCATGCTGCCATATTCCACAAGACATCAAAGGGTGAATATAATATTGATTTATTAGTCAACGTGTTTCAGGGCTCCCAGAAACGCCCTGAAACATGGCAATATGACATTGATTTTTGATGATATTCTAATTCATTCAGATTCACTAGTATAGCTAAGGGATGACTAGTACTAAGATTGCTATTATTGCTAAGAAATGAGTCTTTAAAAAAAAATAACAATTTATCATTCCAATATACATATCTTTAATACTTATTCAACTGTCTTTTAGTTGACTTGATATGAAATTCATTTTAAATTTGTGCTCACTTCCAATTCCAAATATTTAAAAATCTTTAATTTTCACATTATTACAAGCATAATCCTCTACCATATAAGTGACATACTACAAAAATCTACCAAAGAGAAAAACAAACGATCCATTTAAATACAATAAACACTATTGTGTCTTACCTTAGTTTAGAAAGTTTTCTCATCTGAAAAGAAACAAAAAAAAATTTCGTAAATCATTTTTATCTGCAAGTATCATAATAAAACCGGCTAAACTTACAATTCTTTTAATACTACAATTAGAGAATACAGCACTAACTCTTCATCTGAATTTTAAAGTACAGGTGCATCATTGTCAAACAACAAAAGAGATGTCATAGAAATGTATTGCAATCAGGTACACAGATGGGCTCATACCTAATGGAATAAAGTGATTGTCAAATTTAGAATGGTACATTTCCTACAATAACAAAATCCATTAATGTTGGATACATCTCTAAATTCCTATTACAACTATTGTAGGTAGAAAGTGCTTATATCATTTATAGTGAACAGCTGAATGGAATAATGAATTCTTCCATACTCTGGAGATCAACATTTTGGCTTTTTCTTTCACTGAAAACTATGAACATGTATAGAAACTTTTTTTTTAAAGCATGGCCCTGTAACAAAATTTGTATATTCTTAGGTTATTTAGGTTGTACTTTTTAAATGCCCTTGTAAAGGTTCCAGAGCTAATTTCTGGTGGTCAACTGTTCATGCCCCTAGTTTTTTAATGAAAAAGGTTACTTCAAAAGTAATTTGTAAATGCCCCATAGAACTTAGGCGGCCGTCACACGCATCAATATAATGCACGATATCGCATAAGCGATCTGCGTTTGATCGCTTAAGTGATATCGTTTGTGCATCGCTGCGTGCAATCAAGCGATTTTACAATGTAAAATCGCTTGATCGTTACATCGCAGATTGGTCAGCCGGAGCTCATATCAAGCGATAAATGCTTGAACAATCTACCTCATCGTGGTGTGTGACACCACGATGAACGATCTCCCAGCGGCAGAGCCTATGCTGGGAGATGGTATCTATGGTAAACGTCGGGTTACTAAGCGCCGCGCGGCGCCTAGTAACCCGATGTGTACCATAGTTACCAGCGATCTCGCTGCTCCACCTCGCTGGTGAGTCTTGTGTGACAGCTCACCAATGATGTGAGCTATATTGTTAGCGATCGCGCGTGCACGTGATCGCTAACAATATCGCTACCGATATAGAAGCGTGTGACGGCCGCCTTAGGCTAATGTTGGCCAAATCAGCTGATATTGACAGGTTTGGCCAACAGATTAATGTGTTAGGGCCCCTTTACACACATTTTGTGGCTGTGTACAAATGTAACAATGTGTCCATGATTTCACTGCAACCAGAGATCTGTTCAGAAGTTGGTCACAGATATCTGTGTGTGTAAAGCGGCCTTAGGGCTTTCCAACTCTTCTCCAAAAGACGATCCATTTGTTCTATAGAAGATAATCTGTCACCAGAATGGGCTGTCACTGACAGTCACATAGAGAAAACTAAAAGATTTGGTCAAGTGAGCGCTTCTGGGTATGAAAGAGTCAGGATAGATAGCAGTTGGATGAATGGTATTCCTCATAAATATTTTAAAGTTAGCCATTAGTGATGAGCAAGTGGCTTAATATTTGCACTCGCTATACTCGTAACGAGTACTCTTTAATACTCACATATTGATCTGAATAGCGAGTCTGTTAGTCAATTAGTGATAGGCTAATACTTATGCCTATTAAGCGAGTCTTTCCAGGACAGGGAGGGAGGGTGAGCTTTTATACGATTTCAATGCCTAAAACACCTTGCTGTGCCTCCCAGAGAGACCCTACCATTCATTCAGCTCTCGCGTTGCCATTTTGAAGCGACATTGCTGGAGAATTGCCCCGTGTAACAGGGTGATATCAACGGCGATAGTTGCTTCAGCAACATCGCATGGTTTCAGGACAATGTCCTGAAACCTGGCAATGTTGCTCAGGCGATGTGCCTGAATCGCCCTGTCTGACATCACAACAACAATGTTGCAAGCAACTTCCCCCATTGAGTCCAATGTTAAGGATCGCTGCCAGAGTTGAATTTAACCCTGGCAGCAATAGTTGCTTTTAACATCGCTGCTGCGTTGCCGGCAATTTCTCCTCGTCTGACAGCTCACCAGCGATCTTGGCCAGCGGCCAAAAACATGCGCGCTCCCGTCAGTTGCCAGCGATGTTGTCGGACATGTTTCCCCATGTAATGGGGCCTTTAGATAGATGTAAAGTAATGTAAAATAGCAGTATTTTAAGCTTATTTCATAAATTGAATATTTTCTAAAGCACCGAATAAAAATGTAAATGACATAAATTAAAAAGGAAACTGATGAAAATTAAAGAATACTTTCAGATACCTGCAAGTTATTGGTGCTAATTTCTTTAATTATCTGACAAACCCTATTTAACTGGCAGCATAACTTTCCAGTTTGCACTCACTTTGCAAAATTGGTGTGCTGTTCCAAAGTGACTTGAACCCTACGGCATCAGGTTGTCCATATGAAGACCAAAGGGATCAAGCTATCAGCCAAACAACATAAGTTGGTCATTCCAAGTCTGTGATTTCTAGAATATTGCATCTTTACAACATCACAAACACTTTTAAGTCCCCCAAGAAGGCTGGTCAAACTTGAAAGACAAATGCAAGAGAGGACAGGATAATGCGGAGAATCTCCATGGGTAATTGTTTCAATACTACAGCTAAAATCACTCGTCAGTTCAACAATGAATAGGGTAAGGATCGTTTAAGAGCATTTGTACTGACAACCCACTCTGTAGTGACCAAACCTCTCATTAGCAGAAAGAATCAAAATGCTAGACTCACCTTTAGTGAGGGGCATGTTGTGTGGATAGAGGAGTAAAACTCACGCCACACACAACGACGCAACAGCGATCCCCGACAATGATAACGATCCTGTAGGAATCGTTGGTGCGTCGTTACCTGGTCGCTGGGGAGCTGTCAAACAGGGAGATCTCCTCAGTGACCAGAGACCAGGGAGCCACCTCCACATCGCTGGAAGCGGGAGGACACTGGTATCTATGATAAACAGCGGGTATCTAGGCCACCTAGATACCCGGTGTTTATCATAGTTACCAGCATCCTCCCTGCTTACAGGCTGCGCTAAGCAGGGAGGACGCTGATAACTATGATAAACAGCGGGTATCTAGGCAGCGCGCACTGCATAGATACCCGGTGTTTATCATAGTTACCAGCGTCCTCCCTGCTTAACGCTGGTAACCATGATAAACAGCGGGTATCTAGGCAGCGCGCGCTGCCTAGATACCCGGTGTTTACCATGGTTACCAGCCTGTGAAGTCGCTGATCGTTTGTCTCTCGCTGTAACACGCAGCGATGTGTGCTGACCAGCGGGAGCGCAACGATCAAAAAATGACCCAGAGCACTTTATAACGATCAGCAATCTCACAGCAGGGGCCTGATCGCTGCTAAGTGTCACACTTAGCGAGATCGTTAGCGAGATCGCTGTTACGTCACAAAACCTGTGACGTTACAACGATCTCGCTAATGATCTCATTATGTGTAACGGGGGCTTAAGTGTATTTATGAAGTCTTTGCTTGTAAAGACAAGGCTACAGTACTACAGCCCGATTCTGATTCATGCTTGCTAAGGTTTTGACAGCATGAACCAGCTGATAGATTCAATTTAACCCCTTAAGGACCGAGTCACTTTGCACCTTAATGACCGGACCATTTTTTGTAATTCTGACCACTCTCCCTTTATGAGGTTATATCTCTGGAACGCTTCAACCGATCCTAGCGATTCTGAGATTGTTTTTTCGTGACATATTGGGCTTCATGTTAGTATTAAATTTAGGTCGATAATTTTTGCGTTTATTTGTGAAAAAATAAAAAATTTGGCAAAAATGTTGAAAATTTAGCAATTTTCAAATTTTTAATTTTTATTCTGCTAAACCAGAGAGTTATGTGCCACAAAATAGTTAATAAACAACATGTCCCACATGTCTACTTCACATCAGCACAATTTTGGAAGAAAAAAAAATATTTGGTAGGACGTTATAAGGGTTCAAAGTTCATCAGCAATTATTCATTTTTCCAGCAAAATTTACAAAACCAATTTTTTAGTGACCACATCACATTTGAAGTCTCTTTGAGGGGTGTACATGGCAGAAAACACCCAAAAGTGACACCATTCCAAAAACTGCACCCCTCAAGCTACTCAAAATTATATTGAAGAAGATTATTAACCCTTCAGGTGCTTCACAGGAACTAAAATAAAGTTGAAGGAAAAAATGGACATTTTAATTTTTGTAACAAAAATGTTCTTTTAGCCTCAATTTTTTCATTTTCACATGGGCAACAGGATAAAATGCATCCTAAAATTTGTTGGGCAATTTCTCCTGAGTACACCGATACCTCATATGTGGTCATAAACCACTGTTTGGGCGTACGGCAGGGCTCAGAAGGGAAGGAGCGCAATTTGAATTTTAGAGCCAATTTTCTGTTCAAAAAGTGAAATGGCGCTCCTTCACTTCTGAGCCCTGCCGTGCGCCCAAACAGTGGTTTATGACCACATATAAGGTATCGGTGTACTCAGGAGAAATTGCCCAACAAATTTTGGGATGTATTTTATCCCTTTGCCCATGTGAAACTGAAAAAATGTAGGCAAAAAGAATTTTTTTGTGAAAAAAAAGTGTTTTTTTAATTTTTATGAATGAATTTGTGAAGCATCTGGGGGTTCAAAGTGCTCACTATGCATCTAGATACATTCCTTAGGGGGTCTAGTTTCCAAAATGGGGTCATTTGTGGGGGAGCTCCAATGTGGAGACACACGGGGACCCTCCAAACGCGACATGGTGTCCGCTAACAATTTGAATGGAAAATTAGCTCAAATTGTTAGCGGACACCATGTCGCGTTTGGAGGGTCCCTGTGTGTCTCCACATTGGAGCTCCCCCACAAGTGACCCCATTTTGGAAACTATACCCCCGAAGGAACGTATCTAGATGCATAGTGAGCACTTTGAACCCCCATATGCTTCAGAAATTCATCCGTAAAAATGAAAAAGCACTTTTTTTTTCCACACAAATTTTCTTTTTTCATTTTTACAGATCAATTTGTGAAGCACCTGGAGGTAGTAAGTGCTCACTATGCATCTAGATATGTTCCTTTGGGGGTGTAGTTTCCAAAATGGGGTCACTTGTGGGGGAGCTCCAATGTGGAGACACACGGGGACCCTCCAAATGCGACATGGTGTCCGCTAACAATTTGAATGGAAAATGAGCTCAAATTGTTAGCGGACACCATGTCGCGTTTGGAGGGTCCCTGTGTGTCTCCACATTGGAGCTCCCCCACAAGTGACCCTATTTTGGAAACTAGACCCCCGAAGGAACGTATGTAGATGCATAGTGAGCACTTTGAACCCCCATATGCTTCAGAAATTCATCCGTAAAAATGAAAAAGCACTTTTTTTTCCACTAAAAAATTATTTTTTCATTATTACGGATCAATTTGTGAAGCATCTGGGGGTTCAAAGTGCTCACTATGTACCTAGATATGTTCCTTTGGGGGTCTAGTTTCCAAAATGGGGTCACTTGTGGGGGAGCTCCAATGTGGAGACACACCGGGACCCTCCAAACGCAACATGGTGTCCGCTAACAATTTGAGCTCATTTTCCATTCAAATTGTTAGCGGACACCATGTCGCGTTTTGAGGGTCCCCGTGTGTCTCCACATTGGAGCTCCCCCACAAGTGACCCCATTTTGGAAACTACACCCCCAAAGGAACGTATCTTTATGCATAGTGAGCACTTTGAACCCCCAGATGTTTCAGAAATTCATCCGTAAAAATGAAAAAGCACTTTTTTTCCCACAAATAATTTCTTTTTTCATTATTACGGATCAATTTGTGAAGCATCTGGGGGTTCAAAGTGCTCACTATGCATCTAGATATAATCCTTTGGGGGTCTAGTTTCCAAAATGGGGTCACTTGTGGGGGAGCTCCAATGTGGAGACACACAGGGGCTCTCCATACGCAACATGGTGTCCACTAACAATTGGAATTGTTGGCGGACACCTTGTAGGATATGAAGAGCCCCTATGTGCCTAAACATTAGAGCTCCCCCACAAGTGACCCCATTTTGGAAACTAGACCACCCAAGGAACGTATCTAGATGCATAGTGAGCACTTTGAACCCCCAAGTGCTTCACAAATTGATCCGTAAAAATGAAAAAAGAAACTTTTTGTGGAAAAAAACGTGCTTTTTCATTTTTATGGATGAATTTGTGAAGCATCTGGGAGTTCAAAGTGCTCACTATGCATCTAGATACGTTCCTTCGGGGGTCTAGTTTCCAAAATGGGGTCACTTGTGGGGGAGCTCCATTGTTCAGGCACACAGGGAGGGGCTCTCCATACCCGACATGGTTTCCGCTAACAATTGGAGCTAATTTTCTATTGAAATTGTTAGCGGACACCATGTCGCATATGGAGAACCCGTGTGCCACCAGCACAAGGGCAACTGGTAGAGTTGGGGTACAGCATCAGAAAATGCCGCCTCTAATGAATGCGCTATTTTCTTGGGTGGCTGTGGGTTGAAATTTGCAGCGTGGGGGACCCACAACATTTGAGTCTCTCCATGCTGAGGATTCCAGTCAGCCAGCTACCAAGTTGTACATGGCTGGCTACAAATACAGCGAAGGCTTTTTTTTTATTTCTAGAGCTAATTCTAGAAAGAAAAAAAATGATGTGGGGCTCCGCCATATTTTTGGTCCAGCCAGGTACAACTTGGCAGCTACAGACTGCCAGCAACCCCCAGCTGCCTCGTTGTACCTGGCTGCAACCAAAAATACAGCAAAGCCCATTTTTTTTTATTTCTAGAACTAATTCTAGAAAAAAAAAATGACGTAGGGCTCCGCCATATTTTTGGTCCAGCCAGGTACAACTTGGCAGCTACAGACTGCCAGCAACCCCCAGCTGCCTCGTTGTACCTGGCTGCAACCAAAAATACAGCAAAGCCCATTTTTTTTTATTTCTAGAACTAATTCTAGAAAAAAAAATGACGTAGGGCTCCGCCATATTTTTGGCCCAGCCAGGTACAACTAGGCAGCTGGGGGCTGGAATCCTCAGCATGGAAAGGCCCAAGCGTTCTGGGCCCCCCATGCTGCGAATTGCAGCCCGCAGCCGCCCCAGAAAATGGCGCATTCATTGAAGCGCCATTTTCTGGCGCTGTACCCATGCTCTTCCAGTTGCCCTGGTGCCGGTGGCAAACTGGGTAATAAAGGGGTTAATGCCAGCTTTTTATTGGCAGCTGGCACTAAGCCCGAGATTCATAATATTGGGCCAATGTTAGACCCGCCATTAGGAATCTCTGGTAAGTAGTCAATAAATACACACAGAGAAAAATATTTTTATTTTGAAAAAAAACACAAACAAAATTCAGACTCCATCTTTATTATAAAAGGATCCGACGTAGTCCACAACGAAGGTCCCACGACGCTCGATCGCCTCCGACGTAGTCCACAACGAAGGTCCCACGATCGCCATGCAGGAGGATCGGACTGCAAAGTAGCGATCTGACAGCCCGGGTGCAGTGATCCACTATGTGGATCATTGCAACGGGGCTGTGAGATCGCTTTCTGCAGCTCAATCTGCATGCAGACGGATCGGACTGCATACCAGCGATCTGGCAGTTCAGGTGCAGCGCTGGGGCTGCGAGATTGCTTTCTGCAGCTTGATCCCTATGCAGGCGGATCGGACTGCAGAGCAGCGATCTGGCAGCCTGGGTGCAGCGCCGGAGCTGCGTGATCGCTTTCTGCAGATCGATCCTCATGCAGGAGGATCGGACTGCAGAGCAGCAATCTGGCAGCCACGGTGCTGTGCCGGGGCTGCAAGATTGCTTTCTGCAGCCCGATCCCCATGCAAGGGGAATCCCCTGCATGGAGAGCAAGCTGCAGAAAGCGATCTGACAGCTTGGGCGCAGTGGTCTGAACGCCCGGATCACTGTGCAGTGGGTCACTGCACAGTTTGGACCACTGCACCCAAACTGTCAGATTGCTTTCTGCAGCTCAATCCCCATGCAAGGGGATTCCCCTGCATGAAGAGCAAGCTGCAGAAAACAATTTGACAGCTTGGTTTCAGTGATCCACTGGATCACTGTGCCCGAGCTGTCAGATTGCTTTCTGCAGCTCAATCCCCATAGAGGGGAATCCCCCTTCATGGGGATCAAGATGTAGAAAGCGATCTGACAACTTGGGCACAGTGATCTACTGGATCACTGCACCTGAGCTGTCAGATCTCTTTCTGAAGTTCGATCCCCATGCAGGGGGATGGGGGATCAGGGATCCCCCTGCAGGGGGATCAGGGATCCCCCTGCTGGGGGATGGGAGATCAGGGATCCCCCTGCAGGGGGATGGGAGATCAGGGATCCCCCTGCAGGGGGATGGGAGATCAGGGATCCCCCTGCAGGGGGATGGGGATCAGGGATCCCCATGCAGGGGGATGGGGGATCCCCATGCATGGGGATCAGGGATCCCCATGCAGGGGGATGGGGGATCAGGGATCCCCCTGCAGGGGAATGGGGGATCAGGGATCCCCCTGCAGGGGAATGGGGGATCAGGGATCCCCCTCCAGGGGAATGGGGGATCAGGGATCCCCCTCCAGGGGGATGGGGGAATAGGGGTCCCCCTCCAGGGGGATCAGGGATCAGGGATCATGGGATCAGGGATCATGCAGGGGTCTTACCCAGGACCGCACCGTCCAAGCTGCAGGCAGGCCGGGGGAGCGGCAGTGGAGAAGGGGGCGGCGCCGACACCGCACACCGTCCTCCTGCGTGCCCGGCGCCTGCAGCTGCTGCACTGCAGGTGAGAAGCTGTGCAACGCTGCTGGAGGGCGGCGGTGCTGTGGAGCGACAGCACCCCCCCCTTCTCCAGCTGCTGGAGGGCCCCCCGCCGGTCACCGGTACTGTGGCGGGGGGCCGGAGATAGCGGGGAACAGGGGGGGAAGGCGGACACAGCAGGGTACGGGGGAGATGAGGGGGGGACAGCAGGGGGCAGGGGTAATGAGCCGGGGGGGGGGGGGGGGACAGCAGGGGGCAGGGGTAATGAGCGGGGGAAGGGGGGGGGGCTGGGCTGGATGCGGACACAGCGGGCAGACAATGGAGGAGACCGGGAGGCAAGAGAGGGGGCCAGGAGCAGTGGGCACATGGGTGGAGGGGCAGAGGACACAGGCAGGGGATGTGTGCAGGAGCCGGGCACAGCTGACAGCCCGGCTCCTGCAGCGATCGCTCAGGGAAGTGCTGACATTCAGCACTTTCCTGCGCCATCTTGATGTGATCGGTCGGTCAGATTGACTGACCGATCACATCGCTCTGAGTGTGGGGACCCCTAAAAAGGGTCCCCACACCTCTGCCCCTAACCCTCAGCTGTCACTGACAGCTTTTAGAATTGAACTGTCACTGTTCGTTTAGAAGCAGTGACAGTTCAAAGCCATGACGAGTATACTCGTCATGATGCGGGAACTGACATCTTTTCATGACGAGTATACTCGTCATTAGTCGTTAAGGGGTTAAAGACCAATATGGATCAAATATTTCAACTTCACACATGTATTTATAAAGGTTGTATAGAGTGGTAATTTGATTATGTGCATCATCCCTAAGTGAAATCTCATTGATGTGACTATAGTTATCTTACTATAGATTAATTAGTCTCAGAACAGCTGTGGTACCAAACATAATTGATCCAAAACATCTACATTTGGCACTCACTGAAATTGACAGATATTGTTTAACAGTAATTATGTTGCAAATTGAAGAATACCATGTAATGTTTTTTTATAGATTGGTATCTAGCTTATGACAGTGTACTACAGTTAATAATAATGATGGGTAGAATAATTAATTTTCAAAAAAACCTTGTAGGCCATACAGCAGTGCATTGGAGAACTTTTTTGAAAAGCTTATGAAAAGCAGTTTTCTTGTTAGATTATATATATGCTTATTCAGTTTGTCCGCACTGACCTCAATTGCAGTTTGAAACTATATCAGAGTTTATGTAGCTGGATATAAAATGAGCTTATAGCGTTCACTCGGATCCCAGTGGAGTTACATTCTCTCCACCATTTCCACAGAAAACAGACATGATTTATGGCTATAAACATTTTCTTTCTATTAAAAATCTTTTTTAGATAGGTCCTGATGAAGCAGTTTTTTCTTTACCATAATGGACAAAGCAAAAGTATTGCTGAATACAACATTCCAGGTTAATTTTGTATTGTCTATAAATTTTACCTGTAAAGTTCGATTTATACATGGATTTGGGAATGTTTTATCTAGGGAATAAATTAACCATGCTCATGATTCATGCAAAATGATGTGCACTATCTTCCAAATCCCTAAACGTTTTTTTCATATTTGGATAGGAAATTTGAATCACATCAAAGATATTCAATGTGAATCAAATATTTCTAATTGAGCTTTGTCAATACAGCAGATGAGTGGTACTGCACTCAAAAAATATATATTTATTAAATCAGTGGTATTTTATGAATTCATGGTAAAAAACTAAATTCCGCAACAGTAACATCTTGGGAAAACAGCAATACCCTATGCATTTCAAACAAATATATGTGAACAGTTCCTATTTATTCCTTGACCATTCATCTTTTGTTTTGACTTGAGGTGAGCTGAACACATTTTTTTCCCTTTGTTAGGCCCCTTTCACATCAGCGGTAAAGCACTGATCGCATCAGTTGCGGTGAAAAAAGTACATCTCTTGCAGTTACCGCATAACGGCCGCACTTGCGGTTCACCTGTGGCAAGCCCCATGCAATATCTATGGGGCTTGCGGCAGGTGCGGTATAGTTGCGGTTTCGGCACTTGTGGCAGATGCGGCCTCGAAAAAACAGCCACATTTTTTTTGCCGTCGTATCTGCCGCAAGTGCCGAAACCGCACTTGCCACACCTGCCGCACACTTACCGCAAGCCCCATAGGCATTGCATGGGGCTTGCCGCAAGTGAACCGAAAGTGTGGCCGTTATGCGGTAACTGCGGCAGATGCAGTTTTTTCACTGCAACTGCCGCGATCAGCGCTTTACCACTGTAAAAGGCCCTAAGTGATGTGAAAAGTTCCTAAGTGATGTGTTTTTAGTCACCTGAGCAAAATAAATGTAGGATAAAAAATACAATGCTCACCTTTCCTCTAACCTGTGCCACTCTTACAGCCACCCGTTCAATCCGCAAAACAGTACATTTTGGTTTCCTTTTTCCTTCTGCATGTCTAACATTTTCTTTGACTTGTCCAGCATCTTCTCCCAGCATTGGGGCTTTCATGGCTGAGTAGTTCTCAGGCAACAAAACATAGATTGCAAACTCACACTGTTATGACATGTGTAGTCCAAGGCACTGACTACACATTGGGTGAGACATCATGACAAGCATTGCCAAATGATTAGTCAATGCCTTGGGCAAAAGAAGTCATAACATTCTGAATCACAACTTGTGTCATGATGACAAAGCCCTACTGGGTGGCTAGAGCCACTGTGCAGAGTGAAGTTGCTGGAAGAATTGTTGAGGATGTCCCATGCAATGCCGAAGGAAAAAAAAAGAGGATTGAGGCAGTTGCACAGAGGATTGGGTAGGAGTGAAAGTGAGCAGCGGTTAGGTGACTTATTATTTTTTACAGTATGAGAGAATAAAGGTAATGGTACTACCCAGTCTGAGTTTCATAAACCTTTCTTTAGTTCCCTTACAGTAAACAAATACTATTATCTGTGGGTCTCATCACAAACACAGGACCATAGTCTCTCCACACAGTACCTCCTTATATGCTGCAGTTCATTCAATTAGTGTACTACAAATAAAGAAACTTTCATGAAACCTAGTCTGCTGTCTTGAACCAATTTTCTTATCTCTACTATCTATCTTTCTATACTAAATACTATCCATCTATCTGTCCATCTATCTATTAATAACATAGAGAGCAGAACAGCATTCACTGCAGGGAGCAAAAATCAATCCAGCAAACGTCATATGCTCTTGTATACAGACCAAAAAAAATGAGGATTGCAGTACTCTATTAAAGATGTAAGGTGAAACCTTTATTTTGGCCTTCAGATACACATGGTAACATTTTAGTCCCAAACAACATTTTTCCTAAAAAAAAGTCGTTTGGGACTGAAACCATCATTTTTTTCTGGTCTATCTATCTATCTATCTATCTATCTATCTATCTATCTATCTTCTATCTAAAAAATAGACAGCACTCCAAGCATAAAGATGTTTTCTGGACCCTTTATTACGCCACGTGATGTGACGTTTCAGTCTAAAAGACTTTTTTCAAGCAGTCTTTTTGACTATTGATGTAAAAAATGGAGCAGCAATGCCTTCTTGGGTGCAGTTTAGCTCAGGTTTACCTTAGCTCTTGATATAAATCAATAAATTAGCTGCAGCACTCCAGGTTAATGATGTAATCGCCCGTCGCTGCCTGCTAGATCCGGCTGGTTCCAGAAATACGGCGAAGCCCACGCGAAATTTTTTTCTGACAAATCCATAAAACAATGTAAATAAAAGAGACTGCATCTTTATTAACCCCTGGACCATGGGCGAGGGGTTAATAAAGATGCAGTCCCTTTTTTAGGATTGTTTTATTGATTTTTCAGAAAAAAAATTACATGGGCTTTGCCGTATTTCTGGAGCCAGCCGGATCCAGCAGGCAGCGACAGGCTGCCCCCAACCCCCAGGTGCCTATTTGTACCTGGCCAGACACAAGAATATAGGGGAGCCCTTTTTTTTTATTATTTCATGAATTTCATGAAATAATAAAAAAAAAAATGCGTGGGGATCCGCGCAATTTCTATGTCTAGCCAGGTACAGCTAAGCAGCTGGGGGCTGGAATCTGCAGCGCAGGGATGCCAAAGCTTTCTGGGCACCCCTCGCCACAAATTGCAGCCCGCAGCCGCCCCAGAAGATGGCGCGTTCATTGAAGCGCCATCCTCTGGCGCTGAACCCCGCTCTTCCAGCGGCCCTGATGGCGGTGGCACGCTGGGTAATAAAGAGGTTAGGGCCAGCTTTGTATTATCAGCTGGCCCTAAGCCCGAAATTTATGGCGGTCACGCCAATATTAGACATAACCGCCATGAATTTCTATTAAATTGTTTTAAAAAAAACACAACACAGAGAAAATTTTTTATTAGAAATAAAAAAAAAAAAAGCCATTAGGGACTCCATCTTTAATTTAAAAAATCCTCTTCTGTCCAAAACGCGATCTCCTCTCTGCTACATCCCTTTGCATAGATATAGATGTCTATGCACAGGGAATGAGCAGACTGAGAACAATCTCAGCTCTGCTACATCAGGCAGCAGGCGGGCTCTAGGACCCTGGAGCTGCGGCAGCCAGCACAGAGGAGACAGCCTGACTCCTTACTGTGCGAGTTTCCCAGCGATTACTTGCACAGTAAACGAGTCTAATGCAAATCAATGGCAATACTAGTTTTGTCAGAGTCTCTGACAAAACTAGGATTGCTTCAGGCTGAAGCTTTCGAGACACATCTGTGATTTGTAAATCGCACACTACTCGCTATTACTCTCTTCCCCATTCATTAACATTGGACTCGCTAGACTCGCAACGAGTAGCAAGTCCCGGCTCGGACTCGCTAGAGTCAAGCGATTCCGAGTAATTTAGGACTCGCCCATCACTAGTGGCAAAAGGTTGAAAAGTTCAAGGGGGCCATATACTTTCACAAGGCACTGTATACTGAGATATATATGTATTTTTAAGTGGGCTATACTAGTTATCTACAAAATTACAGAAAGGTTTCTTTATGGCTGGGGTCACACATGAGCCCTTGGTCCGTTTTTGGCTTAATTTTTGTTATTTTTTTTTTCTAAGTTCAAAAACTGACAGAAAAACGGATTGGATGTAATGAACACCCTGTCCGTTTTTTTCTGGACCTCAAAACATTGCTCTGTCCGATTTTGAGCCAAAAACGTTGCTAGCAACGTTTTTGGCATCAGTTAAAAAACGCATGCGTTTTTTTAACATGGGGCCCTATGGGAAAAGCATGCGTTAACGCATGGCACATATAGGAACCTGCGTTAACGCATGCGTTAACGCATATGCGTTTTTAATGAAAAAAAGTAAAAAAATTACTAAGTCCAAAAACGTTCAGAGGTGCAGGAGGCTCAAAAAGCACCCAAAAAAAAAACGGATTGGTCATGGAAATCACTTTCAAAAACGGACTTCTATGTATGACCCCAGCCTATGCTGTATAGGTTTATTATTATAATTTCTAAATTATATTATGAGTATTTCTAGCTCTTATAATACCTGACATTCCAATGAGAAAGATACATGTGAACTATATGGAATGTAGTGTTGTGATAAAGCACCAAAAGAATACAGGATATTAGATATAGACAGGCAATGATGGAATTAGCTCAAAGGGTATCTAAGCAACTAATATAACATTTAATAGCTCTAGTAGATATAGCTATATAAAGGGGCTTCTTTGTACTTCTTTTTACTTCACTATATTTAGCGTGATATAGATGTGCAAATGGAAGAAGGCTGTGGAGATGAACAAATAGGCCCCTTTCACATCTATGCGTCTGCTTCGTTTTGCTTAATTTGCGTCTTCATGCGTTTTTACCGCAAAAACGCATCAAAACGTATGCGTTTTTGTCCCCATTGATTTTAACGGAAACGCATCAAAAACGCATACAAACGCATGTAAAAATGCATGTGCGTTTGAAAAAAACGCAAAACGCATGCGGTTTTGCAAACGCAGCCCAAAACGTTGTTTGCCACGTTTTGAGCTGCGTTTGCAAAAACGCATGCGTTTTGCGTTTTTGCAAATGCACATGCGTTTTTACATGCGTTTGCATGCATTTTTGATGCGTTTCCATTAAAAACAATGGGGACAAAAACGCATGCGTTTTGATGCGTTTTTGCGGTAAAAACGCATGAAAACGCAAATTAAGCAAAACGCAGCAGACGCATAGATGTGAAAGGGGCCATACATTTAGGAACAGTCACTAGCACAAGTTGTATGATGACCCTGTCCTATGGGATGAAGCCAAGATATAAAATATATCCTTATGATTAAATTATTGGTCCTCAAAACTTACTTTTTTATATAAAATCTTGAATATTTAATGAATGTAACAGATTTTAAAAATAATTTCATTTTAGCCTATTTGAAAGTAAAGCCAATGTTGTGACAGATTTACGCAAACAAGGTATTATAATGTGGCCTGCTACACTATATGTGTATGTCAATTTACAAACTGCTACACCTGTATGAAACTCCGATGCCTTTGAGAAATCTATTTCAACATTCCTCACTGCCATTAATTTTCACACTTGCAAAAATATCTGACAACTTTCATACTTTAGGACCTGTGTAGGGAAGAAATGTGATTTTTTGGTTTTTCATTTGCAACTAGTTTTATGATTGTTTTTATAGTTGTATTTCATAAATATTACTAAATCCTGACCAAGAGGCAAGTCAAGTTGATTTATTTTTCATTTTTACCAACTTACATGTATGAAAAAAACAACTTCAACTTCTGGCAGATATGATTAATAACCACATCACTTTTCTGAAGTAAAATTAACTAAGAAATAAATAGTGCATCATTAAATATTAGCCTATTGCTAGGGTCAGACTTGCGTCATGCATTTGCTGAATGCATGCGCTATTTTCATGTGCAAATGTTGAAAAACGCATGCGTTAAGGCACCCATGGGCTCCAATGCAAAAAACGCAATGCAAAAGTGCAAGTGCACAAAAAACATGGTATGCAGCGTTTTTTGGTGCTTTTGCAAAAATGCATGCATTTTTTTTATGTTCAATCTGTGTTTATTGAAACAGGGAAGGGGATAGGGGACAAGGGTAGCAAAGGGTACATACATTGGAGACAACATATCTCCTCAAATTGAAACAGGGAGGGGGATAGGGTACAGGGGTAGCAAAGGGTACATGTATTGGAGACAACATATCTCCTCAAAACAACAATACAGTGTGATTCATTGTCATCAGGTCAATTTAAACGCCATCAAATTATGTCTAGACTGGTACCTTATAATTTCAAACCTGTCAGGAATCGTCTTAAAAAAGAAAAACACATATAATAATGTAAGTAACCATATAGAAGAAAGAGAGTAATTTTCCGTCATACACCAATAAGGCAACTGTAATCGTTTAGTAGTTTGAAGTATAATTCACCCGTTCCTATATGTCAGAGAACTATCCGGTGAAATCAGAATAAGGGAGGATGTCTATTAATGGATTGTTGATTCTCATCTACCAAATAGATAGCCCTCCGTTTTAAGGGGCTTGTGTTGCAGGAATATAGTAGGGGGAAAGAGTGAGAAAGGAGTAAAAAGAAGGGAATAAAAAGTAAAGGGAGAGAAAGAATGTAGGTTAACAAGCTGAGAGAATAGAGATAAGTATACTGAGAAAGAGAAAGAGGCTCCCCCGCTCCTAAGTTGCCACAGTTCTCATTGAGATCCGAGGTCCTCCAATCGCTTGGAAATCTAGTCTGTCACCTCATTAGGGAACAAGTCTCTACATTTTGGAGTATCCAGGAACATGACCCATAAGCTCCATATCTTTAAATATCTGTCCCTAGCATCGGTGACTTCCGCCGTCAGCTCTCCATTCTGTGAATTCTACCCATTTCCTCCAACCACTCTGTCAATGTTGGGGTATGAGATGTCCTCCAGTGCCTTGGAATCACCGCTCTGGCTGCCGCCAAAAAGAATCGGAGTAAGTCACCCTTCTGAAATTTAATAGATCCCGGGAGGACAGAGAGTAAGGCCAATTCCGGGGTCACCGCTAGGTCGTTTCCACTCATAGCCTTGTAGAACTTAAAAACAGAGTCCCAGAATGGTTTAATACTGTTACAATCCCACCATATATGTAGCATTGACCCTCTAGAAGAACTGCACCTCCAGCAACTGTCAGGGGTTGAGGGGAAGGCCGCGTGCAGGTTCACCGGACATTGGTACCATCTCGAGAGAATTTTAAAGTTCCTCTCTTGTGCCAGACATGCCATTGATAATTTATGGGTGAACAGACATGCCTTAGTCCAGTCCTCTCCCGTCAACTCCCCACCCAGCTCTATTTCCCATTTATCAAAATATCTGGGTCTATCTTCAGGATTTTTATGAAGTAATTCTGAATAAATGAAGGAGACTAGATGTGTAGGGGGATTTTCCTGTGAGTACATTTTCTCAAAGCGGGTCTGCACCGCAGAGAAGTTACCGTCACGTTTAAATTTAGCCATGAATGATTGTAATTGAATCTGCTCCATCCAGGATCCCTCATCATCAGGTCCCATTAGGGTCCTAGCGGGCGCCAATCCTCCTCTCCCAGATATTTGGTACATTCTAGGCTCATCTTCTACCTTCCATTTTAAAAATGAAGTCTTTTGCAATGCCGGGGGGAACAGCGGATTTTTGAAGAGTGGTGTCAGAGGTCCAAGTTTTTTGGCTAGTGACCCCTTTCTAACCTCAAGGTCCCATATTTTTAAAGTCATTGAGATGGAGTGATCTGCAGAATCTATCCTGGGTCTATCAGAAGGTAGTAACCAGGGTAGGTATCTAAGGGGTGTATCTAGGTCGCCCTGTTCTAAGGTTACCCATTGTTTTGTGGTGTGATGGAACTGCCAGTCAAATATTCTTACCAACACAGCCGCCCTGTGGTACAATTTAAAATTAGGTAATCCAGCTCCCCCTCGGAGTTTATGTCTATAAAGGTTGTTAATACCTATCCGCGGCCTGCGTCCTCCCCAGACAAACCTAGTGAGAAGAGCTTTTAAGCTATTGAAGAAACTAGATGGAACATCTAACGGGACTGTCTGGAACAAGAACAGAAATCTCGGTAGTATGTCCATCTTTATCGCATTGATGCGACCAAACCATGAGATGTTTCTTTTGTCATACTTCTGTAAATCGTTAGTCGTTTTCCTTAAAAGTGGGAGGTAATTTAAGTCGTACCATCTACTCGGGTCTTTAGGGACACTAATTCCTAAATATTTCAGTGCTTCTGACTTCCATCTGAATGGAAAATATTCCATCAGATGTGATTTTTCGTTCACCGGGAGGGAGACATCCATGGCCTCAGTTTTAGCTATATTCACCTTGAAGTTACTTAATTTACCGAATTTATCAAATGCTTTCATTATAGAGGGGAAAGAAGTTCTAGGTTGGGTAACACATAAGAGCAGGTCATCCGCAAATAACGCCGCTTTATAGGAATGAGAATTCCAGGTAAGGCCTGTAATGTCAGGGTTTTGCCTAATTGCATTTGCGAGGTGTTCCATTATGATGACATATATTAATGGGGATAGGGGGCACCCCTGACGAGTCCCATTACCAATGGGGAAGGCCGCTGACACAGATCCATTCACTCTAACTTTTGCAGAGGGTCCTCTATATAGAGACATAATCTTGTTTATGAAGCTGTCTCCCAACCCCAACTGCACCAGTGAGGCCCTCATGAACCTCCAACTGACCCGGTCGAAGGCCTTTTCCGCATCAACCGAGAGAAGACACATCGGGATTTTCAAGGCCCTCGACCGGGCCATCAGAAGCCTCAGTTTATTGGTATTGTCTCTGGCCTCTCTCCCCTGGATAAATCCTACTTGATCGTTATGTATAATTTGAGGGAGGAGGGGAGCCAGGCGGTTAGCTAGGATCTTGGAAAATATTTTAACATCAATGTTAATTAAGGAGATAGGTCTGTAATTTGCTGCCTCAGTATGTTCCTTCCCAGGTTTGGGTATAACACTGATGTGTGCCTCTAGTGACTGGGGGACCCATGGCTCGTCAGGGGAAATTGAATTGAAGACTTTTGTTAAGAAGGGAACAATCAGGGGCTGAACAGTTTAAAGAATTTGGCTGTATATCCATCTGGGCCAGGACTCTTCCCTCCCGGGGAGCCTTTAATGACCTCGGTTACCTCAGTGTCGGTAAACTCTGAGTCCAATATGTCTGCATCACATGGTTTTATAGATGGTAATGCGGTCTCCTTGATATACTCCCTAATCTTCTCGTCTCTCTGGGTCTGGTCCATGTCGTCATAGTGGCCTTTAATATTGTATAAATGACTATAAAAGTCACTAAAAGTCTGGATTATTTCGTCTGGGTTCTGTGTTAGGTCTCCAGTTGGTCGTCTAATTTGAGGAACTCTACCCGGGACGCCTCTGGGGTGTAGCAGTCTTGCAAGTGGTCTACCACATTTGTCGCCATATTCATACACAAACCTATGGAGTCTCTCCTTACCCCGGAGGTATCTCTGATCAATTAAGCGTCTCAGGTCGTCCCTGGCAATCACCAGTTCGGCCAAGGTTTGCTGTGATAGGGACTGTTTGTGGGAGCACTCCAAGACTGATATTCTATTAGTCAGAGAATCAATTTTTTGTTGATTTTCTCTCTTAATTCTAGACCCGTGCTTAATCAAAACCCCTCTAATGACACACTTTAAGGTTTCCCATTGAGTTGGTATAGTGGTGGAATCCCCGGCATGTACGTTGAAAAACTCTGAAATGACATTTTTGATCTCTGCGACGCACATCTCGTCATTAAGGAGATTGTCATTTAACCTCCATGTCCACTGTTTTTTGTGTCCCCCCGGCATCTGCAACTGACAAAATACTGGTGCATGATCCGACATGCAAATCTGGCCTATGGAGGTTGTGACTCGCCAGGTCAGTGTTACCTGACTTACCATTATCATATCAATTCTACTGTAGCTCTGGTGGGCAGTTGAGAAAAAGGTGTAGTCTCTATCATTAGGATGGAGGGCTCTCCAGACGTCTACCAGGCCCAGGGTCTGCATTTCTCTCTTAACTGCTCCCAGTTTTGCACGTGGAAATCTCCCTCCCCCCGAAGAGCTATCTATTGCCGGATTAAGACTGAAATTAAAATCCCCCCCAACCAACAAAATCCCTTCAGCAAACGCAGCCAATTCCTTAAGGAGAGTTAAGCATTTGTCCAGGGGGTTACTGTTGGGTAAGTACCAATTTGCCACAGTAAAAATGGTAGAATTCACCTTCATTTTCAGAAAGATGTATCTCCCCTCCTGATCTATGACAGAGTCCATCACGGTATGAGCCAAGGATTTGTGGACTGCTATGGAGACCCCCCGAGAACGTGTCTCTGGATTGGGGCTATGCAGCCAAACGTTGTATCGTCTGCCACCGATGCCAGGGACATGACCCCTCTTGAAATGCGTCTCCTGTAAAAGCAATAACATTACTTTTTGCCTATGCATTTCTTCGATTATCTTATTACGTTTTTGAGGGGTATTAAACCCTTTGACATTAAATGAGCAAATTTTTAACTGATCCATTCTGAATATCTTGGATTAAAAAATCTACTGGCACTTCTACTGTTCCAACTGGATATGCCCCTAAGTTACCAGCGGGTTCTATAGGGGCCGCAGGGGAGCTTGAAGAAAAAAGAAAAGGTAAGATAGAGAAAAGATCGAGTTTAGATAGAGATAAGGAGAGTATGGGGTATTTACAGTCTAGGAATTAAAGAAAGAGAACAAAGACCTAGCTATGTAGGCCTCCGTCAGAGAATTAGATGTAAAACCAACTTCTGAATCGCTGGAATGGTAGGGATAATCTAAGCCCTGCACGTGTGTGCTTTGGGAAATCCCTGTTGGGGAAGAACCTTCTATCGAGGAGCCCCCCGTCCCGGGCTATGTATTTAAAGTTACACATATTTGTCATCTTACCATATTAACTCTCGTTCTGTGAGTTCAAGTCAACGTCTATGTATGTGTCAGATAAAAGGACCAAAACATCTATTAACTTTTAAATTTCACTTATAGAATAAATGAGTGCCATAAGAATTGCTAATACTTAATCATTCTGTTACCCAAGAGAACCCAGTCTCCGTCCCAGTGAGTAGTATGTGGCAACCCCCCCCCTCCCAACTCCTGTGGATAATGCTATACATTCATCTGATCCCAGATGTAAGAATGATGGGAAAAAGGAGGGGATAGCCCAGGGAGGGGAGGGAGACACACCGGGAAACAAGAATGGGAGACTGATAAGGTAACATGAGGGTGAGGCAATTTCAACTAACAAGCACAAAATTCTATAAGAGCCAATTTGGAATTAAGGAATTAAGAATCCTGTTTAACCAAACAACTATGACTGTGTATACGGATAACCAACAGGATGTCCATCTAACGTGGAGGTCTCCGGTCTTCATATATCCTCTGTCCTCGACGAGGGACTCCCATCGGTCTCTGGAAACCTCCTGTTGCTCTCAGAGGAAACTCCGGCCACCCAGTAATGGATACTGGTGGCACCTCCAGATCCGAAGTGAACGACTGCACATCTGCAGGTGATCGAAGGATGTACATTCGGCCTCCTTTTCTCACTTGTAATTTAAAGGGGAACCCCCAGCTGTAGCTCAAATCGTGGTCTTTAATCACTTCAAGCAGAGGGCGTAGAGCTCTCCTTTTCTGGAGAGTTAAACTCGATAAGTCCGGTAGAATCGCCAGAGTTTTGTCTCTAAATCTGCAGATCTTTCCATTTCGTATCTTGGCCATAATGGCGTCCTTGATGACGTACCGATGCACCCTGCAGATCACATCTCGGGGCCAATCAGAGTCAGATGGTTTAGGGCCCAAAGCTCTATGTGCTCTGTCGAGTTCAATGGTGTTGGTGGGGGGATCTCCTAGTATACCGTTAAATAGGGTCTGGAGCACCTCTGGCAAGTCTCTGGATTCCACAATTTCGGGTAAGCCGCGTACACGGATATTATTGCGCCGTCCTCTGTTCTCGCCGTCATCCAGGGCATCAACCAGGTGTGAAATCTGAGTGGACTGTGTTTGGAGCATGATCTGTTGGGATCTACATGTTTCTTCTAAAGCTGTAATGCGATGAGCATGGTCCTGTCCCTGGGAATCGACCCTATTAACTTCACCCCTTAAACAGGATAGTTCACTTCGGTACGCCTGTTCTAGGCGTGCAATGTATGACTCCATGTCCTCCCTTGTAGGAATGGAGGCCATGCGAGCCCTGAGGTCTCCCAGCTCCGTCAGCACACTTGCCCTCTGAATATGATCATCAGGGAGAAACATCACTCCTGCGTTTTGCAGCATGGGTTGGGATCTGGATCCTCCTGAGCCGGGCCCTGTGGGTCCCATCAGAACCGCAGCAGAATCTGCCACATGGTCGGGGGATTTCAGGGGTGTCACCTCTATTCCCGTCTGGGCTCTTCGGATGTCTGGGGTCTCAGAGTCTCCAGCATGAGAGCCACGAGGGCTCAGTTCCGCCATTTCGTCTCCCTCTATAGGCCCGGCGTTGGCACCCATCCCAGAGGGACCCCCCTCCTCCTCCCGATACCTCTGCTGTGGGCCCGCTGCTTCCTCCGACATCCCGGCTTGTCTGCTGCTTGATCTCCTTGTCTGTACACCCTCCGCTCGGCTGTGCCCCTCACTTGGGTGTCTGTCAGCCCGTCCGGGATGAGAGAGTCCTTGTGCTGCGGCTGCCGCTCTGTTGGGCTCTGCTGCTCCTCCTCCCCTCTGTGCCGCGGCCATTTTAGTGGAGGCGCTTCTGGCGGGAAGTCTGTCTCTTTTGTCAAAAAAATGGTGTAGGGTAGGTCCTGAGGTCCTCTGAGTCGGGAGACTGGTGCCCGATGTTCTCACCGACTTCCCCTTGCTCATGGTGGTCTGTAAAACTCCGGTGGCTGAGGATAAACGGCAGATATAAGTGCCCGGGAGCGGGAGCTAGTAACTCAGCGTCCTCACTCCTCCATAGCCAGGCCACGCCCCCTGCATGCATTTTTTTAACATGGGAGTCTATGGGGAACGCATGCATTAACACATGGTACATATATGTACCCTGCATTAAAGCATGCACTAAAAATTAAAAAACATGTCATAAAAATGGCAAGGGGAAAAAAATGAACCTTTAATGCATCCTTCCAACGGATGAAAGCTCCCAAATGTGACTCTAGCCTATGTTCTTGTGTGGAATAGTACCCAATGATTTTGGAAGCTGTAAGGCTAGGGTCAGACTTTGCTAAATGCATGCAATATTTTCATGTGCAAATCTTGAAAAACTCATGCATTAACATAGACTCCAATGCAAAAAACGCATTGCAAAGTGCAATGCGTTTGACGCTATGCGTTTTTGCAAGTGCACCAAAAAAAAGGTATGCAGCGCTTTTTGGTGCTTTTGCAAACATACATGCCATGTAAATGGTAAGGGGTAAAAAAGGATCCTTAAATGCATCCTACCAACAGATGTCAGCTACCAATTCTGACCCTAGCCTTATATCATCAGACTTGCACTTAATTTTATTTTCTCCATTGATCATTAATGATCTGACTCTGATTCACTACATATTTCAAATTTGATGGTCCTTTCCACAATTTTAATAAATCCAAGCCTTCCGTATGTGCTCATAGTAACTCACAAGATAAACTAAGGTCTATTGCAGAACAAACACACTTGATTCAACTGGTTTCTGCACAGTCTAATAATCCTAGCTCTAGCTAGGATAGTGGCCCTGAAACAGTCTAGAATAACCTAAATATATTACTAAGGCTAGGGTCACATTTGCGTTGTGACCCTAGCCTAACGGAATGCGCTTAAAACTTAGAACTTGTCCCTTCAGCGCATAGCTTTAACGCTATTCGCTGCCTGAGAACGCAGCTACAGTGTTTCCTGTGCACTCAGCTAAAGTGACTTTCTGCAGCTTTGTGTGTGGCTGGTTGGCAAGGTAAGCATTCGGGTTACTATGGGCTGTGTTTTATAGCAGTGCATAGCGTTAACGCTATGCGCTGCGGGGAAAAGTTCTAAGTTTAGCGCATTCCATTAGGCTAGGGTCACACTTGGGCTTCATCCATGTTTCACGAACTGGCTAAAAACTTGAAAGAAATTGGAGCCATAGCGCGCAGTGTTAAGGACAAGCCCTGCCAGCCAATGCAGCCCTGTAGAAACCCTCTGTATACCTTAGCAGCGGTCACACAGGGCATGCACTTTATCACAGCGCATAGGAAATGCTGTCTACAGCGTTTTCCTGTACGCTCAGCTAAAGTGCACATCCGTGAGGCCGCTGCTAAGGTAAACAGAGGGTTTCTATGGGGCTGCGTTGGCTGGCAGAGCTTGCCATTAACGCTGTGCGCTACAGCTCCAATTTCTAAGTTTTTAGCGGGTCAGTGAAATGTGGATGACAGCCCAAGTGTGACCTAGCCTAAGAGATGACAACTTGGACCTGGTTTTCTAATTGGTGGACGAGTATTCCTCAAACCTCCTTAGGAAACAGGGGAATGGAGAATAGGACTAAAACCCTGAATCAGAAAGGCAAGCAGAGATGTAAAGGATCCCTGAGTGAAAAAAATAAAACCATGAAGACAAAGTGAAAAACAAAATACTACTGCTAGAAAGAGATGCCTCTTAACTCCTAGCTAAATAAAGTAGAAAAAAATAGAAAGGAGATGGAAGAAACTGCAGAGTTAAATAACCTTGCTGATTTCTATCTGCTTACAGAAATACAAAGGCAGTTTTAATAATAATAATTATAATTTATTTTATGTAGCGCCAACATATTCCGTAGCGCTTTACAATTCACAGGTTTGTACACAAAGAGTTACGAGAAACAATATAAAAAAGTACAATAATTAAGCAAAAATAATGACGACCCTGTTTGTAAAAGCTTACAATCTAACAATGAGGTGGGGGTGACATTAAATACATGTGCTAATTTACAATGCTAGTCCAGCCAATGTGAGGGGATGGGGAGTAGATAAAACTGCATGAGTGGCCACCAGACAATCTGAGTAGAGCTCTTGGGTCTGGTGGAATTTGACAGAGTTATGTTCAGAGCAATAGTGAATACCCTATATCTAAATGACTACGATTGGGGAGAGTGATAGGATGCCCTAAAAAGATGTGTTTTACGGAGTGCCTGAATATGTCTAAGTTGAGGATGGTCCTAATTTCTTGAGGTAGAGCATTTCAGAGAATTGTTGCAGCTCGGGAGAAGTCTTGGAGTCGGGAATGGGAGGTTCGGAGTTTTGCTGTAACTCTAAGTTGAATCCACATAGAATATTACCAGCAGGTAAGATCAGCCAGGAAAGGTTTAAATAGACACACCTAAAAGGTGATAGGGCAGACTAAGTTAACAAATGTAAACACTTGTTGTCCAAAAAAGAATGAAACAAGGACTACAGATAATAGGAACCTAGAAAGAAAGGTAACTCACTGTGGCTTCGAGGAGATAGAAGCATATCACACAACGCAGACTTGCCAGTTCAAAACCCAAGGCATGATATGTCTCTTGTGCTGCCTCTGTTTTCTGGACTGCATTTAACCAATTTGACTAATACTTTGCCCGCACATTTCTAAGTGTGCTTTAAAAACACATATCCGTAGACAAGTCTGTCATCTCAACTCACTAATTAACTCTTCCCTGTTCCCCTTTGTTAATTTTTTCACAGAAACTGGTCCCTCCTATTCGCATCCACATCTTCCATTCACCAACAGCACTTGGTAACTGTGTTTAGACAGATACTGTCTGGCCATTGAATTATACAGTTTTTTATCATAACCCCATTTATTATAATGATGGTTTAACCATGCACTTCTTGCTTATTGTGCCCTATAGATTGTAAGCTTGTGAGACGGGCTCTCACTCCTTCTGTAACTGTTGAATTATATGTGCCTTTGTAATGTTTTTATTGTCTGTAGATGTTTCAGCTCAATTGCACGATTATAAATGTTATTATTACTATTATTATTATAATTTCTGCAATCTACAGGAAGCAATGCAAGCATGTATTAGTCTGCCAATCAATCTATAAGATGCTACCAATTAACAGCTATATACTATTAGAAGTTTAATTCATGAGTTAATTTTTATAATGTCGGTACTTGAATGTATCTGATGTATCATTAACACAGTTTCATCCCAGAACACAATTCATGCAGATGGGCAATGTTTCATGCCAGCTCTCCAGCCAGTCATCCAGTTTTTGCACTGTATTGTTGTCTAAATTAAGCAATACTTGACATATAATTCTAAAATGCCAATTGGTTTATTGCCACCCACTGAAATGCATGATGCAGACATAAGCAATACAAAGACATGATGTTTGCTCTCACTAGAGATTCAACTCTAAATCTGGGAAATTGTTCAATTTTATTTATGGCATGAAAAAAATACGTGGTTCCACAATTCTATCCAGAGGTAATTATTTTAGTTGTTACTACACTTATTAACTCAACTATATATATATATATATATGCTAGCTGTAATACCCGGCTTCGCCCGGGTTAATAACTGCTGTTAACAAAAGAGAATGTGTTAACAAAAATGTATTCTGAACAAAAAACCTCATCTCTAAGGTGAATATATTCCTATGCCCTGAGCTTTGATTTAGTCTAATGTATAAAAGACGTTCATTCTCAATCTTTGCATACATGTCAACAATAAATTGGTGGAAGGGGTGTTTGATTTCAGATGCTCTGAGGAGTCTTGTTTTCATGTCTGCAAGCTCATTCGTTCAGAAAGTTCATTGGCTCTTAGGAAGCAGCTCTTGTTTTCTTCTGCAAGCCTCGCTTCCTCTCAGAATTCATGCTCTGAGAAGCAGCTTTGTTCATGTCTGCAGCTTCGTTCCTCTCTCAGAAAGTTAATTGGCCCTTGAGGAAGCAGCTCTTGTTCTCTTGTTTGCAAACCTCACTTCCCTCTCCTCAGAAAGTTCATTGGCCCTTGAGGAAGCAGCTCTTGTTCTCTTGACTGCAAGCCTCGCTTCCATCTCCTCAGAAAGTTCATTGGCTCTTGAGGAAGCAGCTGCTATTCTCATATGTGTCCGCCTTGTTTCTCGGTCTTCACATTTTTCTTTATCCCGTAATGCAGCTTTTCTTTTTGCATCAGCTGACATTCGTGCCAAGGAATTCCTTTTCTTATGAGGCATTATTGTGCTAAAAATAGTCTGTAACTGGCAGTTTCTATATCCTCTCACATAGAGGTAATGTGACTGACATCAGTCTTTCCACCAACACACCCTAACTGACATCTTATTACCTCACACAAGCTTTGTTATACTGAGAATGCCCTTTGTTGCCTATATTAACCAATCAGAGTCAGATTAATTAACTGTAGCAAAATAGAAGCTGAGCTGTGATTGGTTGCTATTGGCAGCCTGATAAACCCCAGGCAACAGGAAGCCTTCCCCATGACAGTATATATTAGCCCACACATACACATAAAAGACAGGTCATGTGACTGACAGCTGCCATATTTCCTATATGGTACATTTGTCGTTCTTGTAGTTTGGCTGCTTATTAATCAGATTTTTATTTTTGAAGGATTATACCAGACGTGTGTGTGTTTTAGAGCGATTATGTGGTGAGGTTGGTGTATGTGTAGTGAAATGTGTGCTAAGGGTGGTATATGTGTACAAGCACGTGGTAGTGGTGGCGCATTTTGTGTGTATGTTCATATCCCTGTGTGTGGTGAGTATCCCATGTCAGGGCACCCCCTTAGCAACTATATGGTTATATACTCTTTGGCGCCATCGCTCTCATTCTTTAAGTCCCCCTTGTTCACATCTGTCAGCTGCCAATTTGCCTCCAACACTTTTCCTTTCAGTTTTTCCCCCATTATGTAGATAGGGGCAACATTTTTGGTGAATTAGAATGAGAAGGGTTAAAATTTCACCTCACAAGCAAGCATCATTTTTTTGTCCGGAGAGAATAATCCGTATTCTCCCAGATTGTTCCGGAGTGATGAAACCGGATGGCAGAGAGCTGCCATCCGTCTCCATCTGGCCCCGTAGGTTGCTATGGGGCCAAAAACGGTCCGCGGCTGTCTGGTATACACCGGACAGCCTCAGATAAAAAAAACGTGGTGTGAAGCTAGCCTGAAACAACTGTGAAATAAACCGGTCTAGTTATGAAGCAACACTGATTGTGAATCAATTTTTTCTGTTGTTATGCAAATGGAACAGACATTGGGTAGAAATCATTGGTAAAATCAGCAACACACCTCCTATGTGTGTTATGTTTTGGAATTTTTCTCACACCTGGTGGTAGCATGAGGCGGTGTCTACAACCCAGTGAAATTGCTAAAGTAGTGCAGCTAATCCAGGATGGCATATCAATGTGAGCTGTGGCAGGAGGGTTAACTGTGTCTTTCAGCACAGTGTCCACAGCATGGAGCAGATACCTGGAGTCAATCCACGAGGAGATATAGAGGGTGCCAAAAGAGGGAAACAACTCAGCATCAGGACCACTACCACCTCCTTTGTGCAAGGAGAGACAGGAGGAGCAATACCAGAGCCCTGCAAAATGACCTTCATTAGTCGACTAACATCCAAGTGTCAATTCAAACTGTCATGAACAGACTCCATAAGGGTAGTATGAGGGCCAACATCCAGAAATGGGGGTTGCCCCTACAGCTCAACATCATTCAGGGTGATTGGCATTTACCAGAGAACATCAAGATTGGCAGATTCAACATTGGCTAAAGCAGGTTCACACTGAGCACTTATAACAGACATGAGTCTGGAGAATCCATGGAGAATGTTCTGCTGCCTGCAACATCCCCCTAGCATGACCGATGTGGCAATGGATCAGTAATGGTGTGAGGAGAAATTTCTTTGCAGAGCTTCACAGCCCTCCATTTTCTAACCAGAGGAAGTCTGGCTGCCATTTAGGTACCGGAGATCCTCAGAACCATTGTGAGACTATATGCAAGTGCAGTAGGCTCTGGGCTCCTTCTGATGCATGATAATGCTAGGCCTCATGTGGCTGAAGTGTGTAACCAGTTCCTGCATGATGAAAGATTGACTGGCCTGCCCATTCCCCAGAGATTAATCCAGTTGGCACATCTGGAACATCATATCTTTTTCCATCCACCAACTCCACATTGCACCACAGACTTTCCAGGAGTTGACTGATGCTTTAATCCAAGTCTGGGAGGAGATATATAAGGAGGACATCTGCCGCATCATTAGGAGCATGCTCAGGCATTGTAGGGAGATCATGCAGACATGTGGAGGCCACACACTACTGAGCTCATTTCCTTGTCTTAAGGCATGCCCACTGAAGTTGGATCGACCTGTAATTTGATTTTCCACTTTGATTTTGAGTTTCATTTTAAATCCAGATCTTCATGAGATATTCATTTTGATTCACATTGATCGTTTGAATGTTTTATACTTCTCAACGCATTCCACTATGTAATTAATAAAGATTTACCACTGGAATATTTCATTCATTGAGATCTAGGATGTGGTATTTCAGAGTTCCCTTTATTATTATAGCCTGCAATCACTTGATCACTTGTACAATACATGTTAACACTTTAGTGATTCAATATGTAGTGAAATAAAGTGCAGTGATAGAAATGTACTAGAAAGACAATTAGTGCAAATAGGGTCTTATCAAATTATACATGGCAACTGATACAACAATGGAGCTCACCTTATAGCGTTGTGTCAGACACAACCACTGTATGAAACCTGTAACCACCACTGCGCAGACACCAGAGACATGCATATGGTATTTCAAAGAATTGCATGGTGTAAAAGCTGCTCTGTCTGAAATGATCTACTCTGTTAGTATTAATAAGTGACTTTAATTGTACGTGTTTCAGGGCTAATACTTGCTCCTTCTTCAGGAAAGTCACATACAATACTGGTGATGTACAATGATACCTATATAATGTCCAGGTCAATGACCCACCATGTGCAAAAAGAGCATGAAGAGTCTAAACTAGGGATGAGCGAATCCTGAAATACTCGGACTCGCTGGACTCTAACGAGTCCGGGTCCGAGACTCGGTACTTGTTGCGAGTCCAGCGAGTCCGAGTAGTAACCTGTACTTTTGCAGTGTATCTATACAGATACACTACAAAAGTACCCTAAAAGTTAATCTAAGGGGTTAAAAACAATGAACATTAATACTCACCTCCTGTTCTCCTGTACCTTATGTACCGGGACCGGTACCGAAGACCTCTGGCTGTTACAGGACCTCTGAGACCACCGGGAGAAGATGGGGAAAAGGACCTTGCAGTTCAGCCAATCAGCATTCGGCTAGCGGTCACATGGGTTGTGACGCGGCTGCACTGCGGTCACATGACAAACCCATGTGACGCTAGCCGAATGCTGATTGGCTGAACTGCAAGGTCCTTTTCCCATCTTCTCCTGGTGGTCTCGGAGGTCCTGTAACAGCCGGAGGTCTTCAGTTCCGGTCCCGGTACAGGAGTACAGGAGGTGAGTATTAATGTTTATTGTTTTTAACCCCTTAGATTAACTTTTAGGGTACTTTTGTAGTGTATCTGTATAGATACACTGCAAAAGTACAGGGACTCGCTACCCCCAAGTAATTCCTAAGGAAACTCGGCGAGTAGCGAGTCCCCGAGTCCGCTACTATTCGGGCGAGTCCCGAATAGTAGTGAGGAATTCGCCCATCCCTAGTCTAAACATATTATACATACACAAAATTAACATTTTTATTTTACAATGGTCTTAAGATTTAAATTCCTGTCATGTATAAATATATGTTCATGAAAAATTATATAATCTTATATTCAATTAAAGTGAGTGAAATGTATATGTAAATATCATGTGCAATAAACAATAATTAAAGTAATTTATTAATACTGTCAAAGTGGATCGTTCCTGACAGTTCATCTTTTAAGCCGTCTCTTTTTATCATATACCAAATGAATTGTGATGATGGGAGTCTTCAGCAATGGGCACCGGAACAGGACTTGACCCAGAACAAACCATTTAAATGCTACAGTCAGACATCAACAGCAGCGTGTAATTGGTTAAACAACAGTAATTGGAGCTATATACGGTATGATTGCTGAAAATAGAGAAAGATGCCTTTCTTATTATTCACCATGCCTGTGTGGAGGATGTTGAGAAAGGGTTAATATTCTATTGCATATGGATATATACAATGTAAATTGCATTTATTGTGCTTAATCTATGGTGTGATTCAACCAGTATCATATTTCACAGTCCATACTTAAAAATAAAATCTCATGCAGAATAATTATTTAAAGATGTGTGATATCACAAGTGTAGTTACAAGGTAACATCTCAGTCATTATTATGTTCACATGTTTTTAATTATTTAAGACTAAAAGTTTTAAGAAGAAATTAAACAAGTTTTAATGCTGATGTCCCTGAGCAAAACACCTGATAGCTACCACTTACTTTTTGGCAATGACAGAAAAGGAGAATAAATAGTAAAATTATAATTGCAAATATGACATAACAATGTCTACATATCACCAACAGTCCAGGAAATCCGGATGCTGAACACCAGTGGCACCAAACAGATTGCATGCCACCAGGAATCTATCATGGAACCAGGCCTGTTAAAACTGCATTCTAACTAAAGCCCCCGTCACACTAAGCGAGATCGCTAGCAAGATCGCTGCTGAGTCACCTGTTTTGTGTCGCAACAGTGACCTCAACAGTGATCTCGCTACGTCTGACACGTAGCAGCGATCAGGCCCCTGCTGTGAGATCGCTTGTCATTACAAACCGTTCTGGACCATTTTTTGGTCGTTGCATCCGCTGGGCAGCATGCATCGCTGTGTTTGACAGGGACAAGGACCCACAATCTCATTACTATGCCTGAGAGTGATAGGGTCCCAACGACCACTGTATCGTTGCTGCGTCACTGGTGAGATCTGACTGTTTGACATCAAACCAGCGATCACGTGGCAGCGCACCAGCGATCCCTACCATGTCGGATCATTGTCAGGATCACAGGGTGCATCGCCAAGTGTGACGGTACCCTAGGACTCCAAGAATTAACAGTGCCCAAAACAATGATCATATAATAAAGTGATCAAATAACAATAAACCGGTGTATGCAAACATTCAATACTGTATATGTCATCTCACCAGTAGATATCAGATCCAAACTTTTAATTCACTCCAGGCAGAAGACAACCCATTAAATGTGCTTTGTTGAAACAAAACAAGATCAGATCTTTCAAGCTTTATTACGTATGTGTCTAAAATAATTTCTACAAAATGTTAATAGATCACTGACTTGTTTAAATCAACACTTGTTCTTACTTATAACTAAAGGTCCTGTCACACATAACGAGACAAGATCGTTGTAACGTCACAGATTTTGTGACGTAACAACGATCCCGCTAAGATGTCATTATGCATGACACATACCAACAATCTGGCCCCTGCTGTGAGATTGTTGATCGTTACATACTGCTCTGGGTCATTTCTATGTTGTTGCGCTCCCACTGGGAGCGCTACATCGTTGTGTTTAAAAGGGACAATGACCAACTATCTCAATGCTATGGAGTGACAATTCCCAATGACCTCGGTATAATTCTGGATCATTGCTGAAGTCGTTGGTGACATCGCTGGTGAGATACCTGTTTGACATCTTACCAGCGATGTAGACACGACGCACCAGCGATCCTGGCCAGGTCGTATTGTTATCGGTATCGCTGGTGTGTCGTTATGTGTGACGGGACTTATGTTTATGTCTGCAAAGAGCAATTTGGCTTGAAATGCGACAGTCATTTTTTAGGACCTTTTATCATATAGGTACAGATTATTTTTAACATATGAAATAAAGCTTTCAAGTTTTAATTTTGTATTTCTTGAGGCAGCAACAAAGCTTTATTTGACCAAATAAAAGTACCTTACAATAACTGAATAACAGAGTATAAAGTTTCTTAATAAAATTCCCCTAAATTCACCTCTATGGTACAAAATGAAAGGAAATTTGAATGAGTGAAAAAATTATTAATTTGGTATAAATTTTTATTTCAAGTTTTTCTTTCTTAAACAGAGATTACATATCGCTTACCATATGCTATCGCTTTATGATCAGTGGTGGTCTGACCTGGGGGACCACACAATCATCAGAATTAATAGGTTGTAAAACTAGTATTATTTTTTACATAACTGATAACGGGAATGCTTCTGTGCAGAATTACCAAAATGCACTCGGCACTCAGGCATCAGACAAATTGTCTCATCTCACCCTATTTAACTGTTAACATTATATAAACTTTATTATTTCACACATGATTAATATTAGAAAACTGATGTTGTTTTACTCAGTACTATGTGAAAACAATAGAAATCAGTGTGCACACTCAATAAAACTGAATGAAACCAATAACTCTTCTGTGGAGTGTGGTTTATGACTCCAGTTCACATGTCTGCTTGTATAACATAGGGTTATTATTATTTTATTGTTATTTAACTTTTCCCACTAGAGGGCATCAGTGCTCCATTTTCTAATCGCTTCCCTTGTGTTCGATGGGCTATATTCAATATAGGGAAAATAATCACTCCCTGCCAATAATGTTGATGAGCCCAGGGCAAGGGGTACTCGGATACCGGGCCTGGGTTCATTGGTTTAACTGGGGAATCACGGGTGATCGGGTTCCCGGTTCCGTGCCCTGGCTGTCATTTGTTGGAGGGGAGGACTATTTACAGGGGATAAAGAGTATGTGACGCCACCTGTGGATCCCGATAATTTAGATACCAGCGCTGCAGGCCGGCCGCTGAGGTGATGATGGATGCAGCTCAGTGTGGTCCAGCTCCCCACAGGTGGAGCTTTTACCTCAGGGCAGCGGGTAAGGATGAGAGGAGTAGTAGTCCTCACCTCTGTAACGATGCTGTAGGCCCTTGAATGGCGGATGGATGAGACCAGACACCGGATTCAATTTGATGTCACTTTACTGGTACCAGGCTCTTAAAGTACACAGATACACTGGGCTTTCCAGGGGTTGCAGATATGGATGTGGAGAACAATAGCAGTGTCCCTCAGAGGTGTCCTTCTTTGTCTTCTCTGGTCTCTTCCCCTACCACTTCCTAGACAGAGCCTGTATGCCAATCCCTGGTCTGGTACTGTTAAGATACTTCTAACTACTTTCCCATACAAACGGGAGAGGGCAGACTGACCCTTCCGTCCAGGCATTAAGTCCTTCTCTTGAAGCGTCTTGGACCTAGTTTGGGACTGAGGTCGGGTTATCTACACTTGTGGTGCTGAAGTCTTCCTATAACTCTCCGGTCTGCAGTCAGGGCTGAACCTTCACTAACCGCCTCGGATCCGGTACCGGTGTCGACCTGGGTTTCCAGCTGGTTCCAACCAGTCCTGGTTCACCCCCTTCTTAAGTCGGGGTTACCCTTCTTAGGACCCTCACCACAGTTACAGGATCCACTGTGTGCTAATCCATCACTCTCCTTCACCGTCTGGACTGACAGGTTTTCACTCTCTCCCTGTCTGACTGGAACTAACTAGAACCTTCTCTCTCCTGACAGGAACTATCTGCTTCTCACTCGACCAACTGACTCCTCCCCTCAGGCCTGGATCTTTTATAGGGGATCTGGCTTAAAGCAGCCAGCAGAGCTCCCCCTTCAGGTCTGGGGTGGAAGGTGTTGTGTGCTGATTTAGGAAAGCTTCCGGGGTCATCAGAGGTCACTGTTCAAGTAAAGCATGGAGGTCCTGTGATCGCTTCATGGGACAGCCAATCACAGCGGCAAGAGTGTGATCCCCACCACGGTGTTTGGACTGTGCTGTCAGTGATAACGCGGATCCAATCGGTGGTGTTAGCTACACATATCAGCTCATGACATCAGCTGAGATGTGGGAGGGGGAGAGAATACAAGCTCAAACCATGAGCTGCATCAGGGGGAGGGACAGGACTAAGAACGTACTATTACGTCTTTGGTCATGATGGGGTTTATACAATATAGGGAAAAATAGTACATTGTATATAAAAGAAATCTAATCCATGTACACTAATTGACCATAGCAATAAAACCACTTACAGCTAAAATGAAAAACACTTTCAAGAAAATGGAAGACAAGAAGAGGGGAAATGTATTAACCAGCAATTGGACAACAAAGATGATGTGTTAGAAATAGCAATGAGCAGATGCTTCTTTCAACACCAGTTCATTGTTCAGGTCATTGCTTTCTGACTGTAAACAGAAGCGCAAATTTCCAGACCTTTCAGTTTCCTTTGTGCTGTGTTTGATTAACCAGTCTGATGTGACGTCATCTATATGCCATGCACAAAATATCTAATGAGGGCACAACCCCACTACGTGCTCATAATAGAGCTAATGAAAAGCCTCAAATGCTAAGTTAGATAATGATACACTGTATGTCAAAATAGCAAAAGTAAAATACATGTATAAGTAGTGAATATGCTAGACTATGTGCACAGCTCACCATGTGTCAGCTCAGCAAAGAGATGTCAGTGAGAAACTCAAGCACTTTTCTGGAGGGTCTTCTGAAAAAATGCTCGAGTTTTCCTATAACTTACATTATACTTGGAACACAAGTCAAGCCTGATTGAGTGTCCAAATGCTAGCTAATAGTACTGAGCACCCGAGCATGGTAGTGATAGCTGAACACTAGTCCTAAAAAGTATAACTAGTGAAATAGCAACAGGTTCATGGGCACCCATGTTTTACTGATCCCATTAAGACCACCACTGGTTCCAATAGTGCCATGGTGGAAAGGCTAAGAAGTCAAGTATGCACACCAATGCTCCATATATTTCCTTTGGTCATAGCCAATCAACACTCTATTTAAACAGGAGCACTTCGGATCCTCTAGCAATTAATCAAGCAATAAAGCAGATATTTTTCACACAAGATTTATCTAAAAGATCTGATTTGTAAACTTTTTGCACAGATTAATAAAATGATTTGATATAAGAATTACAGACAATTACAAACAGAAATGTATAGTATATATGCTATGTGTATCTCACTCATATGTTACATACTAAAGTCAAGGAGTATACAAAGCATTCTTATCCACTTTCTAAATAATCCCTATGGATTATGGATGGCCTGTGAAATATTTGTAGTACAGCATAATCCTAAATGATAATTTGTACTAGGGAGTATAAATATTTCTTAAGCCATTTATCTTTAGTAGAAATATATTACTTATGTATATTTGACTGATTATGTTTACAAATCCTCATAAATTGCCGATACATACAGTAGCAGCACAATACACACGATCATTAATATCTACACACTTACTGCATTACATTAGTTGTAGTCTGGCAATAAAAAGCAATTTACCATTTAAATAATAATTTCTGAAAATATAGCACTATAGTTTCGTTCACTGAATAACAGTACAGTAACTAACGTGTCTTTACTATCATAGATTTGCATGCTTGAATTATTATTGATGCAAGCATATAATGATATTTATCACTTGAATTTGGAAAGCACATAAGATAAGCAATTATCTGTGTCAGACTCACATTCTTAAATTAATCCTCGTCAAGGACTAGACAGGAAAACAGAAATGCAATTACAGTAAATATTAGCATATAATACACATCATAAAATAATGCTAATCATTTCAATGTAATCAAGACACCCACGGTATAATATCCGAATGTATAGGTATTTATATTAACGTTATAAAGACGAAACACCATAAATTGTGGAGAATGGGCCTAACATATTTCCATGTGTGTGGAAAAATAACATGTATTCTTGTATTTTTATGATAGGTGCAGATTCTACAAGATAATTTGATTTGCAAAAAAAAATGATCACCTTCAAATTGAATGTTGATATGCTCAACAATCTCTTGAGACTAACCTAATAACTAACCTATCCAGTAACCCCCTCAGCCCACTGTCCTTTCCTCCAGGGTTCTTCTTTTCCCCATGTGTGCATACTCTATGAAACCTTCACGACATGATATGGCTTTCATCTTAACTTGGCCATGGTTGACACTGCGCATGCACTTCCATGTCATCACTTGGCCACTGACCTGATGCCACAATGTGTGCCACACCGGAATGGCACATAGAGACATCCAAGGCCTAGTTCAATTGAAAGCCATGGCCTGGAGAGATGATTCTGAAGAGACTATGTTTGACAGAACAAGTGGAAAGGAAGTGGCTGTAAGGACTGTACAGGGAGGTATGTGGGCTATGGGACAAATTCAAGATGGGGTATTTTTTTAAGGTATATGTCTATCTGCAAATTTCCATGAGTTTCATTCACTGCAGAAAGATGCAATCATCTCTAGCAGTCAGTTTATCAAGTAACACACTAGTAGAACTAACCAGCTTTGAATGGGGCTGTGTAGTGTAACTGTTTATTGTATGTATGTGACGTTAAAAACTTAATTTACTACTAATACAAAGCAATTATATCTGAGTTGTTATATGCAGAATGTGAAGTCTCACTGGTGGGGTCAATAACAGATTTAAATGAACCCTTTCACCTCCAGGCAATTTTCCATTTTTCAACTTCATTTTTCCCTCCCCTTGTTCCAAGAGCCATAACTTTTTTACTTTTAAATGTATATAGCCAAATGAGGGCTTTTACGGGACGAGTTTTTACGGGATGAGTTGTACTTTTGAATGACATCATTTATTTTACCATATAGTGTACAGGAAAATGGGAAAAAGAATTCCAAGTGCCATGAAATTGTAAAAAAAAAGGTTAAATTCCACAATGGTTTTTTTTCTCACCATCTTCACTAGTATGGTAAAACTGAGATGTCAGCATGATGCCTCAGGTCAGTATGAGTCCAGAGATACCAAACATGTATACTTTTACTTTTAGTGAATTAAGATAGATGAAGCCGCACACGTTCGGTATATGCCCAATCCTTTATTCAGCCAGTGGGTAATTCACATGGTGAGGGTGGTGGGTGGGAGGATGGGGGGTGATACAATGGATGTTTCCCTACCACAAGTGGAGCTTCAATGGGTACAAGGAGGATTGTACCCATTGAAGCTCCATTTGCGGTAGCAAAACGGCCATTGTACCCCCTTCCATCCTCCCACTCACCACCCTCACCATGTGAATTACCCACTGGCTGAATAAAGGATTGGGCTTATACCACACGTGTGCAGCTTCATCTATCTTAAAGCACTGGAAGTGACATACCAAGGAAGTGATACAAGGCAGTGTGCACCGGAAGGCTGCCTTGACGCTGCGCGGGACACAGGATCCTGCAGGGACTGCAGAGTGGAAATCTATGACCGGTGGCACCCGAGCACCGGAGGGGTGTGCTGGCCACACTTCAGAAATGTGAGTTAGCAACTGAAAATACTTTTACTTTTATCTAAGTGGTTAAAAATTAAGAGATTTGTCTAAACAAAGAATGGCACATTTGGTGCCATTTTCCATGTCCCGTAGTGTTCTAATTTTTTAGGATCTATGGCTGTGATGGCTTATTTTTTGCACCATGAGCAGAAGTTTTAAATAACACCATTCTAGGGTGGATGCGCTGTTTTAATTGCTTATTACTGCATTTTATTGCAGTGTTCCACCGACCAAAAAAACATAATGTTGGCGTTTTGACTTCATTTTTTTCTCTGTTATGCAGTTTACTGATCAGATTAATACATTTAATATTTTAATAGATCAAGCATTTCTGAACCCAGCGATACCATTGTAGTTATTTAAATTGTTATATTTTCAATGCTTAAAAATTTAGGTGATTTTAACTTTTGTGTATTTTTCAAAATGTACAGAGCCATGCTGACATGTCACGTTCAGGGTGCGGACGAGAATGTGTGATTTGTACGTAAGCATCTGCATGTGTACAAATCACACAGGGAAGTGAATGGGTGCGCACGGTCATGCGCGGCCAAGCGCATCACTGTGCGTCCCCATGATAAATATAGCGACGCATGGTGTCTGCGCTCAGCTTGCACTTCCCCGCCGCAAAATGCAGCGGCGGGGAGCGCAAGTGTGAAACCAGCCTAACATGGATGCTGCTGTCTGCATACGTGGTGCGAGCCCTATATTTGTGCTCCACCTAAGGCCTTTTGATTGGCAGAGGGGCGGTCACATGACAGTGACCGACTTTCGGCCAGGGAGGGACATCCTCACTGCGCATGCGGTGATAATGGTGTTGTCTATCCCCCACTTATAGTCTAGATATTGCACCTGGCCTTTTCACATAAAAATAGCACATTCCCACTTTATCCCTGCAGCCCCTGAAGAAGCCACACTGTGAAATGTGTTAAGGCTCCCTGTTGGGAAAGTACAAACCCCTTATTGATCTGTATGGGTAAGCATTAGTTACTTTACTGGGTCGGGTAGCTAAGTATGGGTGGGAGCTTTCCTAATGTAGGCATGTTCATTGCCCCAGTGGTTTATGTATTCTGTCTCCCTGGACTCATTTCAGAGGTTAACATTTGCTACTCTCCTATGCTTCTACCCTGTACCCAAACTAAGTTAGGTCATTTATGTAGGTGGCACTGTTATTATTTTATATGTTGCGATAATATAGCCATTGCTTATGTTGATTTTTAGCTTCTCTACTTAATTACCCTGTGGGGGATTGCACTATCAATACTCCATGGGAAAATTTATTGTGTTTGTCTAAAGGACCTGTATCTATTATTTGCATTAATATGTATGAAATGTAAATTTACTACCAACCCCATCCCCCTTTTTTTTTCATTTCGACATAATACCCTTAATCAAAGTTATGGTTTACTGCATCGAGGGTGTGATATAATTACTCATTTCTCAAATATGGGCAGCAACTCTTTCAAACTACTTAGGTATTGTTTGTTCATAGTATTTTGGAGATGTCCTATAAGAGTTATTTTTAAAAGACACATCTATTTTGTTTGTTTTTTGTTCTATTAATGTATTTGTGAAGTAGACAACTAATAGTAGTCCTGTGGACACATTCTCCCTTTTGACCTGTAAATCTCTGAAACTCCTCTAGAGTGACTAAATGCTTTTTGGCTGCTTCTTTAATAAGTGCTCTCCTTCAGTAGAATATCAGTTTAGGTGGATGGCCATGTCTTGATAGGTTGGAAGTTTGTGCAAAACTCCTTACATTTTTGGATGATGGGTTGAACAGTTATCCATTGAATGTTCAGAGCTTGAGATGTTTTTTTAAAACCTAATCTTGCACTAGTTTTCTCCACAACCTGACCTGTCTGGTGTGTTCCTTGGGTTTCATGATGTTTTTGGAGCCCTAGTATTATCAAACAAACCTCTGAGGTCTTCACAGGACAGTTGTAGTAATAAGGAGCATTAATTATAAACAGATGGGCTCAATTTACTAATTAGGTGACTTTTGGAGGCAATTAGTCACTAAGAATTTTATTTAGGGGCTGAATATAGATATATGACACAATTTTCAGATTTATATTTTTAAAACATTTGGAAAACCATGTATTTTCTCCTTTACAATTCATATATTATTGCTAATTATTGTTGGTATATCACATACAATCCCAATAAAATACATTTATGTTTGTGGGTATAATGTGAAAAATTTCACTGAATTGATTAATTTTTCAAGGCACTTTCAATGTATCATACTTTGGTGAAACACCGATGTCTATCCTCTCAACTACAACAGGTGCATTGGTTGTAATGGCACCCAGGCACTGGAGTTTAGAGGGTCGAAAAGTCCCTTCAGCCTATAGAAAAAGACAATTGCTATTACAGGTTTGCAATAATTGGGGCCCCATTGGAGCTTTCACATTGGAGCCTATGAGATTCAAGTTATGCCATTGTCTATACTGGTTAAATTACCCTTATCTACAGCTTCTTAATCATTTTACAGCAAATCACTGCCTTATTCGTTGCTGCATCTTTAATTACAATTTTTAAAAACAAATGAACACTTTAAAAGTGAAATTGGATTTTGGATTACCAATGCTTATGTTTCTTGCATTTACAATGAATTATGCTTTATTTTGTAGTGGTACATCCACAGAAATCTTTTCTTCTTCTGGAAGATATCTCATTTCACAAAAAAAAAGAAAGAAAAAAAATATTGTCTAATTTTAATCATGAGCACATTTCTGGCACACAGCTATGCACATGAGTCATAGGAAAACATTTTTGGAAAATAAAACAGTAATTTATGTCTCGTAAACATTTCTACTGCTAATTACCAAGAGATGTTATTCACGGCCTAATGTCTGTCTATTTGAATCTTTGCTACAGAAACAGGTGTTCTATTAGAGACCATCTATAACATGGGATTGAAATCATTTCTTTAAATTTGCAGATCAATGTACATAGAACACTCAATTAGAGTGCTCTCAGGTCAGGGTCATTCCATGTCAAGTGAACCAATGATTATTACCTCTATATTTTTAATTCTTTTGAGATTTTGTTATTTGATAATAGCATGTCAGACAATGCAAAATGTGAAGAGAAAATTTTTTTAAAAAATTTATTTTTTTTTTAAATGATTTTCAAAGTTCGGAAAAAGTGTGAATTTCGCTGTTGCCTGCCTTTACGTTTCTCCTCATAACTAAGGCTAGGAATAAGATAGAGAGACAAAATAAACACCATTCTACTCAGAACTATACAGGCTTTCACCAGATATGTCACAAGAGGATCTTTGTTAATATTTTACCCATGTGATCGCAAGCGCAAAACTTTAAAACGTATTTCCGAAAAATCGGCGCGCTTTAAATATTTCAAAAACTGCCCATGTGTCTGCTTTGCTCTTAGCCACATCTGTACCAAATTTCAAGTTGGGATCGCAATGGGATCATATTTTAACATATTTTACTATTAATAGCGTCAATGGGTCATTCCATATCAAGTGATCTAAATATGAATATTTTTTTTTACCTGACGTCTTTAGATTTTTATTTTTTTTTTCCTTTATGAAGTACTACTTTAGTTAATTACAAATTAAAAGTTTGGAATTTTTTTCTTCATCAGTTAATTTTTTACAGATTTTTAAAGTTTAAAAAAAGGGTGAATTTTGGCCTGGTACGACTTTAAATTTTTTTATCTCGGGCTAGAAATAAGATAGAGAAACAAAATAAACACCATTTACTCAGAACTGTCCAGGCTTTCACCAGATATGTCACAAGAGTATATTTGTTAATTTTAATTTTTTACCTATGCGAATGCAAACGCAACATTTTGAAACGCATTTCCGAAAAAAACATTTTAATAAAAATTTTCCAAAACTGCCCATGTGTCTTTTATGCTCTTAGCCACATCTGTACCAAATTTCAAGTTGGGATCGTGATGGGATCATATTTTAAAATATTTAACTATGGTTAATCTCATTTTTATTAAATTTTGAAAAAACATATGAAAGACATACATTCAATCTTTTAACAAAATCTTGAGACATATAAAATATACAAAAAGAGAATTCACAAAGTTATTAGTAACTTTAAGATAAGCTGCAAATTTACTTTTGCGCTTATCTCTGGTGCAATATATACTACAATCTAAATATAATTCCAAACACTCAAGTATACAACCTTTCTCAGGGTTTTGAGATGTTCTGATGTCAAGGGGACAAGCAGCCCCAGCAGAATGATTTTTATTACTTGGCCCCTTCTAACAGGTTGACCACGTAAGTGGGTCATTACCCGTTGAGGCCTAGTTGGAATAGTCTATCGACTGGTGTACCGGAAAGGAAGGCCGAAATATTAATGATCTACTCACAGCTCAGAGTTTTCGATACCTGTCTAATGTTCACTAGAATTCTGAAGGTATAGGCGTAGAAAGGAAATACCTAGTCTGAATGTATCAGATGGGAAGAAAAGAGAGATAGAAAAGAAGAGAGAGAGAGAAGAGAAACAAAAACCATTAGAAAAAGTTATACTGGGAAAGAAAAGCCACGTAAGAAAAAAAGAAAAAAAGGAGGGGGGGGGACGGGTGAGTTATGGGAAGGAGAAAGGGTACTCATCCCACTGGCTCCCCATCAGCCAGAGGTCGAGCCATATTATCTGTGCTGGAAAAGATACTCCTAAATTCTGCAGAGTCGTGAAAAAGAATCCATTCAACCCAAATCCCTAAGAATTTGTTCCGAGATCCCGCGCATCAGCTGCGAGCTCCTCCATTCGATATGTGTCCATCAATTCTTTGAACCAATCAAGTAGAGATGGAGCCCGGCTTGATTTCCAGAACCTCGGGATCACAGCACGAGCAGCCGAGATGCAAAAGCGGAGAATATCCCTCTTCTGTAGCCCAATAGGACCTGGAAAAATGGATAACATTGCCGATTCTGGGCAGCATTCGGCTTCTTTACCTGTTATCCGGGCGTATGCATTGAAAACCTCAGACCAGAACCGCCGGATTTCCCCACAACTCCACCAAATGTGTATCATTGTACCCTTCTCTTCCCCACAGCGCCAGCAGGTATCAGGGGTTCCAGGGAACATGTTCCGGAGTGTCGTCGGGCACAAGTACCATCTAGTGAGCAGCTTATAGCTTCTTTCTTGTGCAGAACAAGCGCTAGCTAGTGAGTGAGTAAATATAAAGCATTTCTGCCAATTAGCTTCTGAAATGCTACACCCCAATTCCCTCTCCCAAGCACGTTGGAAGTAAAGGGTGCCCTGCTCTCTCATGGACCCTAAGGCCTGGTATAGAAATGATATTTTGCGCCTCGGTGGAGCCTCCAGTTGGAATAACCTCTCCAATACGTTGGGCGTCAATCTTACCCTGCAAGAGTGGTCAGCTGAATATAATTATGCTCTGTATTGGAGAAATTCGAATCACTTAAGAGGTCTCGTAGGTTCTTTGAGTTGTAGCTCTGCCATCAGGGGCAAACCACCACTGGACAGAGTCTGTCCTACTCGGGTGTCATCCACAATCCGCCAACATAAAAATCTCTGCCTGTCAAATCTGGGTGGGAAAGATGGGTTGGAAAAAAGGGGAGTCAAAGGGCTAAGTCTGTCGTTTAAGCGGAGGGTTTTCGTCACTAGGTGCCATACCTTCAAGGTGTTTCTGGTCATGTCTGTCAAAGGTACTAGGTCTGTGGAGTCTTTAGGGGAAATCCAAAGCAGGTGTTTCAGCGGAATCCCCAAACCCTCTTGCTCCACCCCTACCCATTTCTTGGAGGACGCATGATAATGCCAATCTAGAGCTCTAACAAGAGAGGAAGCCTCAAAGTACGCTCGTATGTTGGGTAGTCCAACCCCTCCTCTGGTCTCGGGCAAGGATAGGATATTCATTCGCAATCTGGACCTCTTGCCCCCCCAGACAAATCTAAGGATCATAGATTGCATTTTGGAGAGGAAACCTCTATCCAATAGAACAGGAACTGTCTGAAAAGTATATAAGAGTCGGGGCAAGACATCCATCTTGACTACGTTTATTCTCCCGAACCAGGATAGCTTTAATTGTCTATAGGAGGTAAATGCCGATTCCGCGTTAGTCAAAAGGGGTTGATAATTTAAATTGAATATTTGTTTAAGATCTTTTGGTATAAGGACTCCCAAGTACTTAATGGCTTCTACTTTCCATTTAAATGGGAACTGTTTAGATAGATGAGAAACCAATTCTCCAGGCAAAGAGATATTGAGTGCCTCGGTTTTGGAGCAATTCACTTTAAAGTTGCTGAATTGTCCGAACCGTTCAAACTCCATTAAGACCGAAGGGATGGAGACCAGGTGCTGGGAGATGTAAAGTAGCAGGTCATCTGCAAATAAGGCTAATTTGTGATGACTCTGTCCCAGCTTGACCCCATGGACGCATTCATTGGACCTAAGTGCAAAATATTTAACTATTATAGTGTCAATTCAAAAGTCACCAAGAACACAATCAGTCATTTTTTCACAATTGCCCGTCAATAGTTTGAATTTGATATAAAGAAACATAGTCTTGTAACATCTCAAATGAAAGCTGTTACCGTTCTGAGTAAAATTATGCCTCTCCCACTTCATTATCTTATTTCTAGCCTGAGATAAAAAAATTTAAAGTCGTACCAGGCCAAAATTCACCCTTTTTTTAAACTTTAAAAATCTGTAAAAAATTAACTGATGAAGAAAAAAATTCCAAACTTTTAATTTGTAATTAACTAAAGTAGTACTTCATAAAGAAAAAAAAAAAAAAAATCTAAAGACGTCAGGTAAAAAAAAAATATTCATATTTAGATCACTTGATATGGAATGACCCATTGACGCTCTTACTAGTAAAATATGTTAAAATATGATCCCATTGCGATCCCAACTTGAAATTTGGTACAGATGTGGCTAAGAGCACAGCAGACACATGGGCAGTTTTTGAAATATTTAAAGCGCGCCGATTTTTCGGAAATGCGTTTTAAAGTTTTGCGCTTGCGATCACATGGGTAAAATATTAACAAATATCCTCTTGTGACATATCTGATGAAAGCCTGGACAGTTCTGAGTAGATTGGTGTTTATTTTGTTTCTCTATCTTATTTCTAGCCCGAGATATGATAGAAAATGTAAAGCCATACCAGGCCAAAATTCGCACTTTTTTAAAACTTTAAAAATCTGTAAAAAATTAACAGATAAAGAAAAAAATTCAAAACTTTTTTTTTGTAATTAGATAAAGTTGTTCTTCAGATAGAAAAAATTTTTTAAAAATCTGAGGACGTCAGGGAAAAAAAATATTCATTTTTGGATCACTTGACATGGAATGACCCGTCATTACAATTTAAATGAAAACAATAATTAATTATAAAAGGAAGCAATAATTTGCATTTAAGATTTGAAAGCCAAATTTTATAATATGAGAGGCAGTTAAATCTATTATACTTAAAGAAAAAAATGTTCATGTGTAAAGCTATCATAGTAGCATACTTTGGCTTTAACATTGTGCAGAACAAATACAGAAAATGATCTCCCAAGTTGGTTAGTTGGCATGCCAATTGTGTTCTAACATAATTAAAGGAGTTGTCTGAGAGTTACAGAAATTTTACTTGTGAATACCTAATCAAACATTACATTATCTTTGAGATTCCCGGTCACTTCAAGAACAATGCTCTGGTATTTAGTCTTCATTTATTCTTCATTTATTCTCTTGGAGTAATGAAGTGTCATACATTCATGTGACTGCTGTAGAAAATGTTTGGCTTCAACACTGATGCGAGCATGTATATTACGTGATTGCTGAGACCACAGTTTGGCTATAGCAGTCAAATGTGTGAACAGCAAAAGGAAACTTCAAGAAAATGAACAAAGACAAGAAGGTATTACAGGAGAACTGAAACCAGAAAAAAATGTGGATAAATCTGCGCTGCTGTAGACAAAAGGATCCAAGTTGAAGATGGTTAAAAAGTGGTTTCATTCTACATGTTTTAAAGTGGAACCTCACTTCTTCCTCAGGTGGCTTTTACTGTGGAATAAGTGGGATTTTACTTCAGATCATGTTCAACTAAACCACATTTTAGCAAACTATGACTTGGATCCTTTTGTCCACAGCAGCACAGAATTATCCTAATTTTTTGTCCTCGTTCCAGTTTACTGCCTCTAGCCTTATGACTCGTGGACCTGTGCAGCAGCTGTTTATCCATTTAATACTGGTGGGTTACACAACCTGACAAGGTTAGCGACCAGCCACCTGCTTGAAATTGGGGTAAGAAGCTATTGCACATCTTTATCCACAATATTCTATTACTAAAAATCTGGCTCTGGAGTGCCAGGGAATTTCATCATGTGATTTTTACCATTTTAAGGGTGTGACGAAATGGTCTCCTTCAATATAGAACATATGATGATTTCTTATGTAACCAAGACAGTATTGTATTTTGGTTTGCAAACTTTCATGGGTTAAGTCCTTAAACTCTAACCACACAGTATTTTGTAGATGACCGTGGTGTTTAGTTTAGCATGGTAATGTAATTATCTAACTTGTTTGTCATAAAACGCCAGAGAACTTCATTATGCTAATTGTCCATTGTATATTACCCTGTGAATGTTGACTTAGTGTAAATTGTCCCAGCCACCATTGTTTTAATGTCATGGTTTGCAGACTGAATGTCTCCTACTAACATTCCATTGTAAGAGCTATATCAATCAGTATGTCACTCTCCCTTGACAGGACTTAATACTACTAAAAATATGTTAAATGAGACTTTAGGTCCAGCCAATGAAAAGACCGTGTTATTCCACCTACCATGAAGTCCCCAGTATCGTGCAATGAGGGCTGAAGTTATGTAAGGAGATGTGTTCATTAACCAGAGTTAGATTCTGTCTAGTGACCTCAGTCTAGGGATTTCGGTCCCGGCTAGAGGTACACTGGTTTGGATACAGGCAGATAATCTAGGATCTTCGGATCCGATTGGCTGGCCATCACCCCAGGCCTAGGCATTTCAATGCCGACCAAGGGGATCAGAACCTGGAATATAAAACCACAAGGACTTCAGCATTGAATTATCGGATTCAGCTGTGATGACAAAGACTGCATAAGGAAGCCAAGCAGGTTGGGACAATCCAGTCACCTGCCTACAGAATTTGCCGTGCTGACTCAGCTTCTTAAATCTGGCATTATTTCTTTCTCGGTGGGTGCCTGTCAAAAGCAGGGTGCCACTGATTTGGAGTAAATAGCCCTGGAAGATCTGAGGCACGAAGATTCTAAAACCTGGTGAGGAAGGGTGAGACTCTGTTGCCTGCTACATTATGTGTTGTGCTTGTGTATGTGTTATATGCTGTAAACAGTTTGGGGATCCAATAAAGTTTTAATATTGTGGCTCCCCCACCCTGTGTTGTCTGAGTAGTGTTCCGCCCACGGTTAAGGACCTCGGGTGTTCAGTTGGGGATGAGCCCGGGTCCACGATGTCTTTGTAAAGGCGGCTGGGCCAAAGGGTGCGTTCACACACTGCGTATTTGTTGCTTATTTTTAAGCGAGTGCTCTTGCAGTTTTTGTAGCCAAAACCAGGAGTGGCTGATTAAAACCAGGAGTGGGTGATTAAATCAGGAAGTGGGGCACTTGTTTCTATTAAACTTTTCCTCTGATTGTTCCACTCCTGGTTTTGGCTACAAAAACTGCAAGAGCACTCGCATAAAAATACGCTGAGAATACGCTGTGTGAACGCACCCTAAGACTGACCAATTAATATCGTATATTTTTGCACAACTTCAATAACAAATAGAATTGATATCTTAACAAAGTTATCAATAAGAACACCACTGAACCCACGTATGGAGCAAAAATTTATGCTATTACATTTTTATAGTATTATGCACTGTTCAGCTTACAAGCAGGGCTCATAGGGTAAAAGTAAGTGCAATGTCTTAGGGTGCTTTCACATCTGCGTTTTTCGTAATTCGCGGCAGATGCGGTGAAAAAACCGCATCTGCCGCGTTTACCGCATAACCGTTCCACTTGCGGCGCGGTTGCGGTTTTTTCTATGCAATGTATAGGGGGACTTGCGGCAGGTGCGGCAAGTGCGGTTTTGCACTTGCGGCAGGTGCGGCCGCGAAAAAAAAACGCGGCTTGCTGCGGTTTTTTTCGCGGCCGCACCTGCCGCAAGTGCAAAACCGCACTTGCCGCATCTGCCGCAAGTCCCCCTATACATTGCATAGAAAAAACCGCAACCGCGCCGCAAGTGGAACGGTTATGCGGTAAACGCGGCAGATGCGTTTTTTTCACCGCATCTGCCGCGAATTACGAAAAACGCAGATGTGAAAGCACCCTTATCTGTACATTCAAAAGTTCTAGTAAACAATTATTTCTGGAGACCCAAATTTATTGCTGAATTAAAGGAAGTTATGAAAATGTGCTTAATGGAATTACAGAACTGCTCAAAAGTGCATCCTTGATGTAGTTACCAAAGTCATTGGGCCAGTTTCACAAAATCTCAGACTGGCACCAATGTATTGATCAGTTATGAAAATGTGCTTAAATAAGACTGTTAAAAATTATTTTAAAATGTCCCCAATTGACTTGATGGCACATAAAATCCATTAGCTTATATACATGGATTCTGCATATAACTTTTGCACTATGCAATAGAACGTGATAATTATATCTGCCAAACAGGAGGCGTTGCATTCCACTAAATGGAGCTGTATATAACATACAGTGTAAAAGTTTTAGGCAGTTATGGAAAAAATGCACAGTAAAAATGCTTTGAAAAATAAATTGTCAATGGTATATTTTTATCAGTTAACAAAATGGTAAGTGAATGAATAAAACAGAAATCTAAGTCATATCAATATATGATGTGTCTTTTCTTTCCCTTCAAAAACAGTATAAATTTTTGTAAAGACATTGAAGGAGTTAGCGCTTCTGGCCTATATATGAGTGTCGATGGGTGTTGCATTTTGGAAATCTAACCACAGAAATTCTCTGTATGTAGGATTCATGTAATGGGCAAACAGACTCAATGACATTGAGTTTGGGCTCTGTGAAATCCATATTATCACTTCCAGAACTCATTGTTCTTCTTTATGAGGCAGATAATTCACAATAACTGGCTGTATGTTTGAGCTATTGTCCTGCTGCAGAATATTTCGGAGCCAATAAGATGCCTCTCTGACTTTATTACATGATTTTAAGTATGTGCCTATATTTCTCATTGTTGAAGACAATTTAATCCTGTCTAAATTCCTCAACTCCATTTCCTAAAATGCAGCACCAGACTTACTGTACAAGGAACCTCTACCTGTTCACTGTAGTCTGCTCATTATTATACTGTTGTCAGCCCTTTTGTGAATAAACTGCCTTTAGTTAAAGCCAAATATGTCACATTTTGACTCTATACTCCACAGCAACCACCCCTAACCCAGTTCCTATATTTTTGATTCATAGTTTAGTTGCTTGAACTTGTTTCCAATATGAAGGTATGGCTTTTTGGCTGTGACTTTTCCTTGAAAACCACTTCTGACTTGTATATGAGGTTCACTGAGATGCACCCGTTGTTGTCAGTTGTGAGATGATGGTATTGCTGCATATCGTCTGATTTTGAAAGTTAGTATTATGTGTCTTTTATCTGCTGCACTGACTTTCATTGGCCGACCACTTCTTTTACAGTCCTTAAAACTTCTGAAACTTAGTGCTTTTTCATAAGAGCTTGAATACAACTTTTTGAAACTCCAGTCTGCTTTGAAATCTGTGCCTGGGAGAGACCTTGGCTGATGTATTATAATTTCCTCGTGTGTTTATATCCTCATTGTTACCATGGTGTGACCTATTTTCCCAACCTCAACTTTGTACCATAGTATGGCTGTTCCTCACCTAGTGCTGAACCTCCTACAAAGCTGTTTTTGATTCAGTTAATGACTGTTTCAAACTACATCGAAATTATGATTATTACCATTACTGTGTATGCTTGGTTTACCCTATAAATATTTACTTGAGCAATAATGCCTTGATTGATTTTGCTTTGAAGGTGATTCACAGTATTTCATCTTTTCTTTTGTTCAATTGCTTTGCATTATGCTAAACAATAAAAATAAACTCTACACTTCTTTTGCTATTAAACATTTTACATTCCAGTGATTTTTATTCCAATACTGCCTAAACATTCCGTACAATAAATATATTCACTTTTTCTATATTATTAAATCTTAATTATTGATTGATGTATTTGACAAATTTGAGGTTAAAGATCCCACTGTTTAATTCTACTATACAAGTGCAACTAAGACATGTCATGGGAGGTGTTATGGACATATAAGGAGGCAGGATGGTAAGATTGGCAAAGGCAAACTGGGCAACTAGTCTGACCCTGACTTGGGGTCCCTGGCTCACCCAGTTCCTGGAATATATCTGAAGGTGAGGCTGTCCAGGCTGCCACCTTTGTCTTTTGCTCCTGACCATCACTAGGCTAAGAGCTCCTACCTCCACCCATGGACTGGGAATGCACAGCAACTCCTAAGGAAAGGAACAGCAGCACCAGAATACACAAGGTTCAAGTAGCGACTGAACTCTACCTGTGACACCTTTGGAGGGAAGTGTAACTACTTAAAGGCGAGGGAGTGGAGATCAGAGCATTGACACACCCCTCACCTTCACCTCTACTTGTAGAGCCACAGATAGCATAGGCTACAGCAGATTTCTGGCATTAACTCTGGATATGCCAAAGTAAATTAACTCTGAATAAACTACAGCAGCATTACATGTGGACTGCAAAGCAGTCAACACATGACAGCAAGTTCTTGAATGTTAGTTTTCTCCTCTGTCCTCCAAACCATAAATGAACAGGTAGAGTGACAATAGATGTACAGCGGCTTAAATTTGATAATTTGTAAAGAAAAGTTAATGTCACTCAAAGAATTCTTAGGAGCATCTTAAGTCTGCAAACATGGATTTCTAGTACAGTTCTCCAAATGAATATTGTATTATAAAGCAGAGTTTGTCTTCCCATTTTTACAAAACTAGATTACAGTGATGTTTTATAGTTTAAGGACTCTCCATTAATGGGTACCAAAAGGAATCATACACAGATTGCAGATCAATAACAACTTTGCTCACAAAGCAGCAACAAGCTTGGTAGTTACAAAGTGTAGTAAAAGGTAAAAGCTTGGTGTTAACAGGGGTAAACTTTCAATACTTTACTCTGCTGATCAATCTCTTCAGCAGACACTTTTTTGTTCTAGTGCAGCCTCTGTGTTATTTTCAGTCCAGCACATCACATCATTTGAGTTCTTCTCTCATATACCTCTGTCTGTCAGCATTGTATTACTCTAATTTGCTAAACAATGTTGAAGACTCCTATGGCCTATTCCTTAAATGATGCTTGTAGAACTGATTAAAAGTATTTTGTTATTTCTTAAATTCTCATCTCCATTGCAGAGATATTAGCTTGTAAATGTTAGGTTCTAACTCATGATAACCATAACGGGGCATTACCTGAGATTTTTCATTTTGAAAATGAGCTTTTTCCCCTGTATGATGTTGACCAATCATAAGCAGGAAGCATCATAAAAAAAAAGAACACAACCTCAGATGATCAAACGTCCTGCTTTCTCCTCTGACATATATAATGATCTCCTCAGTGACTGCACTGCGAAAGGAGAGCTGCAGTTGCAGTAGCTGTAATGGCAGCTATAACCCAGGCCTCCAAATTGACTGCTGTGAGATAAAAGCTGCTGGTGATTGTAATGATACTCTTTAGAGTCGATGCAAAGGACATTAATGAGAATAGGACTGTATACCATTACATATATTACAAGAAAAAGTATGGTCTTATGACCTTCTTGGGGTGCATTTTTCCCTTTCCTGACACCTCTTGCTGATGATTAGTCAGTGCCACACAGGGGTATAGCACATGTCCCAATATCTGGTAATGCTCCATTTGCTTTAATATGAATTAGCATCTAAAATGCATAAGCCAATATATCTGCAACAGAGATGACAAATGAAAAAAACATTTTACTCATTTGTTCAGCCATTATTCCTTGATATTGCCAGTTTGACATGCTAAAATTGGAGAAAGGTCTTGTTTTCAAGCGAATGTATATCAGACCCTCACAATCAGATACCAGTCTTCCTTCTATCCAAGTGATGGGAATAATAACAGGCATCCTCATTAGAGATGAGCCACCACCCTGCCGTTCGTGTTCGACTCGATTCGCCGAATCGACGGGGTGTTCGACGAATGTTCGTCGAATGCTCGACGAACACCATCGAACATCCGGAACACGAAAAAAAAGGATTGTGGGGCTGTTTCACTTCCACAATGTATATACATACATTGTGGAAGTGAAATAAAGTCAAATAAAGTGTTAAAAATAAAAAAATAATGTATGCTCACCTGTCCGCAGTCCACCGAAGCCTCCGGTATGGTCCTGTGTCTTACAGGACCTGTGGTGATGTCAGTTCTCGCGGGAACTCGGGTCACGTGACTGGAGTTCCCGCGAGAACATGACGTCACCACAGGTCCTGTAGGCCACAGGACCTTACCGGAAAGCTTAAAATACACATTTTTATGTTTCGGACACTTTCTTTTACTTAAAGAAAGTGTCTAAAAAATGAAAATGTGTATTTTAAGCTTTCTGGCAAGGTCCTGTGGCTTACAGGACCTGTGGTGACGTCATGTTCTCGCGGGACCGAGACCGGAGTTTCCGCGAGAACTGACGTCACCACAGGTCCTGTAAGACACAGGACCATACCGGAGGCTTCGGTGGACCGCGGACAGGTGAGCATACATTATTTTTTTGTTTTAACACTTTATTTGAGTTCGTTAATGTTTATTTTGGCTGAAAATGCGGCAGATGCGGTTTTCTGACCGCATCTGCCGCATTTTCGAACTAAAATCGAACATGTTCTAGATTCGCCGAATTTGAACCAAATCGTTCGAATTCGGCGAATTACTCGAATAGCGCCAAAATCAACAGTCTTCCTCTGTTGTGTGTGGCTAACCTTCAGTATGCTAGGAGATGCATGTTATACTAGTAAAAATAACCTTCCTTGTCCTTTAACTTGTCTCTGTAATGGTAGTATTCTTACGCAGGTGGGCAGCACGCCCTCCCCTGGGACAAACTGCATTAGCTGCAGTACAGTACATGGTACAAGTTATTTCCAATACACAGTAGGAGAGTTTCCTATTGCACATGTTAACAGACCCGTCCTTTTAACATCTTTCTACATGTTATTACCAGTAGCACTACATGGTGGTCATATTATTGTACTATAGTGATTACCTACCTAGACAAAACAAAAGTGACTTGCTAATTAAAATTATGTAAGGAATTTATTCATGAATGATATTTTCAATTTTTTTTACAATTAGTGATGAGTGAACCTTTTGAAGTTTGAGTTTGGGCACACCAGCAGAACTTTTTGGTGTTGTGTTCCTGACCCCAAGCTTGACCTGAACTTCAATGGAAATCACTCATTGGCAAATCAACACTCCACTTACATACAGCCAGCCACAATTAAAACACTTGTGGGGTGGAAAGGTGTGTATTTTTTCCCCCTTCATCCAAAAATTGTGCTTTTAAGCCCAGTGCAAACCATTCAAACACTGTACACAGGTTGTACTGTGCCAAGCACCAATTATAAATAATTAAGTCCAGAGACTCCACCACCCAATTCTCACAAGATCTCCTCGGCTCTCAGGAGAGGTGTAAGGCAACACCCATATATCAAATAAAGTGAAAGAAAGCTCTGATGCCGTAATGCGGTATACATTTTTTCTTGTTTATTCCTTTAAATTAAAAGCATTACAGATGCCCCCTTAGGAGAACTAGACGCGTTTCGGAGTAGACCTACTTACTCGTTAGGTGCTTACACCAGTGCTTTCCAAACGTACAACACCCAAACTCCGAACCCGAACAGGTTTGTTCAAAACCGGGAAGTTTGGTGACTCAAACTAAACTGGACCTTGAATGGTTCGCTTATCTCTATTCACAATCAGTTGTGTAATTCTAGGGCGGGCAAAAAATTCTAGTTAAGCATTTCCTGTAAATTACAAATCTATGTCCCATAATTTTTCATAGGTTGGCCAACTGGATTCTCCTATCATACAAGAAGAAAAATCAAAAAAGTATTTTAATATGTCAGTCTTTCTGTCCTACAAATCAGAGTAACCAGACATTTTTCTTACTGTTGAAACTCCAAAATAATAGACATACCATAACAGTTTAAACCCATTCATTCCCTCTGCTTCCTCTACTTAAACTATAAAAGCAAAATATAATGACCAGATTCACAAAACAAACCTGAATTTCTATTAACAACACACAAATATAACTTCTTTGAGCTCTTCCCTGATGTGCTGCTGCTATTAGAACATTCTCTGTCTTATCCCCTAAGTGTAATACTACTGTGTGTATGTTTGTATTTCACAGCCTGAAATGAAAATTGCTTTTCATACATACAAAGAATGATGTCATTTACTAAGAGTACCTTCCTGTCAATGATGGGATGAAAATAGTCTTTATTTTACAGTGAACTGAAATGCATGAACAAAAAAAATCTTGACCCGTTGTGTTCATGTCAAGCATGACAAGAAGTCGTTTTGAAAATCTAGAAATAGTTTTATTTGAAGCAAATATTGACAGATCCTAAGACATTTTATCAAGCCTTAAATCCCTGCTTTTCCTCTGTTTAGGTCTAAAAAGGTGACAATACAATTTTCAGCAATGATGACTTGACCTAAGTTTCAAACCTTTCTTCTTCTAAAGGAAATTGCATTTGGATGAAATCGAGTAAACAGACATTTAAATAAAAACATGTGAAATTCTATAATTCTTCTCGGAGGCCAATTTAAAACTAAGGAATAGATTTCTAGATGAAACAACCTTGAAATAGCAGCCTTGAAGAAGTGTTTTTAAAAGTAAATATGCTCTGGATAACCGGACAGGACAGATGAATTGAACGTGTAGAAGAGTTGCAATGACTGTATTTGACTCAGCAAATTAGGCCAGCCATGTATCAATGTCCTTTAAATTGCATCTGGATGTACATTAGAGTATTTCACCCTCCTCCCTTCCTTCCCTAAGGCACCAGCAAAGGTAAAAGACTTGTCCATAAAGAGATTTTATATTACAAGCTGTCCTGCCCAGATTGTAATATGGCAAAATCAGACTTTTATTATTGCCGAGAACATACTGAGAATTCTTAATCATCCCAACAGATTTTACATAGAATATAATATTTATCACTTTATGTTTGAGACTAGTGAAATGTCTTCTCAATAGATCAATGGATCTGGGATGACTGTGAAATATCTTAAAAGGCAAAAAAACCTTTATATCTTACAGTATTTTAAAAATGACGTGTAAGAAAGGTTTCTAAGGCTCAAGAGTCTCTCCCTACAATGTCTACAATAAGATTTTATATATCTTTTGTTCTCTTTCTGTTTCTAATGATGAGGAGTTCAGTAGAGAAGAAGCTAGAAAGGTCATTGTTGTTTATAATATACCTGTTATTATACATTTGTAGCATCTATTACATGATAGGTTTGCAATTTGCACATTTTTTTGGCTATAGTTAAGGATTAACATGGATAGATCATCAATGTGTTGTCAGAGGGTCTGATCCTGGAAGCTTTGCTGTTCAATAAACAGAAAGAGCAAGTGCACTTTTTGGAATATCAAGGCTCCTTTTATTTTAGTTTTAGACCAATTAAGTCCCTTGTATTATTAGCTGTGCCTACTATTTATTTTTGCACTGATAAGTGAAGGATCCAACACTTAATAACAACTATTTATTTGAATAGGCAATACGTTTTTATATTCAAGGAAAACCCTTTTGTGCTCAGTGCAGCAGACGTTTTGCAGCTCCTTTTCCTGACAATGCCACCTTAAAGATATACTGATGAGCAAAAGGGTAACAACATTTTAAACTTTCAATTTTCAGGCTCCATATCTCACCATCCACCACAGCTTTGAGCAAGAGACAACCTTCATTTTATAGACAAACATCTTGGCTGTCTCATGCATACATTTGAATTGCAACTATTAATTATGATTATATGCTTATTCTTGTCATGTTAATGCATTGTTACTGTTTTCTTCAAAAAAAATCTATATTTCCAATTTTATAATTTTGTTAGTATTTTGTAAATCCACTTATGGCTTTAAACACTGCCTAAATACTTGTGGGCATGCTTTAAATCAGATACAAGCATGTTTCAGTTGAGATCTGATTTCCAATGTTGGTGCATACTTGTCGATTCACTTAGGTTTTTATACAGATTTTTCTTGAAGTCTACCCATGAGGGTTCTAATAGGTTGATGTCTGGAGACTGTTGGGGCCACAATTCAGCACCTCTACTGTCATGGAACCATTTCTTTGCTAATCTTCACTTCAGGTCATTGCCCTGCTGGAACATTATGTTGTCCTTTTCATACCATAGTACTGTAGATGTCTTGTAGGATACAAACATAGCTCACCATTTAGACCCCCCATCAATTCTGGGTAAATATCCAATGCCTTTAGCTATATAACATCCCTTTGTCATCTAGTGTCCTCTACCAAACTTGACCATTCCTTCAATTTCTTGATCTGTTAGCCTCTTTTTTCCATCTTTCTTCGATACATATTTGTACCCATCAGAGCTTAGTCTATCATTCCCTCAAATCACCTGTTTTCAAACTTCTACTCTCAACTTTTTAAAAAATTTGAGCCAATGCTTTTTATGTCGATACTGAAGTTGATACTTCTTCAATTTATTTTGGGCCACCATTGCAGACTTGAGTAATCTGCATTGCACGGTGCTTGCATGGTTGTCTGTGATCTCATAATACAAAGCATACGAGCCACTGTCACTGCCATGTTTATTACACCAGACCAGATAGATTCTGTGATGAGCCAACTTGTTGACTTCAATATTTTCCCTGGACGTCCATCTCTTTTGAGTAGATGGATAGAGTTAATTTCGGTTTAGTCCAGTTTGTTAAGCTACTCACATGGTGCAGTTTGGCCATTTTCTATACCACTTTTGATGAGCTAGATAATGCTGTTTCTTTTTTTGGGAAAACTTTATGGCTGCTCCTCGATTTGAACCTTTCATTTTGGAATCAACCTAATAACAAACTGAGCTGTCATGGAATGTGCAAAAATGTTTTAACTTGTAGTATACAGAAAGAAAAAGATTTTTCAAACTCCATTAGCAAAATACTAACAATGCTGTCACATGTCAAGAATCTGCAAAACCAATCATATGCTAAATAGTTGCAAGACAAATTTATGTATGGGATGGCCAAGATGAAAGATTAAATTAGTCTCATGCTGAAAGCTGTAGTGGATAGTGAGACATGGAGAGTAAAAGAAAAAAGCTCAAAACATTGTTACCCTTTTGATCATCAGTTTACATAAAATATACTTGGGTCATGTAAAAAGAAAAAGCTAGGTACCACTACTACTCAGCTACCAACATACTAAATAGTATGTATATACCACCAATTCACCGTTGCGGGGGTCACACCAGCTCTGGAGTTGCAACACTTCAGATATAGCATAAATGCATCAAAACCATGATGAGAAAGAACAAGCTACACTCACTGGAACGTGCATCAGGTCATCTTTATTGATCGGTGCAGGTTACAGCATGTGCAGTGAGGGGGAGTGAGAGCAGCAGATGATGGCAGGCCATTACACATCCGTATGGCGCTTCAATGGATTCTATGAACTCTTCTCTTGATGTATGTGGTCAATTCTAGAGATGAGCCACCACCCCGGTGTTCGAATTCGATTCGATTCGTCGAATCGACGGGATGTTCGACGAATGTTCATCGAATGCTCGACGAACACCGTCGAACACCCCGGAAAACGAACAAACCAGGCCTGTGGGGCATTTTCACTTCCACAATGTATATACATGTATATACATACATTGTGGAAGTGAAAAAAAGTGAAAGAAAGTGTTAAAAATAAAAAAATAATCCATGCTCACCTGTCCGCAGTCCACCGAAGCCTCCGGCAAGGTCCTGTGGCTTCTAGGACCTGTGGTGACGGCATGTTCTCGCGCGAACTCCGGTCACATGACCGGAGTTCCGCGAGAACATGACGTCACCACAGGTCCTGGAAGCACAGGACCTTGCCGGAAAGCTTAAAATAGATATTTTTATGTTTCGGACACTTTCTTTAAGTAAAAGAAAGTGTCCGAAACATAAAAATATCTATTTTAAGCTTTCCGGCAAGGTCCTGTGCTTATAGGACCTGTGGTGACGTCATGTTCTGGCGGGAACTCCGGTCATGTGACCGGAGTTCGCGCGAGAACATGGCGTCACCACAGGTCCTAGAAGCCACAGGACCTTGCCGGAGGCTTCGGTGGACCACGGACAGGTGAGCATTGATTATTTTTTTATTTTTAACACTTTCTTTCTTTTAGGGATTGTTTATTTTGGCTGAAAATGCGGCAGATGCGGTTTTCTGACCGCATCTGCCGCATTTTCGAACCAAAATTGAACATGTTCGAAATTCGCCGAATTTGAACCAAATTGTTCGAATTCGGCGAATGACTCGAATAGCTCCAAAATCAACTCGAATTTGAGATTGGCGAACTATTCGAATCGAACATCGCTCATCTCTAGTCAATTCCAAATCATCCTTAAAACAAAAGTGATACTCAAAAACAGATAACTGATTAAACTTCCCTGTTGCTTACTTAAAGTCACCATTAGTGATGAGCGAGTACCGAAATATTCATACTCGCTATACATGTAACGAGTAGGTTGTAATACTCATGTATTCATGCGAATAGCGAGTCTAATGTTAGTCAATTACTGATAGCCCCCGCCCACACACATCCGGCTATAATATGAGTCTTTCCGGGACAGAGCGGCCTTTTTTACAATTTTAATGTCTAAAACATCTTGCTGTGCGCCCCCCCAGAGAGATCCTAACATTCAATCTGCTCTCCCTAAGGTGCCAGCTCACTGTGTGTACTGAAGAGAGCTGTCAATTTGTGTCAGATCGATCACGATCAACACATCACTCACGAGAACCAGCGATACTTGCAAAGAAACAAGTATCGCGACTACTGTACTATCCGTGCGAGTAGCGAATAGTAACGAATACACTCGCTCATCACTAGTCACCATCTGTGCAGGAGTAGAATAAAAAATATATAATATATCCCATGAGATCACAATTGATATAAATATTGGCCATCTCTAAAAGCATCTATCTTCACAACAATGGCTACATTTCAGCTTTCTGTATTATCACATTCCTCTTAGGGAATTTGCAGCACAGTTACTGAGTTGTTAAGAACTCAACAGGCTATTTAATTACAATCCCATTTAGTTCATTTCTGCAGATTTTTTTTTTCTAGTAAAAAGTAGATCTGTATTGAGTGGAATGAAGTATTCCTAGATCTCATTACCACATTCTGGAACTGCAGGTGCAGTACTCAGCAAGAATTTTTCTGCAGTAAAAAATGTTATAATTAATAGATATCCATACACCACATGTCCAATAAAAGCAGACAAATGTACAATATGCTGGCTTTGTGCTCTCTTTTGAATTCCTGAACATGTTACATCATTCATTCTATCATCCTTTATACCACACAATCTAGATACTATTATCTACAGAGACTAGGGGTCAGTGAACAGTCGGATCTTTCTATAGTCTGTAGATAAAAAATGTTTTGTGGAACCTCATGTTTTAAAGATTTTTTTTTTTGCTACACCAATGGCAGCCAGCATGCCTTCAAGTACATTTTAGGTTAACTGGTATAAAATATGCATGGAGAAACTCTATTTCTCTATTATAATGGTTTGATGCATTTTGCCTTGAATTTTTATAAATACATTGCGTATTATGTATTAAATCTACATTAACAAAGCTAAATGGTTAAACAACCATATCAGCTTCTTATTCTAAGTATAATTACTGATTATCTCTTTGCTAATTAGAAATAGAACAAGTTAATTAAAATGAAACTATTTTTTAGATAGGACAGAAAAGCGAGAAGAGATGAGATGGTTTTCTAATTGAAAAAATGTATTTTTGTGCTAATAGCTGTTTTATTAACTTCATTTTATAACAAATATTCTTTTTATATGAAATACATTATAATGGATAATTTAACTTGAAGATTTTATTGTGGAAGGGGTGGGTATTTAAATGGAAACTATACTTTAGACAAACTTTGCATAGATCTATAATACCAGCAAATAAAAGACAGCTGTGAAATTGGCTTCTTTCTCCACTCATAAGCTACTTTCTCTTCTGCCCCCTGCCTCCTAAACTCATCATTTTTTCTGAACAACTTGCTAAAGACAAGGTAGGCTTCCAGAATAGTTAGGTGTTGGGGCACACAGCATACTGAAGTCAATGTAGAGGATGACAAGTAGGGAGAATATCACGAAACAATCACTGATCTCAGGGAGACCAGTCAAGGAGAATACTGCGGGCAGCTGGCAAAAGCGCTAAAACACAAAAACACAGTGAAATCTTTGGTGCATTGCCCCCTGGGAAATACGAATATCCAAATAGAGTCCGTAGAGCCTCGGTTCGGAGTCTCAAACCCAGGGCTAGCCAGATATCCCTCCAGGGAAGTAGGGAGAATAGGCAGATAAACAGATCCATGCTGAAATAATTATCTAACTCCAAAGCTGGATTCCCATCTACACTGCTCACTTCTTATGTATATTGTCCTCCATGAAGCTGATCATTCTGTTTGTTTGCTACAAAAGGAAAACAGATCAGGAATTCGTCTTTCTGCATGCTTAATTACTAAAGCATGGAAACCAAGTTAGTCTGTATTAAGAATCTATTGTAGATTACAGTTAAAAAATGTAAAGAAGGAAAACTGGTGACAAATGCAGAGTTCAAGTCATATAAAGGGCTGAAATATTGTTGTCAGATAAATGACAGCTTTTTCTTATCAGTTTCTTAAAACAATAGGTTCTTTTTAACACTAAATACTGTAGCTCTTTATACCCCAGAGAAGGCTTTGTCTATTATTAGGGATAGATGAACCCACAGAGGTTCGGCAGATCCAAACGGACTTAAAAAATATGTCTGGTTGAGGACTGGACTTAACGCGAACCTAAGCCCAAACCGTGAACCCTATATAAGTCTAGAGATAGAATAAAGGTGTATAATCCAGTGCCACAAAATTCTTTTTATTTCATGATTAAAAATTAAAAATCACACATCCTCCAGGGGAGCTCTGGATGCATTTCATGGGTCTAGCCCACTTAATCGTCAGTGCACATGCGCGAGGTTGCTTTACGGCTGCTTATCACACATAAGCTGCCGTAAAGCAACCTCGCGCATGTGCATTGCGAGGTCCTCTACACCTAAATGGGTGTACTGAAGTCAGGATTGCCGGATATGACGCAATTAGCGTTATAGCAGCTATACCGCCCATGTAGGAGGACCAGAAGGATCACTATGGCTTAGCACGCCCATCGGGGCGTGAATAATTGAAGTACAGGTGGCGATGAGAATCCACAGGGAACACCCTGTGTGACTTCTCAAGATCTGAGAAGCCGCAGTTCAACAGGTAATAAAAGCACTATTATAAACTTTATAAATTTTAACACAAAGGGATGGCTAGAATACAATAATGATGGTGCAGGGACAGGTATTAATAGGCTGGGGGCTGATTTTTAGGGGTCAGTTTCCCTTTAAGGACAGCTGTGATTTGTCAAAAGGCCTGGATTAGTAATTGCACGGTGCCTTTGCGACCTCCATAATTGCTAATTGTCTAAGGCTGGCTTCACACTGCAGTTTTTCACTGATCAGTGTCCATCAGTGTTTGGGTGCCAAAGCACGAGTGTCTCCAAAACTCAGAACAAGTGTCAATGTTTCAATTATAGTTATTCTCTGCAAGTTCCTTTCCTGGTTTCTCTCCTGGTTTTGGCACACAAACACTGATGGACACTGATCAGTGAAAAACTGCAGTGTGAAGCCAGCCTAAGTAAAAACAGATAAAGACCAAAAAAATCAGAGAAAAACATTTATTTAAAAATACACCTTTTTTCTTCAATATATTAAACTCAAAACATCCCTGCAGGTCTGTATTCCACATGACGTCCCAAGAAGATCCCAGGTCTGTCACATCCTCAGATTGCAGTGTGTGGTCGAATTAGGAAACATCACTGACACTGTGGCCTCAAGAACACACTGGTAGCTGCAGCTGTGAGAGCTGTGACATCAGTGAGCTCACCTGAAGTCACAGCTGATGCTTTCCATGGTACCCAGCTGTGACCACAGGTGAATTTATCCAAATCAATTCCAGTAATCCAGCATTGAAGTAACTCGTGCCGATTATCAGATTATTGACTTCAATGGAGCCAAATTACAAGAACATCTGGCACCATTGAAGTCAATAATCTGGCAATCCGGCACATTGCATTCAAAGCAGGGTTACGTGATTGTGAATGCATTCCAGTAATCCATGATTGACTTCAATAAATTCACCTGAGGTAAATTCACTGAGTTTAATAATCTGCAAAAATCTGTATCCCCTGGCAGAAAAATGCATCAAAAACGCAATGCATTTTTAAGCATTTTTAGTGCAATTTTGCCATAAAACTGCATGCAAATCATAAGAATCCGGAAATTTTGGGCACATGTTGCTTTCTTTCCCTAGTAGATTTGGTGCAAAAATAAATCTCCGGCATGTCCAGTTCTGCTGTATTTCTCGTTTTTGCATGCTTTTCTGCCAGGAGATGCAGATTTGATGCAGAATTTCCTGATTGCACTCTCAATTTGATCTTAATCATGGATTACCAGAATGTGTGCACATCCCGGTAATCTGGCATTGAGTTAAACAGAGCTGGTTTATTGAATTCAGTAGTATCTGGTTAATTAGGTAATCTGGCACCATTGACATCAATAATCTGGTAGTTTCGCACCTTTAAACTCAATATTGGATTACCGAGTTCAATGAGTTCGCTTAAATTCACCTGAGCTTACAGCTGTGGTACCATGGGAAGTGCGCAGCTGTGATCTCAGGTGAACTCACTGATCTCACCACTCTCACATCTTAGGCTCTGTCAGTGTGTTCATGAGGCAGCAGTGATCGTCACGTTTCTTAATGTGACTGCGCACTGCTATCTAAGCATGCAGGAGAGCCGTGTTTGTTTTGGGGCGTCATCATTTGTGAATTGTGTTGGACCTGCATTAGTGATTTGGGGGTTCATAAATTAGATAAAAAGGGAGTGTTTTAAATAATTTGTGTTTTGTGTTAATTTCTTTTTTTATTTACACTATTAGTAATGGGGAAGTCTCATTGACATCGCTCCATTACTAATCAAGGGCTTCATGCCAGCTGTGATTTATTTATGTCACAACAGTCATTATCCACAGTTATTATCCTATTATATTACCCCGATTGTCACAGCACCAGGGCAATTGGGATGAGCATGGTAAAGCACCAGGATTGGGTGCATCTAATGGATGCAGCAATTCTGGGGCAGTTTTGTGTTGCTATTTTTAATCTGGGGAGGGTCTAAGACCCATGAGCCTCTTCAGGCTAAGAATACCAGCTGCCTGCTGTCTGTTTTATATTGGCTGGGTATGAAAATTGCAGGGGACCCACACCATTCTTTTTTAATTATTTATTTAAATAGCTTAAAAAACGTTATATGGGGTCCCCTGTATTTTATACCTAGCCAAGGATAAAGCTGCAGTCTCCAGATGTTGGCTATATCTGCACTGGGTATTAAATAAAAGGGGACCACATGCCATTTTTTTCAATTAATTTATTTATCTTTGCACTCAACTTTTGAGACCCAGACAACTAGTGTGAGGGCAACCAATGACTAATGCTGGCAAAGAGTGTGGGGGTACATACTGACTGCAACCAATCAAAGATGCTGTCACAGAGTGTGGGCAGGGGAAGCAGGGGAATATTTGTAAGATTATATAATAATAATAAATGAGAAACTGTATAATGAAAAAGGGATAAATACTCCTATTCTAAAAGTGTAGAGGTATCAAGCAGATACAGAACGGGGATAATTCTTTTCTTTACTATATGGCCCATATCCTTTACATAAGCAATTGATTTGTACCAGGTGTCCCATTTTCTTTTCCAGGGATACTGATATTATCTTGCAGTTTAACACAATAATGTATCCTTATCTCTGGACTATCATCTGCACAGATATATTATTTCATGCATAAAGCTTGGACACTCTATTTCTAAGCACAGCCTTGAATATCTTTGGTGGCATGAATGGGATCATAAAATGAAATAAATACTAAAGATAGTACAATAATAGCTATAACCTTACAAGTTCAAAGAACTAAATGCTTAATGATCTTATCCCATAGTTGCTGCTAAAATGTTCAATTTTGATTTAGAGGAATACTTTTTGGCAATTTGGGGGGATTGAATTTTTTTAAGGAATAAGCTAAGAAATTTACATTCAAAGAGCCAGGTATAAGAGATTGAACCTCAAAATTATTTGAGGTTCTTAACATAACATTATAATAATAGTTGATTGGATTAGAAATTTCAGATTCAAGAAAGACTTTTTTTCTCAAAAAAAAATAAAAAGACCTTTTTAAACTATATTACAGGGTTAATTATATTTCGCTTGCTGTATTAAATTCCTTGCGGAAAAAAAAAATTTGCTCAACTACGCTAAGAGTTCATTTTGCATGTTTCCTACCTCAGGGTCATAGCTAAAGCATATTGATGTACAGAATATAATAAAATAAACTCAGCACATTATTTACACTGCTCAGAAAATGTTATTTATTCAAGATGCATAAATATTCCTTAATGATATCTTCAACGGTTAGAGGGCAAAGGCGAAATATGTATTTTTTCCTATTTTTAGTATTAACAAAATAATCCTCTTTTAACACTTCAATATCCAGATTTTAAGGAGCAAGGAGCAAGGAGAGGAGAAAGTAGAAGGGAGCTGTAAGCGTAATATTAAAAGGATTAAGCCTACCATGCTAAAATACAGAGGGTTAGATGTTATCTCAAACCAAGTTGACAAAGCAGGCTAAGGATGGCTTCACACTTGATTCCCCGCCGCTGTATTGCGGCAGGGAAGCGCAAGCCGAGCGCATACACGCGCGTCCCAATATTCAACATGGGGATGCGTGGTGCATGCACTCGGGTGCGCATGGCTATGCGCACCCATTGCCACCATGTGTGATTTGTACGCATGAGGGTGCATGTGCACAAATCATGCATTGTCGTCAGCACCATGAACGTAACATGTCGCGTTTATGGTGCAGACGAGAATGTATGATTTGTGCGCAAGCATCCTCATGCATACAAATCACACATGGAGGGCATATACACGTGCGTCCCCATGTTAAACATAGAGACGCCAGTGTATGCGCTCGGCTTGCGCTTCCCCGCCGCAATACGCAGCGGCAGGACGCAAGTGTAAAGCCACCGTAAGCAAATTTTTCTTTGATGTGGGGAATATCATGGAGAGGACAAATATTTATGATCATCCTTATACATATATGGTGTGAAGGATTAAATATTGTAATGGTAACATTGTCTAAGGGAATAGCTTTTCTCCTTGTAAACCTGCTTGCTAGCAGTGAGGAGACTTGTAGTCGCAATTCTCCTCTGGGAAATATGTAAATTGTATCTTCAGGGAGGAAGTAGATGAACTCTAGTGCCTTCTATTGGAAGCAGCAATCCTAAAAGTCAAAATTGACTCATTAACAAGCCTTTCAATATGGTTTAGGATTAATGTCATATTAGTACATAATCTGCAGATGTTGCTTTTCGGGGTGATTGCCCTCATCATTGCAAAGTATGGGAACTGATATGGCTGTATAAGAGCTAAGACAGGGTCTAAGGGAATAGCCTCTCTCCTTTGGAGATAATCCTACATGCCTACAGTGAGGATACTTATATAGGTGCAATGTTCCTCTGGGAAATATGCAAATTGTCTCTTCAGGGATGAAGTAGACAAACTCTAGTTCCATCCATTGGAAGTAGCAATGCTAAAAGTCAAAATTGACTCATTAACGAGCCTTGGAATATGACTGCAATATGCAGTCAATTTAGATTTTTAGGATTACTACTCTCAATAGGTGGCACTAGAGTTCATCTACTTCCTCACTGAAGAGACAACTTGCAAGGTCAACATTGAAACAGATATAACAAGTAGTTTAAGAGCTCACCACATACTTCCAAATGCTTGTAGCATGAATGGGATATTGCCAACCGGGGAGTGTGCTGGAGGAATAGGAAAGAAGGTATTTGCATTCAGCACAATACAACTGGTTGGATAGTGCTGGATGCTTCTTACCTTCTTTCCCATTCCTCATTGAAACAGATACTATTACAAGACTACTTTATGTTCATATTCACAATCTAGTATATTTAAGATTTCTCATCTAAACACGAGTTACCACTGGCAAATTTCTTTCCATAATGATATAATGAGAAGATCTTACAGGCCCCTTTTACACAGGTCAATGCAAGTTGTAGAGGGACTAAAAATCCTCTTTCATCAGGTGAAACGGTTTTAAGATTGATGCAAACAGGATATATGCTGCCAAGATATTGACAGTTTTTGCAAACAGAACAAAGGCATTTAGACTGTTTTAACAGGCTATTAATTGACCACCAATCAGCTTATACATAATGATTTGTGGTCTTTTAACAGGGCTGGTTGGCTAGTCTACATGCACTCTTCAATGTCTAACTACACAATACAAATTGTGCAACGATATACTAATGCTATGCTCTCTGAGTAAAAATTAACCTTTGCCAGATCTATATGTTTACATCACTATTAATTGGGAACAAATGTTCTTTGACCACTTGCTTGGTCAAACAGTTTGAAATTTGTAAATTAAGTTTATGCTAAGTTCACATCAAATGTATTGCCCTGTGTTTGGCTGCAATGCGTTTTCGGGCTGTGTTAACACTATCAAACACTATTGTTAACGCAGCTGAACACACCTACAGACTTATATAGAAACGCATTGCAAACGCATAGCAAATACAGTGCCAAATGCAGTTACTGTAGAAACCCATGTGTTTTTATCCAGCGCAATAGGAACCATTGCAGCCAACATTTCCTGTGTGCTGGTTGAAAACACATGCCTTTCTACCATGCCCGCGTTTGGCATTGCATTTGCAATGCGTTTTCAATGCGTTTCTTTTATAAATTTATGGGATGTGTTCAGTTGTGTTAACGCTAGCGTTTAATAGGTTAACGCTCCTGAAAAATTTTGTGTTCAAAATGCAGCCCAACCCTGATGTGAAAAGGCCCTTAAACTTTTATGACATATCTTTGACCCATCAATTAAGAAGAATCAGCAATAAAAGAAGATGTGAAGTGAAAGTAGAGTTTGAATATAAATAAAAATCTTTCCTTTCAAATATTTGTGGGTAATCAAAACAGCGAACAGTCAATTCACTTGATAGGGTCCATAATTAAGAGAAACTCATTTTTTTCAAAAATGTTCCGGGTTTCAGAGAAAATATACTTAAAGGGCTGTCCAGTACTAGGACAACCCCTTCTAAATCAGCTTTTTTCCCAAGTTAAAATAATAAACCCTGCATTTACCTCCCATGCTGCCACGATTCCAGCACTATTGGTAGCCACGTCTCAGGGCTAACGTGACATTGTGATGACACAAGAGCCCCACATTCAATCACTGCTGGATCTTACTTCCCAACTTTATTCTTGGAGCAATCAACGAAGTGAAGGCAGGCTATTCTTTGATAGTCATTTGGATGAAGAGGAGAAGATCCAGTGAAGCTTGGTTGTCCAGTTTGCGTAATGTCACAATCTCACATGGGACCAGAGCTGTGGTTAATGACAGGGCTGGAACGGCGGCAGAATGGGAAGTGAGTACAGGGTTTATTATTTTAACTGGGGAAAAAAGTTGATTCATAAGGGGTTGAAGTAGTACTGAACAATCCCATTAAAAATTATACAAGGAACAAAGCTGGAGATGGCTGGCTCCAACAAGGCCAGCAAATGTGTGGCGCCCCACAACGAGTGCGTCACAGAAAGGTATTGCATCCCTGACCGAAGATGTAATATATTCCGTCTCAGTGATGAAATAGTTAAATCCAGAGCTCCATGTACCACATGCACCACTCAGAGGCAGAGGACCAACCAGGTCCTGGTGGGAGGAAGTGTAAGGTGTAGTGTGGGGAAAGTTAGAAGATGTGAGAAGAGAACGAGGAGGAAACGTGGGAGAGACAGGCTCAAGGACGGAGGTCCAGTACAGTCTAACCGGGAGGGCACCAACAAATGGTGACCCAGACCAGAAAGCGGGCAAATAGCAACTAAGCAACAGGTCCAAAAACACCCATGCCAGTCCTACCAGACACCGGTTCCGAGGCAGTCAGTCGTCTACCGCTGTCCTGCAAAACCGGAGTGACCGAGAAGCTTTATAGGAGCGCCTCACTACAGCCACGATTCCAGCAGTCTTACTAGCAGGGTACCCACTATTGGGACTCAGGACCCTCTACAACCCAGGTTGGAAACCCGGCTAAGGTAATCCATGAGAGGTCCTCCCAGTACCCTGACCTGGTGCAACAAGGCAGCAAAGGAAACTAGAACAGGACAGATAGTAAAAGAAGGAACACTGTGGAGCTCTGGACAGAGACTGTTCACCACTAGGACCACCCGGTCCGTTACCTAAAGAACTGTGTTACCGTGTACCGTGTACCACTTCAGTAAAGACCCGTTACAGAGAAGCAGTGTGTCAGTGGATTTCTTCCAGAACTGTTTTTGATCCTTGCGCTCATCAACAACCAAGCTACCGTATTCCATCTAGTGCAGCTCCTGGCCCCGGGGATTACTGCTCATCCTGTGGGGAGCATCCCATCTAGCTGCCGCACATCCCACCCGGAGGCCCAAGCAGCGCCGGTGCCATCACCGGACACCCACAGGTGGCGTCACAACAATCAAGACTTTATCCCAATCCCTTATCCCTTCCATTTGACCACCGGGCCCCACAGCCTCAGGCGCGGAACTGTGACAAGTCATACATCGCCTGAGACCTGCGAACCCGGCAACGGTGAGTCAAATGGTTGACACATGTCTCTCATATGTATACACAGCTAGAAATCTATAACAAATTGTGGGGTATTGGTTTGTCTTTTGGTCCAAAACACGTAAGCTTGTGAGCCCCTACACGGCTCCCCACGGATCACAAGTCCTATCCACTAATTTATTTCAAGTGAGCAAAGGACAAAATAGAAAATAAATTCTCTTACCACAGCAGATTCTGGTCAGACGACCATTACACTCAGTGCTGTGTGCAGCTCTGCCCAGTTATAAAGACAGCTAGAATCTGTTAATCATCCCAAGATGGGGCCGGACTAGTGATACCTTTCCTTTTGGACTATGGCTTGATCTTTGAAGTATATTTTCTCTGAAATGTCAGAGCATTTAATATAATATAATATAATATACCTGTCTGGATTCATTCAACCAGGCTCTAATTGATGCTGCATGTAGTGTGGACAGCATGACTCAGCTGACAGGTTCCATTTAATGTATTATTAATGTATATGATGGATAGACAGTTTCATGACTTCCCTATGCCCGCACAAGTACAGTGGGGAAAAAAGTATTTAGTCAGCCACCAATTGTGCAAGTTCTCCCACTTAAAAAAATGACCCTGTAATTGACAGCATAGGTAGACCTCAACTATGAGAGACAAAATGAGAACACAAATCCTGAAAATCACACTGTCTAATTTGGAAAGAAATTTTTTCAAATTTTGGTGGAAAATAAGTATTTGGTTATCTACAAACAAGCCAGATTTCTGGCTCTCACAGACATGTAACTTCTTCTTTACAAGGCTCCTCTGTCCTCCACTCATTACTTTTAGTACTGGCACCTGTTTGAACTTATTATCAGTATAAAAGTTACCTACTGTATCTGCAACCTCAAACAGTCACACCCCAAACATCACTGTGGTGAAGAGCAAAGAGCTGTTGAAGGACACCAGAAACAAAATTGTAGCCCTGCACCTGGATGGGAAGACTGAATTTGCAATAGGCAAGCAGCTTGGTGTGAAGAAATAAACTGTAGGAGCAATAATTAGAAAATGGAAGACATACAAGACTACTGATAATCTCCCTTGTGGCGTCAAATTATGAATCTCAAGAACAATGAGCAAAAATCCCAGAACCACACGGGGGGACCTAGTGAATGACCTGCAGAGAGCTGGGACCAATGTTACACATGCTGCAATCAGTAACACACTACACCACCAGGGACTCAGATCTGCAGTGCCATTATATGTCCAGGCCTGTATGAATTTTGATAGAGTGCATTTAGATGATCCAGAATAGTATTGGGAGAATGTCATATGGTCAGTTGAAACCAAAGTAGAACTGTTTGGTAGAAACACAACTTGCCGTGTTTGGAGGAGAAAGAATGCTGATTTGCCTTTAAAGAACACTATACCTACTGTGAAGCATATGGGTGGCACTATCATGCTTTGGGGCTGTTTCTCTGCCAAGGGACCAAGACAACTGATCCGTCTATATGAAAGAATGAATGGGGACATGTATCGTGAGATTTTGAGTGCAAACCTCCTTCCATAAGCAAGGGTATTAAAGATGAAACGTGGCTGGGTCTTTCAGCATGACTATAATCCCACTCCAGAGTGGATTTGTAAGAAGCATTTTAAGGTCCTGGAGTGGCCTACCCAGTCTCCAGATCTAAACCATATTGTATTGAGGTGAACTTTTGTTATTGACAAAATACTTATTTTCCTCTAAAATTTGAAAAATAAATTTCTTTACAAATCAGATAATGTGATTTTCAGGATTTATTTTCTCGTTTTGTCTCTCATAGTTGAGGTCTACCTATAATGTCAATTACAGACCTCGCTCATCTTTTTAAGTGGGAGAACTTGCACAATTGGTGGCTGACTAAATACTTTCTTCTCCACTGTGTGACCTTAACGTGAGTGATGCTTATGATCCAGAGGCCTGACAAGTTTCCTCTATGTGACTCCTGTTTGGAGTAATAGCCTTCCAATTTAGTCATAGGTTAAGCTAGGTGGTGTCTATGTGTTTGTTGTTCCTTTACTCAGTCTAATTTATTGTTACCCGATCTTGGACCTTGCTTCTGATGATCTATTTGTCTAGCCCCTTTGTCTTGATCTGCTATCTTTCTGGAATATTCACCTCAGACTGTGACCTGACTATGCCTTTGTCTCACCCCTTTGTTTATTTCAAGCCCTCCTGGTATCTGACTCCGGACTTCATGATTATCCAGCCTCTCAGCTAGCTTTTGAGTATTTACTAGCATCATAGTTACCATTTGATATTGGTAATCACATACCTCTGTAGGAATATCTGAAGTATCCCTTTAAACAGGGGCATCCAATACATATTTTCTGATTGCAATGATAGTAATCTTTAGGCCAAAACTGTCAAGTGCCATTTAGTAAAAAATAAATCTAACACTCCGAATTTCATATGATTCATGTAACTAAAGTATATTTTGCATCTTTCAGTGTTATTCAAATGGATGAATAAACTTACACTCAATTTTTCAGTCTGCATTATTTCTAATACCTCAGGAAGTTATGATTGTATAAAAATCTGGTAATAATCCTTTTTCATTGAACCTATAAAGATCACATGGCTTTTCTTGTTTCACAGAGTAATTCACATCAAGCAATAACACACACGCTGCACTTCAGGGGATATTTGATTTTAAGATATTAAACCATGTCTATAACTATATGGCATAATAAAATATTAAGGTGTGCTTACTATGCAATTTTAAATAAACTGAAAATGCGCAGAGGAATAAGTAAAAGTGATTTTTAACTGCTTGAAAAACTATATATTGTATATTTGTGTGGATTTTATTAAGAACTGAGCTAATCCCTATTTAAAGGCAGGTCTCACAGAGATCAAACATTGTCACGATAGATTTGATTCCAGTGACATTTATTGTATTGTGTCTTGACTTTGTCTTGGGTGTAAAGGGAAGTTAGCTTGAGAGATTTAAAGCCATAGATTGAATCTAGCAGTTGACTATAAACTCAATTTATCATCAGACATTACCTTATCAGAAAGTTCTACTGGATAGAAAAATTATGCTGTGGGTTTCATTAATTCTCTGGCATATGTGACTGGATTCTGAGGATATATGGCTCGAAGAGGGACATTTTACACTGGTCTGACTTTATTATCTACAGCTCGCAATAGCATATGCCAATAATTTTAGTATACAGACGAAGGTATTTCAGGACAGTTTTGGGGATGTTCTGCTAAAACAACATTTGATGATTTTTTACTTGTCTATACAGAAAACCTTAAAATTTTTTAATAGCAGAATTTACCGATAGGAACACTGTAAATGAAGCCATGTACCAATTTATTCTGTGACAAAAAGTACTACCATAATTCGGTTCCACTTGGTAAATTTTATTGGCTGGAAACTGAGTTATACAATGTTAAGTTTAGAACACATCAGTCCATAAAAATGAAATGAAAAATAGTTAATGCTTTTCAAAACATAAATGTTGTATATTATCTCTGGAAATTTTCCCTCTGTTGTGAGCAGGACCAATCTAGCATTTCTTCCTCGATGGCTGGATCAGTCACTTTAACAGATTGCTACTTTCAATTTTGTTACAATCTGCAGCATTATAGATAGTAATAAATCAACCTACAATATCTGCTATTCTGTCATTCCAGCAATGCACTGGACACCATGAGGCAAGGCTGTGCCTATCTATCTATCTATCTATCTATCTATCTATCTATCTATCTATCTATCTTCTGTCCATCTATCTGCAATGTCCTCACCTATAGTGTTCACTCATGAGCCGCCTACACTCTTAGTATGTAGCATTTTCATGATGTATTATATTGTGAATAAATAATGGCACTACTTTTTTTAGTGAATAGGGGCAACTACATTGTGTGCAGTGAATGTTTTGATACTAGAGCCCAATGAACTGTGGAGGTGCAACTAGCACATAAGAGGAGGACACTATTATCAATGTATAGATTCTACATGCTCAAGGAAGCCATTTTGCAGTAAGGACCTAGAGCAGTGTTTCTCAACTCCAGTCCTCGGGACCCACCAACAAGTCATGTTTTCAGGATTTCCTTAGTATTGCACATATCCCTAGTGCAGGTGATTAAACTAATACCTGTGCAAATCCTGAAAACACGGCCTGTCGGTGGGTCCTGAGGACTGGAGTTGAGAAACACTGACCTAGAGTTTCACCATTAAAATTGCAATATGTTACAGCTACATTATGCATAAGAGTCCATTGGGAGCTCCTATTTATTGAGTGACAGTCTAACTTGTGAGACTGTGCAGGCAGTGAGAGCTGTCATTCACTAAGTAGAGCTACCCACTTGTCTGCAAACCAAAAATATCAATGCATGTTGTCTTTTTTTAGGCCCCTTTCACATCTGTGTTTGATGTAATTTGCGGCAGATCCGACAGACGTCGCGGCACGAAACAGATGATTTGCGGCACCAATCCAGGAAACCCCATACATTCTCTATATGGGGCTTGCGGTTGAGTGCGGCAAGTGTGGTATTGCCGAATACAGCAGATCGGTACTTGCGGCCGCACAAAAAAAACACACTGCTAGCAGCGAATTAGGCAATACTGCACATGCCGCACCCGACCACAAGCCCCGTAGAGAATGAATGGGGTTCGCAGGATCAGTGACGCAAGTCGGGCGTTAGGTGGCAGATCCGGCAGATGCTGCAACATCTGCCGGATCTGCTGCAAATTACATCAAACGCTGATGTGAAAGGGGCCTTAACCCCACTTGATTGTAGTCTTCCACTACAGTATACAATATATAGCGACTTCTTTATTAGACACCTGTCTAGCTGCACCTTTAAAACTACAGCAATTTGTCAGTGCATAAAGCCCACTAGCAACTGACCCCATTTGTGCAGTAATATTGGCCCATACAGATAGGATTGCTTACTGAAGTTGCCGCAACTTAGATGCAGCTACTAATATGTTCCGAATTGCCAGTTCTAAAATATTGCTAGGAATATTTTATAGGATAAGGATCTTGAAACTATGAAAGCCAAAAATGCAAGGAAAACCCGTTGTCATTTTCCTGTAACAAAAAAAATTACCATTGTCTACACAAGTGGACCCTAACTGGAAAGGGCCCCTGTTAATGAACAAACTATGAGCCCTTTGTAGACCAATACATAGTCATAATGCACCTGCCTTAAAAGTAGAAGTGGGACCCTAATACCTCTTGAGACCCTGTGTGACTACACAGGTAGCACCAGTGATATTTAAAGTATTTCGTTTTTATCTACATAGCTCTCTTGCTCTTTCCTGGTTCTTTGCTTTTAGGAATCATCCTTTGTCATGCTGAGCAGCAGTGCAGATACTACATATAGAATGCTGGAAATAGAGGTTATGCCTATTGAAAGAAAGAAGAATCATGGAAACTATAACCCTTTCCTGCTAATTTTGCAACATCAACTAAAGCATTTAGTACACAGCTGTCCAAAATACCGAAAATGAAAACACATTGAAAGCGAAAACACATATAATACCCTTTTAGGAAATGTACCATTGTTAGACTATGTTTTTTTTCAGTCGCAAAACCTAACATTTCTATCAAAATCTCAATGCTACTTTCAGTGTTTAGAACTTTATGGTGCTAAGTCAATTCTTTGAACACATTAACTTTAGACGACCAGGCCTCATTCAAACATTCATTTTTTGTTGTACAGCAAAGACAGCACACAATTCCATTATATCCCACAAAGCCTTTCACATATTAGTTTTAAGAGAATTTGTTAGTGAATAAAACCAAGAGAACACTGATGCCATCCAAGTTGCATCCATGTTTTGTTTACCCCTGAATGGATGCTAGGAAATGCATGAAATGCCTTTATCAAATATTTTTTTCATAAATGAAAAAGTGATGGTAAAAAGGGAAAAAAAGATCAAAAATGGATGAAAATGGGATCCAGCACATGGACAAAAATCAGGTTTTTTTTAAAAAAAAGAAAAATAAATTGTTGGATGCATTTGCCATTAATCTGAACCTGTGAAATTTTGAGTACAATTCTACTGTAAAGATACTATAACCTGTCTTATTATGCATTGCTATATCACTTCTACATGCTGCTTAGAAGTGACCTAAAGGGCTCTCTTTCATTACTGTACACATTGAAGGAGTGGTAGCCAATGGCACAGTGCTGATTAATTCCTTTTTTCCCATGCCAATTCAGCATGAGAAAACAATTGCAGCTTGCTTTAATTGGCAGCATACTTTGGATCAGATGAACCCATTGTGGAGACCCGGGGGTCAGTGGGCGCTCTCGTCCGCAGGCCCAGCTGCCTTTACAAAGACAGCGTGGACCAGGGCTCATCCCCAACTGAACGCCCGAGCTCCTTAACCGTGGGCGGAACACTACTCAGACAACACAGGGTGAGGGAATCACAATATCAAGGCTTTATTGGATCCCCAAACAGTTAACAGCATATAACGCATAACCAAGCATAACACATAATGTAACAGGCAACAGAGTCTCACCCTTCCGCTGGCTCACCAGGCTTTAGAATGCAGCACGGCAAAGTCTGTAGCCAGGTGACTGTATCGTCCCAACCTGGGTTGCTTCCTTATCCTTATGTATCTTGTGCAGTCTTTATCACAGTCGAATCCGCTATTCCGATACTGAAGTCCTTGTGGTTCTTTAGTCCGTGTTCTGATCCCCTTGGTCGGCACCGAAATGCCTAGGCCTGGGGTTATGGCTCGCTAACCGGATCCGAAGACCCTAGATTAGCTGCCTGTATCCAATCCAGTGACCTCTAGCCGGGACCGAAAATCCCTAGACTGAGGCCACTAGACAGAATATAACTCCACACTTCAATCTCCAATCTGCTGGTCAAAGTGAACAGTCCTCCTTATATACCCTCAGCCCTCATTGTAGGATATTGGGGACGTCATGATTGGTGCAATAACACAGTCTTTTCATTGGCTGAACTCCAATCCTCATTTAACATATTTTAGTCCTATCTCAATCCAAATGCTAGCAGTGATACAATGGAATGTTAGTCTGAGACATTGAGTCTGCAAACCATGACAATAACACAATAGTGGCTGGGCCTCAATCCACATTCACAGGGTAATAGACAATGGACGATTAGCATAATTAAGTTCTCTGGCCTTCAATGACAAACAGGTTAGATAATTACATTACCAAGCTAAACTTTAACCACAGAAATCTACGACAATACTGTAAGAAATTCTCTTTGACCATTACAAGTTTACAAACCTATATACAATATGATATGTCTGGATGAATAAGAAATCCTCCTACATTATATATTAAAGGGTCCATTTCGTCACACCCATGACTTGTATTTTGTCTGCATGTGCTTATAAAAGGTAGCCCTCTGAAAGAAATTTCCTTCAATGAAACAGATATGCTTAACTTAAAGTGAAAATATAAATGTTGCGTATGGACAGTGGAAATGTCTGTTGCATGGCGCAACACAGAAGGACAGTAGGAAGAAATAGGATAGGAAGGCCCTAACCGTATGGAGTGGGGGGATGGGGGCCTCCTGACTCTGGCTTGAGTTTGCCATTTCCTGTCCTAACAGACCTAATTGGGTCCTTCCCCCCGCCGCTGTGACGTGCCTTGACCGTGACTGTCATTTGGTATACCCCTGGCTAATGCACAGGATAGCAAGAATGCTAGCCTCACCACTGCAGATATTACAACAATGAAAAGGTGACAACACACAAGGCAAAAGACAATAAATATACAAGGTTACTTGAAGTCTGCAGCAAACTCCAAAGCAGAGAAAGGATGGCGCCATGAAGAACTGCAGCAGCAGCTGAACATGACTTCAAAATGGCACAATGGTCAGGTAGAGAATGAACTCTATCAATGATGTCAGTTGATGAGTCAAGAGACTATTTAAAGACCAGGGAAGTTGTGAACAAACTGCATCACCTGATCAAGACAGCAGCAGCTTACCAGCAAAGGAAAAACTAACATTGAACCTTTCCGGTACAAGAGACATAAGCACGTTTGAAATACCTTAGACTCCTGACCAGTCAACTCGAGACAGCAGTCAACTCATGATAATGAGTAGGTTTTGATATGTAATCTGAGAACAGTATAACATAAAGCAAGGAACAGCATAATATAAAGCAAGGAAACCTAATTCCAGGGATGTATCACTTAATGGTCTGCTTGGTGAGGTTCTCAAAGAATCCCTGTTTTTTTATGTACATGTAGCAGTACTAAGTCTTCTGCTCTCAGTATAACCATGCACACACCCCTGACTGGCAGCTTCCGGTGAACACTGTGCATTGTCAGCAACCTGCTAATCAGTGGTGGGGTAAAGTCACATAGATTAGCCTGACAGCTGAGCAGGTGAGATATAATCCTCTAGTGATAATGTATTTCTGATAAAAACTCATTGTATTAAAAATACAACACAGTCTAATAAGTGACACATCCCTCTAATTAGGGTCTCTTGCCTTATATCATGCTGCTCTCATATCATATAGTAAAAATAACTGCCGATAGATTCTTTTTTAGAACTTTAGAGTCTGAACTTACTACACAAAATGAACTGTAATTATTTTATGCTCTATAAAAATTGCTCAAGCAAATTTTTGGACTTTTATGGTGTATTTTAAGTAAATTCACATTTACTGTAACTCTGCGCTCAATAACTTTCTCTTTCTGTGCCAAATCCAATATAACAATGCTATACATTTACAAATAATAAATTAAATTAAGACATTTCCTGTCTCTTTTTGGTAAGGCTGGATGATTAGATCCCCCTAGCTTTAAAACAATTCCACAAGGAACCATTTTAAATGCATTTAAAGCCTCACTGGTTCAATACACCCACCCTGAGAGCAGCAGTAAAGAATTTCACTCAGGTAACATTTAATGATCCTAGTAGTGCTGTTACAAGATCAAAGTTTCTGATTTGACAGCATTAGGAAATGTCTGAGGGAAGTTGTAGGCAGAGCTAGAACAACAAAGATAAAAATCGACAAAGATGTCAACTGGAGGTACATGGATTCAGAGTAACTTGTACTTTATAAAGTATAGAAATGTGGAAACTGGAGACATTAATTAAATTTAAACATTGTTGACCTGTGTATAGAACCATTGAGCGAGTCTCCTCACTGTCTGCCTTGTCTAATGCTGCGCAGGTTACTGAATAAAGTCTTTCCTATACAACATAACACGGCATTGCATTTTATTTCTTATCTTTGGAGTTTAATCAGCTCTATTATCTAGTTTGAGCAATATATTTTTGCTATTTTGTTAGAAGGGTTACATAACAATGAGCACATCATATAGTGTCCTGCAAAATGGTTAGCAATTATCTAAGGATGAGCTAAGCAACAAGTGTTCAAACTTCATGCAGCACCACTACAGGATAAATTGAGAATTATACAAATCTCATTGAAATGAATGCATTGATGTCACGGGGTGATATAGCGGATAGAGAATCAGGAGGCAAGATGGTAGGATGGGCAAACATGAACTGGAGAGCTAGTCTGACCCTTAGACTGGGGGTCCCTGGCTCACCCTGATCATGGAGTTACCTCTGAAGGTGAGGATGTCTAGGCCATCACCCTTGCCCTTTGCTACTGAGCAGCCCTAGGCTAAAAGCCACTAAATACACCCACGGAAAGGCTAGCAGCTCCCATGGAAGTGAAGAGCAGCAATAGCATGGCTCAGCACAGCACGTCTTTACAGCATGGGGTCCTAGTAGAGAATGAACTCTATCTGCGACACCTGGTGGAGGGAAGGTGAACTACGTCAAGGCAGAGGGAGTGGAGATCTGATTGCTAAAACACACTCCTCCTCTCCACCTCCACCTGAATTTTATGACACACTCATCCTCCTGCTGAGCCTCACACAGCATAAACTACAGCTTGAACTAAAGGAAAAAAAAACTCAGATTTATTTCACAGCAGCAAAACTCATGGACTGCAAAGCAGTGAACACGTGACAATTGCTCAAATATCCAAGAACAAGATTGATACCCTATGGCAAGAGATGGTCTTTATGACTATTTGGCTAAAAGATTTGTGTTCGTGACAAGAGACTATCATGGAATGAATGTGTTTCTTCAAGAACTTTAAATGTACTGAAGCTTAATCATTGTATGCTTATCTGTGGCGCCCCTATGGCTAGGTGCCACAGGGAGGACTGCACCCCGAATAGCAGGTGTAGTGCCTCCGTAGCTGTGAGTTTGGGGTTTAACTTATGGAGTCTGTACTAACACACAACAATAGGCCCCTTAGGGTAGTGGGACTGGATATTCAATAAGTCCCAGGGGTGGAGCCTAGACTGCTGACAGGGGGCCACCTCTCTTCAAGAGGGGGACCCAGGACAGAGGGAGACGATACAGAACTGATTGGAGCCGGCTGGAAACGTCTGGGGTCGACACTGGCAACACGGAAGCCGAGGCGTCAGTGGTCTATCCCGACCGTAAACCGATGAGCCACAGGACCAATCCATGGGAGCTGTAGCACCACAGAACGGTACCCCCTCCTCGGTCCCATAATCAGCCCAAGACACTGATAAGTAACGGCTTGGATTCCGGTGGCGCGAGGGTTCAAGTTCCACCGCTCCCGTCCATACCGGTAAAGGGACAAACCGCACCTATCCATACCAGGCAATGGGATCGGCGAGGAACCTCTGCCTAAGGGTGGTAAAGAGAGCAGAAAGGACTGAGACCCTGAAAGCCATTAAGAAGGAAACATCCTCAGACTCCATGAGGGCACCATGAACCTGCAGCTACCTCCCGATTTTACCAGACTGTACTGTGTACTATACAATCTGCCGATACCAGTAAAAGACGTTGGTGTTGAATCGGTGTCTGTCATTCCTTCCCGCCGGTGCCCAGAGGGCCTCAGCATCATCAGAGGGGTAAGAACAACTACTCCCCTCATCCATCCTTGCTGCCCTGAGGTAAGCTCCACCTGTGGGAAGCTGTACTAAACTAAGCTGCATCCCATCACCTCAGTGGCCGGCCTGCAGCGCTGGTATCATCGTTACCTGGATCCACAGGTGGCGTCACGAACTTTACCTGAATTCCCCTTCCCTCCCCAACAATGAGAGCCAGGGCACGGAAGCGGGAAACTGACCACCCGTGATTCCCCTTTACAGCCACGAACCCATTCCGGTACCCGAGTACCCCTCTCTCTGTGCTCATCATATTATGCTATAATAAAGAGGAATTTTATCCTGGAACTGAAACCTTTTTCTTTTTCTTATTTATATGTTATATATGATATAATAATTCTCCTCATTCTAGCAATATCTCTCCACTTGGTACACTTAAAGGGACACTGTCAGGTCATTTTTCAGTATGATGCTAATATTACCCTTGAATAGGGCTTGGGCAGACTTTTTAAAAACATGTTAAATAATTATTGTACCGTTTGTAGTTTCCATGTTATCACTATTATCAGACCCCGCAGAGAACTGCTGCATTAGTCCTTTCCCATTATAAGCAGAGACGATTAGTCCTATGCTTTATAAACTGTCTAAGTAATTATGCACACCTTCTCTGCAGCTCTCTCCTCCCTCCTCCCTTTGCTAACAGTGCAGTGCCAGGATTCACTTACAGGTCTGTTCAGTTGATATCACGACGGAGGGAGAGAGCTACTGCAGGTCTGCCTTATCTAGACTTCATTTGTTTCTGTAAAGCAGATACCCTGCTGTGCTGTGACAGTTTCTGTGTTGTAGTTCACCTCTTGTGATGCTGCACACAGAGAGCAGAGAGGAGAATACAGCCCCTGCCACTGATTTCCTTTGCTGTGATGTGACGTGCATATTCATCATATGGGAAATGGACAGCAGAGAACTAAGTGGAACATTCACTGTGATTGACAGATGGAATGAATCTCTTTCTTTGAAGTTTACAGAAAAATGGAGGGGAATGTAAATAAAAGAAAGACATCAATAGAGAGAGTTTAGAAGGAGGTATTAGGAAACGATAGCAGTTACATGTGGATTTTAGACCTGACAGTTTTCCTTTTAAATAAAATTAACTTGATTGTGCAGTAGCCAGGATATTTTCCATGCAGTAGCCAGGATATTTTCCTATGAAACTTTGCAAATAACCCAACCTTGTCTAATTTTTAGCATTGATTTCCACTTTTTCTAAAGTGGAACATTAAAAAATTATACTTTTTTTGAAAATTCCCTATTCAAAAGAAAGTGGATAACTAAAGGGGTTGTCCAGTCCATGATTATTCTGCAGTGACTCTATGTGACTGCAGACTTATCAATCTTTCCAGAACACGCAATGTGTGCTGCAAGAATTCACAATTTCTAAGCCGGAAATGCATTGAAATTATGCAGTATGCATGTTTCTAGACAGAACCCGACTATCATTTTATCATTTTAGACTGAACAACCCCTTTAAGTAATCACTGATGGTCCAAATGCTGGCACCTGCAGTTAAACTGAGAAAAAAGCTCTGAAATCAGGTGACCAGTACAGTACAGTCTTGAACAGAGTGGAGGTGCACATGCTTGACTACTACTTTGGTTCATCTTCCATAGATTTGATGAAAAAGGTCTGGCTCTGTGCTTGGATTTTAATATATCTTTTTCAGTTTTCTCAACTATTAATCTATACGTTTTAAGGTACAAGAGACGGTTACAGAACTGTTCCACAATCTGTGAGACCTCTCGGAGAGTTGCTTCTAACAGGACTCGTGACTTTTCAGTGAGTAGATAGTCCAGTAAATTCAATGAGCGTAATGATGATGTTTCTCTGAGGAATACTTAAAAGGGAACGTTTTCCTTTTGATAACAGCAAATAAAGGAAGTAAAAGTGTACAGTAAAAGGACCAGGCCAAATTAGTCATCAGGAGATGTATGAAAATAACATAACAAGAGAAGAGTGAGAAGAGTAAAACAAACTTCCTCCAAATTTCACAAACTAATCATATTTGCCAGAACTCTTTTTGTTTTGCAATTCAATTAGCTTGAAAAAAGCAAGACTTACCATATATACTCGTGTAAAAGCCGACCCGTGTATAAGCCGACCCCCCTACTTTTGCCCCCAAAAGCTGGTAAAAGTTATTGACTCGCGTATAAGCCTAGGGTATGAAATGCAGCAGACCCCCATCCTATTATATAGCCCCCCCGTCACTGGTATATAGCACCCCTCAGTAATGGTATACAGGCCCTCAGCAGTGGTATTATACAGGCCCTTCAGCAGTGGTATACAGGCCCCTCAGCAGTGGTATACAGGCCCCTCAGCAGTGGTATACAGGCCCCTCAGCAGTGGTATACAGGCCCCTGTGCAGTGGTATACAGGCCCCTGTGCAGTGGTATACGGTCCCCTGTGCAGTGGTATACAGGCCCCTGTGCGGTGTATACAGGCCCCTGTGCGGTGTATACAGGCCCCTGTGCGCTGTGTACAGGCCCCTGTGTGCTGTATACAGGCCCTCAGTGGTGGTATACAGGCCCCTCTGTGGTGTATACAGGCCCCTGTGTGCTGTATACAGGCCCCTGTGCGCTGTATACAGGCCCTCAGTGGTGGTATACTGGCCCCCCAGCAGTAATAAACAGCCCCCCCCCCTCCTTATCATGTCTCCCCCAGGCTGCGGCAGCTGTCAAAATAACAAACACTTTATACATCACCTCTCCGGCGCAGCTCCTCCAGTCGCGGCTTCTTCCTGCGTGTTCCAGCTTCTAGTGCTGTGACCGGGTGCAGGAGATGATGTCATCGGCTGCGCCCGATCACATGACACCGGCACAAGCAGGAAGAAGAAGCCGGGACCGGAGGAGCTGCGCCGGAGAGGTGATGTATAAAGTGTTTGTTATTTTGCAAGTGCCGCAGCCTGGGGGAGACATGATAAGGAGGGGGGGGCTGTGTACCAATGCTGGGGGCCAGTGTAGTGCAATATGCACGGCATCCCCCCGACGCTGATGGACGGGGGGATGCCGTGCATATTCATTACACTAATGAGGCGGCCCCACGTGACCGCCCGCGGTCACTGCAGCCCCCTCCTGTCTCCTCCAGCCACCGGTCACAGCCCGCCCCCCCACAGTATACTGAGTGACTCACGTATAAGCCGAGGGAGGGACTTTTCAGCCCAATTTTTGGGCTGAAAAACTTGGCTTATACGCGAGTATATACGGTACTTTATTCTTTGTAGGGCTGGAAAAAGGCTTAATATATTATCCACTATACTCTTGCTTGTCCTAGCATCACATCTGTCCTTTCATTCCTACAATGAATTTCTTTCTGCTGAAGCTCAGACTGCACTCACACACACCGTAATTGTCTATTTTTTTTGTGGGCGCGTTGTTTCCCCTCGTTTTTTGCCGCGCTATTTTGCACAAGTAAAAAAAAGCGGTGCATTCATTTTTTTCCCCCAGGAGGAGCAGGAGGAGGTGATGTCACATGGGGGGAGGAAGAATCCTGTGTTTCTCCCCCCGTGTGACATATTGGGGCTGAAGTTTTGCTTTCCCACTGTATCTTCATACACTGTAAAGGCAAAATAAAATAAAAAAAATGTATTAAAAATAATAATAAAAAAATACTTACCTCTCCGCCGGCTGTCCAGGACCAGAGGTGAAGACTCTGATCGCTGTCAGGACCTTAAAGATCTGATTGGCTGTAGCAATCAGCTGACTCGTCATGTGATGTATCACCTGTTTGCTACCGGCCAATCACATCTTTAGGTCCTGGTAGTGATCAGACGTCTTCTCCTCGAGTTCTGGACATCCGGCAGAGAGGTGAGTATTTATTTTTTTTATTTTTAACACATTTTTTCTCTTTTATTTTGCTTTCATAGTGTATGTAGATACAATGGGAAAGCAAAACTTCAGCCCCGACATGTCACACGGTGGAAGGAACACAGGATTCATCCTTCACCCGGTGTGACATCACATCCTGCTTTTTCTCATGCGCCCATGTTTATAGGCACTGGAATTGCGCATTGTCTGAACGGCGATGCGTAATTCCGGCGCTTATAATGCGACCTATGGAAGAAAGCCCGTGCATATTTGCGCAAACAATTTACATGTTCATTCTTTTTACGCGCGCATTTTCTGCCCCAATAGCGCGGCCGAAATAAGCTCAGCATCTGAACGGCAAAAGTGAATCTCCGCTCACTTTTCCAGGAAATGCAGACGCAGATTCGCCTTTGGGGGAAAAGCGCACGTAAAAATATGCGAGAAATATGCTATGTGTGAACACATCCTTAGGGTGGAAATACATGATGCAAGTGTAGTGACCTGGTCCAGATTATGTCTGTTCCTTTAAGTACCCCTGCTCTGTGAGTAACTCTTTACACTGTAGCTCACTTCTTAACTATCCCTCTACTGTTAAATTTAAATTCAATTCAATCTGTTTCATATATTTTTTGTCATATTTAAATGCATTTTCTCATTTGTTGTGTTCCAGCACATCTGCTGATAAATGTTTAGTTTATATCCCCTTTTGCATTGTAAAGATTTAACATCTGAATTGAGTGTTCAACAGGAGGAGCTACTCCAGTCTTGTCTAGACAAGAGCTCGAAAGTCCCTTGTGTCGTACAAGATGTGACATAAACCAGTCCTCATGTGAGGGGTCTCCTTAGCACTTCCAGGCTGAAGCCAGGAAGTCCATCCTTACCTTCACTACAAGACACAAGACTTACAGCCATGCCTAATGCCTAGGATTTTTTTTTTTACTTCTACAGCCATGTAGGCTAAAGACTTTTAACCCTGGATCCTTGCTGTTCTGATTAACCCATGCTTCTCCAGTAGTAGGTTGCAATAACTGTACAGAAGAACCTATTGCTTGTGTGTTGAGGAATTTGAGGTTCTTCCACCTCACTTGTAATTCTTGCTTATTTGCTTTAGATTGTGCATGTGCCATGACCAGCTGTAAAAGTTATACAGGATTCCAGGTCTGTAAATACTCTTGATATATATCTACTTTTCAAAAGACTTTGAATTTCCTATAACTACCTGCAAATACTACTTCTAAATAATACAGGCTCTTAAAGCTCCAGAACCTCAATTCCATGTCAGAAATTAACTTTGAACTGTACCTGCCATGGACTACCCATGTGAACTGTGAGGTATTTCCTCCATGGTATATTCCCCATTCCTGCTGAAGTAAAGCAACTGTTATTCTCGAGACTGATGTCTGTGGTCATTCCTTTAGCTGCAGACGCTGTGTGAGGTTGAATAGCAGAAAATGCAAAGACACCCATTATGAGGGCTTTACACTACAGGCATGCAAGTTACTTGCACGAGTCTCGCAAGACCTACCCGGCATGGCCGCCAGCTCTCTGGATGGGAGTGGTAAGCTGCAAAGAAACACAAGTAGCTGACATGCTCTTATTCAGAGAGCCGTCTGCCATCCTGGGTGAGTCATGCGAGAGTCGTGTGAGTAATTTGCATGCCTCCTGCATGTGTTTCCACCCTTACTCTTCTTTTGCATCTATGATACTGACAATGTGTCAAGTGATGTCGTGATATCACAGGACAATGCAGTCTTAACTTTGCACGGAATATAGACAATGCCAAAATGCCGAGGCTTAAAAAGGATTGAAAATGGAAGAGATGACTGGAAACAGAAGGAGGAATTGAACAAGGGAGCTGTGGGCAAGGATAAATTTAATGTAAGTTGAATTTTTTGCCCAAAATCAGCATATTCACTCGTCTCTACATGTAACCTAAATTATGCATGCAGGAAATTAATAACCTAACAAATAAAAATATATCTGCAAAAAACCTTAGTTGAATGCTCTGAACAAACAAGCTCAATAGGGTCTTACCCAAAAAAAGAGAATAATATAGAGAGCAAGTCACTACCCTTGTAGAGTTAAATCACCCACCACTTGTAATGAAAGCGATATATAGTTGCTGCAGGGCGCACAAGCCGTAAGGCAAAAGGCAAAATATAGGAACAAGGAGAAGCATGGATCAATCTGAGCTACTGTAGGTAGATGCGAAATCTAGTATGTTGAGTATTGGATGAAGGGTGCTTTATTCTACGTGTTTCAAAGTGATAACCACACTTCTGCTTCAGGAACGACAGCAAATTACAATAAATAAATAAGTCAAATTAAAACTAATTACCGTATATACTCGTGTATAAGCCGACTTTTTCAGCCCAAATATTGGGCTGAAAAGTCCCCCCCTCGGCTTATACACGAGTCATATACGTGGGGGCTGTGTCCGGGAGCAGGAGGAGGCAGGAGGAGGCTGGAGGAGGTGGGGGGAAGGCTGCAATATGAGCGGCTCGTGACGTGGAGCCGCTCATAACTTATTCATGATATGCACTGCATCCCCCGCCCATCCGCGGGGGGAGCAGTGCATATCGCCTTACAGCCCCCCAGCACGGGGTATACAGCCCCCCCATCCCTCACAGTATGGCGCCCCCTTTCCATACAGCCCCCCCCGTGGTATCCAGGGCCCCCCGTATATACAGCCCCCCCGTGGTAACCAGGGCCCCCCGTATATACAGCCCCCCCGTGGTAACCAGGGCCCCCCTTGCTGCACCTGTAAAGGAAGAAGTCAGTATACTTATCGCTGCTGCTGCCGCCGCCGCCGTCGCCGCTCCGCTTCTCGGTCACCGCGCTGCTCCGGGTCTTCACGCTTCCTGTTCCTTCTCCGGCGCTCAGGAAATGACGTCATTGTTCGAGCGCCGGAGAAGGAACAGGAAGCGTGAAGACCCGGAGCAGCGCGGTGACCGAGAAGCGGAGCGGCGGCGGCGGCAGCAGCGATAAGTATACTGACTTCTTCCTTTACAGGTGCAGCAAGGGGGGCCCTGGTTACCACGGGGGGGCTGTATACAGCTGGGGCCCTGGATACCACGGGGGGGCTGTATACAGCTGGGGCTGCTGTATACAGCTGGGGCCCCTGTATACTACCTATGGGGGGGGTCTGTATACCTCTGGAGCTGCTGCTGTATATACCCCCTAGGGCTGCTGCTGTATATACCCCCTGGGGCTGCTGCTGTATATACCCCCTGGGGCTGCTGTATACTACTACTGGGGCTTCTGTATACTACTACTGGGGCTGCCGTATACTACCACTGGGGCTTCTGTATACTACTACTGGGGCTGCTGTGTATATACCCCCTGGGGCTGCTGTATACTACCACTGGGGCTTCTGTATACTACTACTGGGGCTGCTGTATACTACCACTGGGGCTTCTGTATACTACTACTGGGGCTGCTGTATACTACTACTGGGGCTGCTGTATACTACTACTGGGGCTGCTGTATACTACTACTGGGGCTGCTGTATACTACTACTGGGGCTGCTGCTGTATATACCACTGAGGCTGCTGTATACTACTATTGGGGCTGCTGTATACTACCTCTGGGGCTTCTGTATACTACCACTGGGGCTGCTGTATATACCTCTGGGGCTGCTGTATACTACCACTGGGGCTGCTGTATATATCTCTGGGGCTGCTGCTGTATATACTACTGGGGAGGCTGCTGTAACACTGCTGGGGCCTGTATGTACCACTGGGGAGGCTGCTTTATACCACACTTCTGGGGGCTGTATACTACCACTGGGGAGGCCTGTACACCACTGCGGGGGCCTGTATACCACACTGCTGGGGGCTGTATACCTGTGCTGGGGTCCACCCTCGGCTTATACATGAGTCAATAGGTTTTCCCAGATTTTAGGGGCAAAAGTAGGGGGGTCGGCTTATACACGGGTCGGCTTATACACGAGTATATACGGTAGCTTCATTGAAAAAAAAAAAGTGCTTTTCTTTCAAAAATAAGGACATTTCTATATGACCCCAAACTTTTGAATGGTAGGCTATATATATATAAATATATATATATATATATACATTTACATACTGTACATAATTACCGTATATACTCGCGTATAAGCCAAGTTTTTCAGCCCAAAAATTGGGCTGAAAAGTACCCCCCTCGGCTTATACGCGAGTCAGTGCTGTATACCGATGTATACATCGGTACATACCGATGTATACATCGGTATACAGCAGCCCCCGCATCCCCAGTAATCCAGGGCCCCCCCAGCGTCTCTCCGGTCACCTGAAAAGCAAACTATACTTATCAGTGTCCGCTGTCCGCGCCCGCTCGCCTCTGCCGTCTGCGATCCTCCATCTTCATGCGGCGTCTTCCGATTTCCTGTGCTCGTCGCAGGGAATGACGTCATTCCCTGCGACGAGCACAGGAACCCGGAAGACGCCGCATGAAGATGGAGGATCGCAGACGGCAGAGGCGAGCGGGGGCGGACAGCGGACACTGATAAGTATAGTTTGCTTTTCAGGTGACCGGAGAGACGCTGGGGGGGCCCTGGATTACTGGGGCCCTGTATACCACCGCTGGGGCTGCTATATACTGCTGGGGCCCTGTATACTACCGCTGGGGCTGCAATCTATTACCACTGGGGCTGTATATACTACCATTAAGGCTGTATATACCACTGGGGCTGTATATACTGCTGGGGCCCTGTATACTACCGCTGGGGCTGCAATCTACTACCACTGGGGCTGTATATACTACCACTGGGGCTGTATATACCACTGGGGCTGTATATACTGCTGGGGCCCTGTATACTACCGCTGGGGCTGCAATCTACTACCACTGGGGCTGTATATACTACCACTGGGGCTGTATATACCACTGGGGCTGTATATATCACTGGGGCTGTATATATTGCTGGGGCCCTGTATACTACCACTGGGGCTATATATACTACCACTGGGGCTGCTGTATACTACCACTGGGGCTGTATATACCACTGGGGCTGTATATACTACTGGGGCTGCGTGTATACTACCACTGGGGCTGCTGTATACTACCACTGGGGCTGTATATACCAATGGGGCTGTATATACTACTGGGGCTGCGTGTATACTACCACTGGGGCTGCTGTATCTACCTCTGGGACTGCTGTATATCACACTGCTGGGGGCTGTATACTTGTGCTAGGGTCCACCCTCGGCTTATACACGAGTCAATAGATTTTCCCAGGTTTTGGGGGCAAAAGTAGGGGGGTCGGCTTATACACGGGTCGGCTTATACACGAGTATATACGGTAAGTGAAAAATAATTCCAATGAAAATGTATATAAGAAAGCACCCTTCATTTACTACCCAGCATACCGGATCTTATATCTACCTACAGCACCGCAGATTGTTCCATGCTTCTGGTTCCTATGAAAACTTCAGTTTAAGAGATACATCATGGATTCATGTCTGTGGTTTGTATGATGTGAAACAACCAATGAAAATATTGATTTAATTTAATATGGTTTATTCTCAGTTCCCTGAATACTAGGTATAGAAGGTATTATTGCACCCGCTAATTCAATATTCCTAATGCACCTGTGAGACTAGGCTCCATTAGCAATACATTAGTTCTTTCTAGAAGAGATTAGTGCCTATCTCACTATTTCACACATTCTTGTTAGTCAATAAATACAATAACACAGGGGTTAACCTATTGATAAATAGGAAGAAGTGAGAAATGTGTGAACTGCCCTCATTTAAAGGTCATGTAAAGATATTTATAGGAAAATTGTTATGTGGGTAACTAGTACACTGTATTCTTACAGGATCTAGTAAGGGTTATAAATTCTTTGCTATAGAATTAAAATAAAAACACGAGACTTGTTTTTACAATATTATTTCTATAGAAGTGGCATTTCTGTGTAATAATTCTATATTCTGTTTGTCTAGTATTTCTTCTGGATTGACCCAGATCTAAAGTCACATTTTCTCATGTTGTAAACTACAACACAGTTGTATTTAAAGTGTAAACTTAATTTAATTTTTATTTCACAAGTCAATAGTACATTTAAAAATAAGCAACTTTGTAATATATCTTATCAGAGAAATTAGCTTCTTTCTCCTCCCAGATTGATCATTCACTCTCAATGAATAGGTTAATCTATATTAAGATTTTCACATTACTTAGGGTGCTTTCACATCTGCGTTTTTCGTAATTCGCGGCAGATGCGGTGAAAAAACCGCATCTGCCGCGTTTGCCGCATAACGGTTCCACTTGCGGCACGGTTGCGGTTTTTTCCATAGGAAGTATAGGGGGACTTGCGGCAGATGCGGCAAGTGCGGTATTGCACTTGCGGCAGGTGCGGCAGAGAATAAAACCGCAGTAAGCCGCGGTTTTTTTCTCTGCCGCACCTGCCGCAAGTGCAATACCGCACTTGCCGCATCTGCCGCAAGTCCCCCTATACTTCCTATGGAAAAAACCGCAACCGTGCCGCAAGTGGAACCGTTATGCGGCAAACGCGGCAGATGCGGTTTTTTCACCGCATCTGCCGCGAATTACGAAAAACGCTGATGTGAAAGGGCCCTTAGATAGAATTTTAAAAGCACTGTCATGTCCTATGAAGGGAGGAGGTGGAGGGGGGACCTAGAAGCTGACACAGACATTTTGCTGCAAATATTCCTGAAATGATGGTTGCAGTTTCTTCCATAGAGCTTTATGAGCACCATGTGTCATCTACCAGCTCGGTAATGGGAAAGTCCGTGCTCACTGAAGAAAGCTCGTACCCTTGAATTGAGCATTTTGAGAATGATCAGTCAAGGAGGCAAAAAAAGCAAATTGGTCTAATAAAATACATTAAAAAGTTTCTTATTTTCATATGTGCTCTTGATTTTTGAATTAAATTAAAATGATGGTTACACTTTAAATGCACTTGTGTTGCTATCTGTGCAGAGGTTGGCTGGCTAGACCTCTGTACAGGGATAATCAGTGACATAGCCTATCATTTTTGTTTTATGGTATGTTAACTTTGTGCATTTAGCCATATGATTATTTTGTGACAAATTTCTGGGAAAATTATGTCCTGGGCAAAGATATAAGGAAAATGTTTTGGAATACTTGAGGTTTGTTTTACGGATTTTAACGTGACCTTAAAGCACCATTAAATTATCTATTTCACCAAGGTGGCTCAGTGGTTAGCACTGCAGCCTTATAACGCTCGGGTCATCAGTTGAATTCTCACCAAGGACAACATCTGTAGGTAGTTTGTATGTTCTCCATGTTTTTGGGTGAGTTTTTTCCAACACTCCAAAGACTTATATGGAAATTAGAAAAGTGATGGTGATAAAAAACGGTGTAAATTGATGGTGCTATATAAGTTATAATATATTGGACCTAATAACCCAATCTTTACTGTTTACACTATGGTTGGATGTCTATTGTCTTATAGAAGTAGTGCTGGAGGTTTATTCATCTAGGTACTCATGTTGTAGAGAAGCAGACACTGGTCTGTATTTGTTTAAATAGAGACCTCAACCTTATGAGAACCTTGAACAGACTATAAGATTGATTGACATCTCTAGCAGCAGAACCATAAGGCCACATTTGAGTATTTGGGGAGTATTTTACCTCAGTATTTGTAGCCAAAACCAGGAGTGGAACAATCAGAGGAAAATTATAGTAGAAACATGACCCCACCTCTGTATTTATCACCCACTCCTGGTTTTGGTTTATAAATACTAAGGTTAAAAAACACCAAATATTAGAGTTGTGCACGTGGCCGAATACACATGCAAATTCAAATTACAAATTCATTCATAATACCATGTGTATTGTAAATGTTGAGAAACTTTCAGAGATCACTAACTACATTGTTTATCAATATATGTTGATTTTTACATATGCATCATGTCCGTATTCTTAATTCATATTTGTACAGATTTAGCAATAATTTTTGGAATTGCTTGCAAATTTGTTTATTTTGCTCACCATTGAGTCAAGATCCTTTACTGACATCATCATTATGGTCCCCTTTGTGGTTCACAATCTAAAATCCCTACTATTATATCTTTGGAGTGTGTGAGGAAAGTAGAATACCTGGAGGAAACCCACACAAACACACAAACAAGGGTATCCTTGCAGATGTTGTCCTTGGTGTAATATGAACTCAGGACTTTAGTGCTGCAAGGCTACAGTGCTAAACAACAACCAATGGATGAATTCTAATAATAATTGTGAAAAAAATGTACATTATTATTTACATAATATTAAAGCTAAACTGTAATAGGAATAGGAATTATTAATGATGAGTAAGAGAGCTCGTCACTGCTCGATACTTGATCGCGCATTGGGGTGCTCTGACCGTCATGTTACTCAGCCGTGTATCACTGGTGCTCAAAATGTTTGAGTCATTACCCACTATGTTTTGTGTCTGTTTTTCAGCCACTAAATATGCAGGAATTGCCTGCTAATTGTGACAATGTCATAGCCATGTTGGCTACTAGCATTATTGGGATTGGGCAGTTGCATCACACCATCTGGTCTTATACGATGTAGGAGGAAAAGTTTTGATTAGAGCAGGCATATTAGTGCCTTTATTGTTGTACTAAAGGGTGTTCTAGCCTGGTTTGATGTGATAAATAAATAAAACATTTAAACATTAATGAAAATGGCACGGGATCCCCAATATTTTTGATAACCAGTCAAGGTAAAGCAGACAGCCGCAGACCTGCAATATCAAGCTAGGAAGGTCCATTTTTATTTAGCCCAGCCTAAATATACCAGCCCACAGTTGCCCCAGAATTGGCACATCCATTAGATGTGCTAATTCTGGCGCTTTACACTGGCTCTATCTCATGGTCTGGGGCAGTAGCAATTGGAGTAATTAGTGGGTTGATGTCAGCGATTAATTGTCAGTCAGTATTAAGCTAGGTGTTAATAATGCAGTGGGGTCTATCAGATAATGCCATTATCAACCCAGTAAGGGCAAATTTAAAAAAACACACAAACAAGAAAAAAATAGTTTATTTGAATAAAGTCTCACCCACACTTTCCCTTGTTCATCAATTTTTGAAGTTCAATGATCACAAGAAACTCCGACATAATCCATGATCTATAACTGCAGCTCTGACGATTGTGAATAGGAGTAAAGCACCGCTATTCAAAATTCCTAGTTGATGACATCTCCCGTCAGAGCTGCTTGCTTAATGCTGTGCATTTGTGAATAGATGCACTTTAATGCTGTTCACAGTCACTGAAGCTGCAGTCATGGTGGTGGATTACGTTGGAGTTTAGTGGGAACATTTTTTAATACATTCGTGAATGAGGGAAAGCATGGGGAATCTTTATTCAAATAAACTTTTATTTCCTGTGTTTTTTATTTAATTTAAACTTACTAGGTTAGTAATGTGCGTGTCTAATAGACCCATGTCCATTACTAATGTATTGGCTTGATGCCAGTTGACATTACACAGCTGACATCAACCCAAAAATATATTACCCTTATTGCCACTGCATCATGGCAATCAGGAAGAGTCGGAGAAAGCGCCATAATTGGTGCATTTAATGTGAGATGCCACTACTGAGGTGGCTGCATCCTGGTACATTTAGGCTGGGAATGGCCAAATAACCATAAGTCTTTTCAGCCTTGTAATACCAGCCTGCAGCTGTATGTTTCTATTGGCAGGTTATCAAAATAGGGGAGAACCAATGCCATTTTTTTCAATTATTTATTTATAAATAATTTAGAAAAACTGACATGAGGTCCCCTCAATTTCGGCTAACCAGCCAAGGTAAATCAGACAGGTCTGCTTTATCTTGCTTACTTATCATAAATGAAAGGATATCACGGCTTTTTTTTTAAATTATTTCATTTTTTTGCTTCCAAGCAGCGACCTGGCAGTCAGAAAAGCATTCAGGCATCTTCCTTGTGCTGTTCCCATTCCATTTCAGTACTGTTTCAATCAATCTTAGTGATTTTAGGGCCCCCACAGTTGTCTTAGGGGGTCTGCTGAAAAAATGCTCAAATTCCCCATTAACTTTTTTTTTCACTTGTTACTCGAATCAAGCCCATCCAAGCATAAGCTCTGCTCTACTGAAGTAACAAGTACTTGAGTATTTTAGACCTCCCGCATCAGTAATTTATTATAGCAAAAGAAAGTTGTCTAAAATAAAATTTGATAAAATTCTAAAATACTAATGGTCATATCAGTGGGGAGGACTGGTAGGGTTGCAGCAAAGAGACGCAAAGGAACTATGTAGAATGGTGAAGGTTAAGTACATTAATAATTGTATTATTTTATCATTCTGGGCAGTATAAAATGTTCATCTTATCCCAGGAAAATCCCTAATGACTTTTATCTTCAAAGATGAGTAAATTGTACGTGGATGCCAAAGCTCACGTGTGGGTAAAGGGGTACATTAAATAGCAATTATTTTCCTTGTAATCATTCAATTAATCTCTAATAGCAGCTAATGAAAAGGGCATTATGACATGTACTTGTAATTATAGGTTGGATTTTGACAATACACATAATAAGTCGCTCGTTTCCAGAATACATTCTACAGAAAATTATATTTTGTTGGACAGTACAACTACAATGAACCAGTAAATCAATGCAAACTAATTATTTCAGAATACTTCTGTTTTACAAATTCAAAGGAATGACAGATTTTCATTTATAAAAAAAATAATATTTTACAAGATTAATATCTTTTTCTCAATCTGTAGCTGTCATCCTTAGTATTTAATTAGAGCAAAAATGGAATACAAGAATATGTGTTGTTCTTAACTTGATCTACCATTAATGATCTAAATTTAACAATTTTTGAAATGTAGCTTTTATAAAAAAAAAAAAATTGAGCAGCAGCTACTTTCTACTATTCTTCATCTTTGTGCCTACCTTAGAATTATTTGGTAAAGGCTTCTTTTTAATAGATAATACAGGTGCACCTCAATGAATTAGAATATCATCAAAAAGTTAATTTATTTCAGTAATTTCCAATACAAAAGTGAAACTCATAATTATATAGAGTCAGTACACACAGAGGAGTGTTTATTTCTGTTATTGTTGATGATTATGGCTTACAGCCAATGAAAACCCAAAGGTCATTATCTCAGAAAATTAAAGTAGGGAGGATGAAGGGTCTGAGAGATAAAATATTACCTAATTAGGTATCAGAGGCTTCACCTTGTGTGGTTGTGAGAGTCACTAACACTATAAAAGCATATCACAGCTGCTTAGTCCCCAGCATGGTGCATATAGAGTAGGAAGGATAAAGGGTTAAAAACCCAGCTGTCATATTCTACAAGACATCAAAGGGTAAATATAATATTGATTTATTAGTCAACATGTTTCAGGGCTCCCTGATCCCATTCCTCACAATATCATATTGCCTTGTTTCAGGGCTTACTATACTTTTCTGAGATAATGACTTTGGGTTTTCATTGGCTGTAAGCCATAATCGTCAACATTTACAGAAATAAACACTTGAAATAAATACTCTGCAATGTTTGACACTTACTTCAGGGCAGCTGGGCACCAGCAAGTCGACACAGAGCTCTCTCTCCCTTCTCTCAGGGGCACGCTGTTTTCACCTCACAGCTCTGCTGGATTCCTGTCCCAGGGTGCACTTCCAGGTTAAAGATAGCGTTACACATAATAGTCATCCAGAGAATGGCAGCAACTCACTGGGCAGGTTTCAGCAGTGTTTCTTTGTTGATTATTCCATAAAAACAGGCGGTTTTTCAGGGGTAGTGGAGGGAGGATGGGGGTCGCAACAACGGTTGGTTTTGCACGGTCTCGTGCTTTGACGGGTTGCAATAACGTACGGTTGGACAATCCTGTATCTCTCTCCTTTATCCCGTTCCACACCTGTTTTTAGAGTTCCTCTAAATAAAACTGGTTTTATTTGCATGATACTCAGTTCTGTGTTGTTCATATTCGTAATGACTCTATTATGTTTCACTTTTAGTATTAATTACTGAAATAAATTAACTTTTTGATGGTATTCTAATTTTTGAGATGCTGCTTTACATAATGCATGATGAAAGATCATGGTAATCAGCACACTTGTGATAAATACAAGCTGGGAAGATAGGAAGAATTGGTAGAGGGACAATTCTAGTGTATCTTGTTATATATTTGTATACTAGCTGTACTACCCGACTACGCCCGGGTTAATAAATAACTGCTGTTAGCTATAACAAAATAGAATTTGAGTATGTCATATTAATGACCTGTAGGAAAAAAGAAGCTGAGCTCTGATTGGTTGCCATAGACAGCCTAATAAATCTCCAGCCAACAGTAAAACCTTCCTCCGGCCAGGCAGTATATATTACCTCACACATACACATAAAAGACAGCTCATGTGACTGACATCTGCATTAATTCCCTATATGGCACATTGGCTGTTTTTAATCAGATGTTTATTTTTGGAAATTAAAGATACCAGACGTATGAGGCGAGTTGTGTGAGGCGATTTGTGCACATCTGCGTCTGTCTGTGTGTATCCCTGGGGTGTGTGTGTGTCCCTGTGGGGTGCGTGCATGTGTCCCTATAGAGTGTGTATGTGTGTGTGTCCCTGGGGGTGTCTGTGTGGTGTGTGTCTCTGTGTTGTGTGTGTCTCTTTGTGGTGTGTGTGTTTGTGTTCGGGTGCGTGGTGAGTATCCAATGTTGGGGCTCCACCTTAGCTGTTACTCTTTGTGTGCATGTGGTGTGTATACATGTCCCCATGCAAGGTGAATATTCCATTTGAGGGCCCAACCTTAGTGACTATATGCTGGTATATGCTGTTAGTCTTTGGCACTGTCATTAAGCCCCTCTCATTTACAAATGGCAACTGGTAACTGACACTTTCTCTCCATTATGTAGAAAGGGCCAAAATTGTTTGGTGAATTGGAATGCGCGGGGTTAACATTTCGCCTCACAATATAGCCTATGACGCTGTCGAGATCCAGACGTGTGACTGTGTAAAATTTTGTGGCTTTAGTTGCGACGGTGTAGATGCCAATCCCGGACATACACAGACACACATACACACATTTAGCTTTATATATTAGACTAGCTGTAGTACCCGGCTACGCCCGGGTTAATAAATAACTGCTGTTAGCTATAACAAAATAGAATTTGAATATGTCATATTAATGACCTGTAGGAAAATAGAAGCTGAGCTGTGATTGATTGCTATAGGCAGCCTAATAAATCTCCAGCCAACAGTAAACCCTCCCCCTGGCCGGGCAGTATATGTTACCTCACACATACACATAATAGACAGCTCATGTGACTGACATCTGCCTTAATTCCCTATATGGCACATGTGTTGCACATTGGCTGTTTTTAATCAGATGTTTATGTTTGGAAAATAAAGATAGCACACATGTGAGGCGAGTTGTGTGAGGTGATTTGTGCACATCTGTGTCTGTCTGTGTGGTGTGTGCGTCCCTGTGATGTGTATGTGTGTGTCCCTGTGGGGGGTCTGTGTGGTGTGTGTCTCTGTTGTGTGTGTCTCTTTGTGGTGTGTGTGTGTCCCTGTGGGGTGAGTGCATGTGTCCCTATAGGGTGTGTATGTGTGTGTGTCCCTGTGGGGGGGTCAGTGTGGTGTGTGTGTATCTGGGTTGTGTGTGTCTCTTTGTGGTGTGTTTCCCTGTGGGGTGAGTGCTTGTGTCCCTATAGGGTGTGTATGTGTGTGTGTCCCTGTGGGGGGGTGTCTGTGTGGGGTGTGTGTGTCTCTGTGTTGTGTGTGTCTCTTTGTGGTGTGTGTGTGTCCCTGAGGGGTGAGTGCATGTGTCCCTATAGGGTGTGTATGTGTGTGTGTCCCTGTGAGGGGGTCTGTGTGGTGTGTGTGTCCCTGGGGTGTGTATGTGTGTGTCCCTGTGGGGGAGTATGTGTGGTGTGTGTCTCTGTTGTGTGTGTCTCTTTGTGGTGTGTGTGTGTGTGTCCCTGTGGGGTGAGTGCATGTGTCCCTATAGGGTGTGTATGTGTGTGTGTCCCTGTGGGGGGGTGTGTGTGGTGTGTGTGTGTATCTGTGTTGTGTGTGTCTCTTTGTGGTGTGTGTCCCTGTGGGGTGAGTGCATGTGTCCCTATAGGGTGTGTATGTGTGTGTGTCCATGTGGGTGAGGGTGTCTGTGTGGGGTGTGTGTGTCTCTGTGTTGTGTGTGTCTCTGTGTGGTGTGTGTCTCTTTGTGGTGTGTGTGTGTCCCTGAGGGGTGAGTGCATGTGTCCCTATAGGGTGTGTATGTCCCTGTGGGGGGTCTGTGTGGTGTGTGTGTGTCTCTTTGTGGTGTGTGTGTCCCTGCTGGGTGAGTGCATGTGTCCCTATAGGGTGGCTATGTGTGTGTCTCCCTGTGGGGGGGGGTCTGTGTGGTGTGTGTCTGTGTTATGTGTGTCTCTTTGTGGTGTGTGTGTCCCTGTGGGGTGAGTGCATGTGTCACTATAGAGTGTGTGTGTGTGTCCCCTTGGGGGTGTCTCTGTGTTGTGTGTGTCTCTTTGTGGTGTGTGTTTGTTCGGGTGCGTGGTGAGTATCCAATGTTGGGGCTGCACCTTAGCGACTATACACTTGCTGTTACTCTTTGTGTGCATGTGTTGTGTATACATGTCCCCGTGCGTGGTGAATATCTCATGTTGGGGCCCCACCTTAGTGACTATATGCTGGTATGTGCTGTTAGTCTTTGGCGCTATCATTAAGCCCCTCTCATTAACAACTGTCAACTGGTAGCTGTCACTTTTTCCCCATTATGTAGATAGGGGCAAAATTGTTTGGTGAATTGGAATGCGCGGGGTTAAAATGTCGCCTCACAACCTAGCCTGTGACGCTCCCGGGGTCCAGACGTAGGACTGTGCAAAATTTTGTCTCTATAGCTGACATCTGTCGATTTTCCTCCAACTCTTTTCCATTCACTTTTTCCCCATTATGTAGATAGGGGCAAAATTTTTTGGTGAACTGGAACGCGCAGGGTTAAAATTTCGCCTCACAACATAGACTATGACGCTCCCGGGGTCAAGACGTGCGACTGTGCAAAATTTTGTAGCTGTAGCTGGCAGCTGTCGATTTTCCTCCCACACGTTTCCTTTCCCTTTTTCCCCATTATGTAGATAGGGCTAAAATTGTTTGGTGAACTGGAACGCACGGGGTTAAAATTTCGCCTCACAACATAGCCTATGACGCTCTCAGGGTCCAGACGTGTGACTGTGCAAAATTTTGTCTCTATAGCTGACAGCTGTCGATTTTCCTCCAATATTTTTCCATTCACTTTTTCCCATTATGTAGATAGGGCCAAAATTGTTTGGTGAACTGGAACACGCAGGGTTAAAATTTCGGCTCACAACATAGCCTATGACGCTCCCGGGGTCGAGACGTGTGACTGTGCAAAATTTTGTGGGTATAGTTGCGACGGTGTAGATGCCAATACCGGATATACACACATACACACATACACACATACACACATTCAGCTTTATATATTAGATTTAGTATGGGGCAATTACAAAAAAGGGGTTTCCCAAAAAGAAAAGCTGGTAGTATATGTTCAGAAAGTTTACCAGCATATTGGAAAAACATATTCATTTTAGTCCCCGAGAGAAGTGAAATAATGATGAAGGCAAACGGCAATTGGCCAAGTTACTGAAGCAAATCTTTCATTGCAAGTGCAGACAAAGTGAAAGTTTGGATAAAATCTCTCTGCCTGGAAAACCTTGTGATGAACAATCACCCTCTGCTTACATCTAGTGATCTAGGATCATTTGGAAAACAGCTAAAAATCTCATACTTCATCACAGTGGACAACAATTGCTTCCTATACACTCAGCTTTGGTTCAGCTTTCTATATTGTTGTTTATACCAAGCAAAAAGAAGTACTGTACAACACTTAGAAAGGAACATTTCTGCATTCAGGCTTTCTGCTATAAAATAGCATGCCTATTTTTTGGATATTTCCTATTACAGTATATTCTTAAACCCTACTTTATGACTGTTGAGTAAATTATTTTAGAATTTATACACAATATATTTCATGTTTTTGCTGTAATAAAATCTTCAAAATAGGTGAGAAAAGGGCAGTAGGTACATTTGATAACAAATGAAGATTTATATTTTATTAAAAGTGTTTTTTTCAAGATAAGAGGGAAATATACAAATATTATCTGAGTCTGAAGTTTAGTAATAAATTAGAACAAAAATTGAATACAAATACATATTTATTACCCAACTATATATCCCATTAATGATTTAAATATAATATTTTCTGAAATATTGCTTTTTGTTATCTCTCCGGCCAAGTGTCTTCCTTTCAAATTATTTTGTAATTGGTCCCTATAGTGCAAGGCCCATTGCTCTTCATAAACATTTTTGATTCCAGGGTCAATGCTTTTGCTTACTGTACTTCAGCTACAATCAGTGCCCTGTTCTCCGCTTACCCTCTGCCTGCTGGAAGTAAGCATGCCAGCTTTTTCAGAAAGACCACTGGCTATTTCAAATAATCAGCTGATGCATCAGCTGATTGTTTGAAAGAGCCAGTAGTTTTTTTTACCACTGGCTTCTGCCTGGCAGCTTCTGCCTACAGTGCAGCAGCAGCCAGAGTTGTACATACACTGCCAGGAAGAGCAGTGACACAGCGCCTTACACAGCGCTGTCAGCCTGAGCTCCACTGCCCACGGGACAGCCGCCATCATGATGAGTCACTGCTGAGAGAGCCCTGTGAGCTGCGCCAGCACTTTTTACCACTGGTTATTTCAAATGATCAGCTGATGCATAAGCTGATCATTTTAAATAGCCAGCGGACTCGCTTCCAGCAGGCGGAGGAGAGGCGGAGAACAGGGCGGGAAGCAGAGCACTGGACATGGAGTTGAAAATCGATTAGCGGCGGAGGACCGGGTGGGGAATGGAGGATCAGATGGGGAACAACTTAGGATCAGGAAGGGAGTGAAGGACCAGCATGGAGAATGCATAAACTGATCGTTTAAAAAAGCTAGCAGCTTTTTAATGCCTGCTTTTGAACAGTCATGCATACATTTCAGCCTTTTCCTCAGGCCCCCAGGCCACTTTGTAAGGTCCAGCAGAATAATACTGGCATTTCCCTTTGAGTTACATTGTACTCTCTACTTGTAATGGGCAATAACTAGTAAACTCACCGAGTAACGAGTATACAGAATCCCATACTATTCTGCGAGTAGCGACTGCTCAGCCCTATCAATAATTTTTCTGCAATGACAGGCTCTGATTCATGCTTCCCAAACTATGGGCTGCATAACTCTAATGACAGGTTCACTTTAATTGAAAACTTGTAATTAATTAAGTAGTAGAGATGAATGAACCTTTGCTGAACTTGCCAATGTTGAGCAAAGAGCTCCAAAAAGTTTGGCTTTACCGCCCAAACCCGAACTTTATAAGGTTCACTCATTTCTACTCAGAATCCATAAAAATGTTAAACAGATGAGACAGCGTATTTTGAAATCAAAAGGCTAAAGTACACTGCTTAGGCTGTTTTCACATCAGCGTATGTCCTGAGACATAAAAGTACACAAAGCAAATGGGAGATGTTTATTAGCATCCTGAATAGGACCTGTGCACAATATATACCCTATGGGAATAAGCATGCTAGAAATAGGAGGAAACCACTATGGCTGAATAAGGCTGTAAGGGGTGCAATAAGTGACAAAATGAAAGCATTTAGGAAATTAAAGCAAGTAGGTAGTGATGAGGCATTAAATAAATACAGAAAATTAAATAACATCTGTAAAAAGCAAATCAAGGCAGCAAAGATTGAGACAGAGAGACTCACTGCCAGAGAAAGTAAAAAGAATCCCAAAATATTCTTTAACTACACAAATAGTAAGAAACTAAAAAATGATTATGCTGGCCCCCTTAAAAATAGTCTGGGTGAAATGGTGGATAAGCATGAGGAAAAAGCCAATATGCTAAATTACTTTTTTGCAACAGTATTTAAGCAAGAATATCCCATGACAGACAACATAATCAGTGATAACAAAATCTTTCCATTAAATGTACCGTATATACTCGTGTATAAGCCGACCCGTGTATAAGCCGACCCCCCTACTTTTGCCCCCAAAATCTGGGAAAACCTATTGACTCGTGTATAAGCCGAGGATGGACCCCAGCACAGGTATACAGCCCCCAGCAGTGTGGTATACAGGCCCCCCCAGTGGCATACAGGCCTCCCCAGTGGTAGTATACAGCCCCCAGCAGTGCGGTATACAGCAGCCTGACCCAGTGGTATATACAGGCCCCAGCAGTGTTACAGCAGCCTTCCCAGTGGTATATACAACAGCAGCCCCAGTGGTAGTATACAGCAGCCCCAGAGGTATATACAGCAGCCCCAGTGGTAGTATACAGCAGCCCCAGAGGTATATACAGCAGCCCCAGTGGTAGTATACAGCAGCCCCAGAGGTATATACAGCAGCCCCAGTGGTAGTATACAGCAGCCCCAGAGGTATATACAGCAGCCCCAGAGGTATATACAGCAGCCCCAGTGGTAGTATACAGCAGCCCCATAGGTAGTATACAGCAGCCCCAGAGGTATATACAGCAGCCCCAGAGGTATATGCAGCAGCCCCAGTGGTAGTGTACAGCAGCCCCAGAGGTATATACAGCAGCCGCAGTGGTAGTATACAGCAGCCCCAGAGGTATATACAGCAGCCCCAGTGGTAGTATACAGCAGCCCCAGAGGTATATGCAGCAGCCCCAGTGGTAGTATACAGCAGCCCCAGAGGTATATACAGCAGCCCCAGAGGTATATACAGCAGCCCCAGTGGTAGTATACAGCAGCCCCAGAGGTAGTATACAGCAGCCCCAGAGGTATATACAGCAGCCCCAGAGGTATATGCAGCAGCCCCAGTGGTAGTGTACAGCAGCCCCAGAGATATATACAGCAGCCGCAGTGGTAGTATACAGCAGCCCCAGAGGTATATACAGCAGCCCCAGAGGTATATACAGCAGCCCCAGTAGTAGTATACAGCAGCCCCAGAGGTATATACAGCAGCCCCAGTGGTAGTATACAGCAGCCCCAGAGGTATATACAGCAGCCCCAGTGGTAGTATACAGCAGCAGCCCGCCCGCCACCCCCATCAGTATACAGGCGCCCCCCCCATCAGTATCTAGGGCCCCCCCTTGCTCCGCAAACCTGTAAAGTAAAATCATTATACTTATCACTGTCCTGTCGCCGTCCCCGCCGCTGCCGACATCGCGCTCCTCCGTCTTCATCCAGCGTCTTCCAGCTTCCTCCTCTGGCGCAGACAATGACGTCATTGCCTGCGCCGACCAGAGGAAGCCGGAAGAAGACGGATGAAGCCGGAGGAGCACGATGTCGGCAGCAGCGGGGACGGCGGCGACAGGACAGTGATAAGTATAATGAGTTTACTTTACAGGTTTGCGGAGCAAGGGGGGAGGCCATGGATACTGATGGGGGGGCGCCTGTATACTGATGGGGGTGGCGGGCGGGCGGCCTGCCATTGGTATGACTCGCGTATAAGCTAGGGGGGACTTTTCAGCCCAATTTTTGGGCTGAAAATCTCGGCTTATACGCGAGTATACACGGTAACCTGCTTAACCTAACAGGAAGTACGGCACCGTCTAAAAATAACTAAAATTGACAAATCCCCGGGCCCGGATGGGATACACCCCAGAGTACTGCAGGAATTAAGTACCATCATGGATAGACCATTTTTTAATCTTTAAAGATTCCATAATACCAGGGTCTGTACCACAGGAAAGGGGACAAAAACTGAACTTGGAAATTATAGGCCAGTAAGCTTAACCTCTACTGTTGGTAAAATCCTAGAGGGTTTTCTAAGAGATGCTATACTGGAGTATCTGAATAAAAATAACCTCATGACCCAATGTCAACATGGTTTTACGAGGGACCGTTCCTGTCAAACTAATCTGATAATCTTCTATGAAGAGGTATCTTCTGGACTTGAACAAAGAAATGCAGTGGACGTGGTGTATATGGACTTTTCAAAAGCTTCTGAGACGGTGCCACACAAAAGGTTGATACATAAAATGAGAGCAGTGGGGATAGGGTAAAATATGTGTAAGTGGGTTAAGAACTGGCTCAGTGATAGGAAACAAAGGGTGGTTATTAATGGAACACACTCAGAATGGGTCACAGTTAAAAGTGAGGTACCACAGGGGTCAGTATTGGGCCCGCTTCTTTTTAACATATTTATTAATGACCTTGTGGGGGGCATACGGAGTAAAATCTCCATATTTGCAGATGACACTAAACTTTGCAGTGTAATCAATACAGAGGAGGACAATTTTATATTACAGGAGGATTTATGTAAACTAGAAGCTTGGGCTGATAAATGGCAAATGAGCTTTAATGGGGATAAATGTAAGGGCCTTTTTCAAATCGCGGCAGATGCGGTGAAAAAAACGCATCTGCTGCGATTACCGCATACCGGCTGCACTTGCGGCACGGTTGCGGCGCGGTTGCGGTAAACGCCATACAAGGTATAGGCGGACTTGCGGCAGGTGCGGCAAGTGCGGTTCTGGCACTTGCGGCAGGTGCGGCTGCGAAAAAAAATGCTGTCAGCCGCGTTTTTTTTCGCGGCCGCACCTGCCGCAAGTGCCAAAACCGCACTTGCCGCACCTGCCACAAGTCCGCCTATATCTTGTATGGCGTTTACCGCAACTGCGCCGCAACCGTGCCGCAATTGCAGCCGGTATGCGGTAATCGCGGCAGATGCGTTTTTTTCACCGCATCTGCCGCGATTTGAAAAAAACGCTGATGTGAAAGGGCCCTAATGCACTTTGGCAGAGGAAATAAAATGTATAATTATGTGTTTAACTGTAAAACACTGGGCAAAACTACCACTGAAAAAGACATGGGTGTATGGGTAGATGACAAACTCACATTTAGTGGCCAGTGTCAGGCAGCTGCTGCAAAGGCAAATAAAATAATGGGATGCATTAAAAGAGGCATATATGCTCATGAGGAGAACATAATTTTACCTCTATTCAAGTCACTAGTGCAACCACACTTAGAATAACTGTGTACAATTCTGGTCTCCAGTGTATAAGAAAGACATAGCTAAACTAGAGCGGGTGCAGAGAAGAGCGAACAAGGTTATTAGAGGACTGAGGGGTATGAAATACCAAGACAGGTTTTTAAACATGGGGTTATTTAGTTTGGAAAAACGAAGGCTTTTGGATGATCTTATAATAATGTATAAATATATGACGGGACAGTACAGAGACCTTTTTAATTATCTTTTTACTCTTAGGCCTGAGACGGTGACAAGGGGGCATGCTCTACGTCTGGAGGAAAGAAGGTTTAATCAGAATCACAGACGTGGATTCTTTACTGTAAGAGCAGTGAGACTATGTAACTTCCTGCCACATGATGTTGTAATGAGTGACTCACTACTAAAATTTAAGAATGACCTGGATGCCTTTCTTGAAAACTATGATATTACCGGTTATATATACTAGACTCTTTGATAGGGCGTTGATCCAGGGAACTAGTCTGATTGCCGTATGTGGAGTCAGGAAGGAATTTATTTCCCCAATGTGGAACTTATTGTTGCCACATGGGTTTTTTTTTGCCTTCCTCTGGATCAATATGTTAGGCTATGGGTTGAACTAGATGGACTTAAGGTCTTCCTTCAACCTTAAATACTATGTTACTATGTATTTTGGTCATTTGCGGCAGATCCAGTAGTTGTGCCGCATCTGCCGCCTAACGGATCACTTGCAGCAAGTCTGCGTTCAGCCTAATTCATTGCCCATGGGACTTGAGGCCATGTGCGGCACTTGCAGTTTTGCCGCAATCCATAAAATGCGGCACTTAAGGCAAGTCAAAAAAATGCTGCTAGCAGAGTTTTTTTTGACTCGCCACAAGTGCAAAACTGCAAGTGCTGCACATGTCTGCAAGTCCCATAGGGAAAGAATTAGGCTGAACGCAGTCTTGCCACAAGTGATCCGTTAGGCGGCAGATGCGGCAAAACTACCGGATCTGCCATGAATGCTGAAATACGCTGATTTAAAGTAGCCTTAAGCAGATAAATGCTATATACTGAAAGTTTTGTATTCATTGTACCCTTTTTCTTATTCTTTTAGGTGTTCAGACCTGCAATAGTCAAAAAGGTTTTCTTTGTAAGATAGCATAGGTCACATGGAAATCTATGTCCTACACCATGGCTCATTGACCTTTCTGGTTTATTGATTGTTTCATTGGTGTCTCTTTATATTTCTAACATTTAATAATTATGCCAATAAAGTTCATTACTGTAAGCAAGGATAGAAATCCTGATTAGTTTATCTCCTTATTTACGTAGGATTTTTCAATAAAAATAGGTTTTAATATTGCAAGAACACACTGTATTAAGCTTTTAATGTCATCTGCCCTCTAAGAAGTAGACATATATTCTTTGAGTTGGCTTAATGTTACACATTCTGATAAAGAACAGCTCAGCTTGACATGGTTAAATATTGATAAATCTGCCACTTAGAGTTACTGCACTGGAACGATCTGGGAAAAAAGCCTCATGAGCTTTTCTGTTCCATTAAATTTGTAGTTGGGTAATATGGCTATTGTAAAGAGCAATGCTGAAACATGATAATCTCTTCTAAAATATAGTGGTAGACCTCAGCAGCTAAAATACAACATTTTGAAAGACCCTATAGCTAAATAATTTTATAATTATCACTAAATATATATTTAGAGTACATTAGTTGATCTAAAAGTATAAAGGTGATATACAGACATTATACCCAAAAGTGAATTTGACCGTCCTGCATGAAAATGTGCTCAAGTCAGTCTACGACGTTTTTTCTTCCCAGTACAATGTCATAAAATGTCACAACATATGTTGATTACTAAGAACATAAAATAGGTAATTGTCAGCAGATTTAGGTTACATTTAGGGAACCTAGCTAAAAAGTCATTTCATCTATTGAACAAGTGTTTTGCTTCCTCCCCAGGTGATCGACAGCCTGTTTAGCCTACACGATTATCGGGAGTCAATTGCTGCCTTGCGCAGGGTAAATGCACCTTAAGGTCTGTTCACACTGTGTTAGAGTCCTTTGCTTGGCAACTGTGTCAGGAGAGCTCATGGTATTATTGCCCATCATATTTACAGGCACAGCTCACCTGACTATTGGTAAAAGTATAAATATGTTTATGGAATCTATCAAGTTGAAATATGTCAGTATGCCTTTTTAATAGCAGATTATGGTTCCCCATGCGGAAAATATATGAAATATGTACAATGTTGTATATGTCTTTTTTCATGTAGGCAAATTTACTGGAAAGGAAATAGGGTCTTATCTTTTTTAAATGATGAGACTACATAAAGTCATACGCTCACCTGGAAAGGTTGTGTAGCACACAACCGGCAAAAAGGCAGGTCACAATGGCTGCTGCAGGGTCCACACTCTACGATCAACGTGGTTCAATATTCTTAAGAAGGACTTGTGTACACGGATGCACGCTGCTTACATTAAGGCAATCAAACAGTATTCATTACAAGATTTTCCTTTTATTCCTCCTACGCATTTCAGAGCCAGTCCCGACTCCTTCCACAGGGGGTAGTGATCACTACTCCCTGAGGAAGGAGTCGGGACTGGCTCCGAAACGCGTAGAAGAAATAAAAGGAAAATCTTGTAATGAATACTGTTTGATTGCCTTAATGTAAGTAGCGCGGGTCTGTGTACACAAGTCTTTTTTAATGTAGGAGCCTATGGGAAATGAATCCCACTGCATGGAAATATAGCTGCATTGGCCAGAGCTTTCCTTGAAAGGTTTTCCACACTCCAAATACATATTTTATTCTCAAAAACATAAAAACTTAAAAGAGAATTATTTAAATCATAAACTATAAATTTCTACAGTTTTGTTCATTTTTCTGTATTGCCTTTTATATTCTTAACCCCTTCTTAACCAATGACATATATTTGTATCTGTCTATGATGTGTGCTCACACTCTGAGCCCACATATTTTTCCAACTTGATGGATGATTTAATCCAAGATCTGCAAGTGGCTGTTAACCAATTATTCACTGACAGCAGCATTTAACAAGCGCAAACAGAAAGTACATCATTGATCCTGCCCACTGGTGGCCCCATAATGTGAACACAGGGTGCTGATAAATTGTCATGACAGCCATGGGTCTGCCGAAGACCCCCATACCTGTCATCATGATTCTCCTGTGAACACCAACTATGAGTCGGCATTCATAAAAGATCTTGATTTTTGTTATACAGAGCTGTGCCGATGCTCCAATATGTATAGCACAAACGATCAGCTAACAACAGCTTCAAGTTCCCTAGGGGAACTATTAAATCCATTAAAAAGTAAAAAGATTGAAAAGAAACAAAAGTTCAAATCACCCCCTATTGCTTTATTTGAAGAAAAAAAGCAATAAAAAATACCCATAATTGATACTGCAACATTCAGAAATTTCTAGTAACAGATAATATAAATTAATCTGATCAATAAATGGTGTAACCAAAAAATGATAACATAATGTTTTTTTATTCCTGCTGCAACATTTCAATGAAATGCAATAATAGGTTATGAAAACTCCAAAATGGTATCAGTTAAAATGATAACTTAGGGTGCAAAAAATAAGACATCACTTAGCCCCAGATCCTGAAGAATGAAACGATTATGGGTCTTGGGAAATGAGAAATTTCAGATTTTGTTTCACTGCTTAAAAAAAAAACTTTACATGTTTGGCATCCTCGTATTCATACTGACCAGGGAATCATAATTCCTACTCAGTCTTTCCATATATTGAACATGATAAATAAAGAATCTTTTTAAATACTGTTTGAAAGCAACAATTATCACTGCTCACCTAAGTTGGTTGTGTGACGCACAACCAGTATAACCTTAGTAGATAGGGGAAATATAGACCTGTGTTCTCACAGACCCACTCTGCTTGTCATAGGAGACGGTTAACAAGAGTAGTTGGTCATAAATGGCTATTTATTGCATCCGACGCATTTCGGAGTCAGACCCGACTCCTTCCTCAGGGAGCCAATAAAACCAGTATAAGCATATAGTATGGCTGCTGCAGGCTCCACACTCCATGTATACACAGTGGTGGCCAGAAATGAACCCAAAGGGGACAGTGTTTTTATGATCCATGCTTCTGTACGATGAAAAGACCACAAGGATCCGACAAGTAATGGTGGCTTTATTCGATGCATTTCAGAGCATCATCCCCGCTTTTTCCTCAGGAATACAAGCATAATAATAATTATTATGGTTGCATTCTTGAGAAAGGAGCGGGAATAATGCTCCGAAACTCGTCAAATAACGCAACCATTACTTGACCGATCCTTGTGGTCTTTTCATCGTACATCATCACGGATCATTAAAACACTGTCCCCTTTGGGTTCATATGGACATTTATATTATGTGGAAGCTGAAGTAAGGCTCATATTTACGTTATACCATGAAGGTTTATTAAAGTGTGAATAAACTCTAAAGAACATTAAAAGAGAAATGGTTGCAGTGTGCCTTAATCCTGCTGCCAAGCGAGTTTTCCCCAGTGCTTAATGTGAGCTTATTGTCACAATACTTATATATATTATATATACATATATATATATATATATATATATATATATATATATATATATATATATATATATATACACTGGGGGTGAACATAACACCAATTTTCTAAAAAAAACAAAACATATTTTTAGATGTGCTATTGACGTGAATTTCTAATTTGATGCCAATAACAAGCCATCCAATCCACTCACAGAAATCAAACCATAGCAGAAAAAGGATTGATCACACTTACTGAAATGTATTTTTTTAAATTAGTTCTTTATTTAATTTTCAAACAAACTAGTAACAAAAACATTCTGCAATCTCTTAGCTAAATTTGCATTAGGTTTGAGTAATACATCTATTCTGGTACAAGACAACAGAATTGCAGTAGTAAATCGTCTACTATAAAGGGGGTGTCACACGCGTCAATGTCGTCAGCGATCTGATCGCTGACGACATTGACGGCTGATTGCTGGTGAGCTGTCACACAGACAGACTCACCAGCGATCAATTGACCAGTGACATCATGGAAACGATTTAAATATCGTTTCCACGATGTCCTGCTCCCGCTGCCAGCCTGCTGGAAGCGGGAGCAGCCTGGTCTCCAAGGTACACTGCGGGTAACTAGGCAGCGCGCGCTGCCTAGATACCCGACGTGTACCTTAGTTACCAGCCTCCTCTGCTCACCCGGTGAGCGGAGGAGGCTGGTAACTAAGGTACACAGTCGGGTATCTAGGCAGCGCGCGCTGCCTAGATACCCGACGTGTACCTTAGTTACCAGCCTCCTCCGCTCACACGGTGAGCGGAGGAGGCTGGTAACTAAGGTACACGTCGGGTATCTAGGCAGCGCGCGCTGCCTAGTTACCCGCAGTGTACCTTGGAGACCAGCTCCCAGCGCTTGTGACAGGCGCTGGGAGCTGGAATATCGCTCGCTCCCGGTGTCACACGCAGCGATGCTGCGTGTCCACCGGGCGACAATCGCCAGGTTTCAGAGCTGGTTCTGAAACCTGGCGATCATCAACCAGCGATTTATCGCTGGTTGATGCAGTATGTCACACGCGTCAATATCGCTGCAACGTCACGTGCAGTCGATATCGTGCAGGCGATATTGACGCGTGTGACACCCCCTTAAGAGGTTTGCAGCATTTAAGGTAAACAAACTTTGTAACATAAAACAAGAGTCAGGTGCATAAATTGCACCTGTCCCAGCCTTGCAACAAACAAGGGTACAGGAGCACTGATGAGGGGTGCAGAGGGAAGAGGATAATGGTGCCTGCTTCGTGGTAGGGTTGTTGGGGGAGGTGCTTCACAGATGACCCAGCACTGCTCCTGTATTACTAACAGGGGGCACTGTCTTCACACTGCCGGTGTCACCGTGCACTCCACCAGTCTAATGTGTGCACTGGCAGTTATTTTCCCAGCGGATCAATCTGCCCTAAGTGCAGGGGGCCACTTACCTGAGTCTGAATCCTGAACTCCTTATAATCTCTAGATGGGTCCTTCCTGAATACATGATCGCGTGTGTTATGCCTATGGCTATAGTACCAGTGTCCACGAGGCAGGGAAACCACAATGCTGCTTTATGTGGTCTACTCATTCCATTATGGCCACTGTGTCGGTCTCCATTGGACTTTGAGGCAAGTGTCCACAACGCAGCTCCATACGTTCTGCCCATGCCTTGGTTGTGCATTCTCCAAGCAGGTCTCCCAGGAGCACACTTAGGCAGAGATTACCGCACACTGATAATATTTAAAGGTCAGTAAACCCTGACCCAGAACTGCCTCTCAATCTATGTTTGAGATGCACTTAATACTGAAGGTACCTTCCTCCATTGGTAGATGCCTGAGCAACCTGTCATGTCCTTTAGTGGCATTGCAAGCTGACAAGTTCCCAATTTTCCTGTGATTAGTCCTGTACCTCAACCTTTAACTTGTTTTTCTATCTTGTAACGTATGTGTGTTTTGTTCCAGAACCTGCTATGCCTTGCACAACTCGGTATTGAGCCTGCTGTGCCTTATATCTGTTGGCACCTATTTGTTATGGCTTGCCTCTGCCTGTAACCATTGAGACTCTCCACCTGATGTCCTTCTTGTCTACACTGGTGTCTGTATCCCTCCCTGCCTGGGTTGCTTGTCCATTATTCTTAAGACATTGACCGTGTCCTGCTTTGTCCATTAAAGCTGCTCCAGCTGCAACTGTACCAGAGACTGTACCATAATTCATTCCTGTCCTGGGAGTCAGCTGTCCCAGTTTACTCCATGGTCAAGTAGGTCCACTACTAAATGCTTACCCTCCTAGTGTGTGCAACAACGTGCCTAGGCATTATCTGACCCTGGGCTTGCTCTGACTAATGCCTAGGGCAGCAAGATGCTAATTTTACTACTGTGTAAAGACAACATGAGAAGAGAGACAAACAAGTGAGAATATGACAACAAACAAAGGAATTTAACAGCTTTTCCAAAAAGGGACTTCACAGCTTCAACTGGAAGAGACTCCACAGCTATAATTGGAAGAGCTTCACCAGGTCAACATAGAAGATCTATAACCAGCATAAAAGAAAGCTAGGAGTTAGTTTGTATAGAGTAAGGGAGTGGTCATAAGGTTCAGTAGGTAAGATTAAAGCTACAATGATTCTCAATAGGAAATATTAACCCCCTCAACATAAGGGGAAATAATTGTGTTTTTATCATTATAATTGATAAGCAGACTCTAAAGAGGAACTGCAATCAGCTAAACATTGTGAAATTCTGATCCGACACACCCCAGAGGTGTCAGCAGGGTCTGACACACTTCTGACAGAGGCTTCCTTTATGGAGAAACTAGTCACATGCATTGCTAAGGTGTGGTGTTGGACCATTCTTCTACACAAACACTCTTGAAATCCTGAAGGTTCTACGGCTCCTTATCTGAATTCTTAGCTTTGTTTCTTCTATACATTTTCTATTGGATTTAAGTCTGGAGATTGCCTGGCCATTGTAGCAGATTTGGGGTTTTTTTGGTCTAAAATCAATTGAAAGTTTACTTGGCTGTGTGTTTTAGATAATTGTCTTGTTAAAATGTCCACCTTCATTTCATATTCATCATCCTGGTAGATGGCAGCAGATTTATATCAAGAATGTCTCTGTACATTTGTCCATCCATACTTCAATTATAGAAAATGTGCAAGTGCTGTATGCTGAAAAATAGCCCAACATCATGATGTTCCTATTTCCAAACTTCACGGTTATATGTTTTCTTGGGGGTGACAAATATTTGGCATCCAACCAGTTTAATTTTGATTGGACTAGACTAATGTATACTCTGCCAGTATTTCACAGACTTGTTTTAACGTTGTTAAGCAAACTGTAAATGCACCAGAGCATACCTATTGTTCAGAAATTGAGTCTTGTGTGTGGAGCATACATACAGGTCATGGACTTTGAGTGCATTACTTATTGCTTTTTTTAAACAATTTCACCTGCTGATTCCAGGTCTTTCTGTAGTTCTTCTCATGTGCTTATTGGCTCTTGTACAACTGGTTGTGGTTGGTTTATCTTGAAATTATGTTTTTTCTACTTCTATATTATAAGCTCAGAAGTACTCACTGGAACTTTCAGTACTTTAGAAATAGTTTTGAAACAACGCCATTAGTATGTTTTGCAACAACAAGGTTGTGAAGGTCTTTAGACAGCTCACTGGTTTTACCCATCATGAAATGTTTCTTGTGACCTCGCTATACACCTTTTAATAGGCCATCAGTTAAACTAGATTATATTGTTTTTCAATAAGTATCTGGATTCCATTCTATTTACTGATAGATTTCAGCTGGAGCCATAACTTTCCATGGCTTTTGTTCCTCTCTTCTTTCATGTTTTCCATCCTTTTTTTCCTGAAATCTATCAGTATTTACAAAGCAATCCTGCCACTTAGTGAAAAATAAATCAGATGGTTAACCTGATAGCCTGTAAAAAGATGTCTCATTATAAGGGTGCCACATAAGAAATATCTCATGATGGGTAAAAGCAGTGAACATTCTCAAGACCTTCACAACCTTATTCACAACAAAACATACTTATGGAATTAGTTACAGAAGATTTTCTAAACTACTGAAGGTTGAAATGAGCACAATTAAGCCATAATCCAAAAGTGAAAAGAACACCATTTCATTATAAACTGGCCATGACCATGTGCTCCCAGCCAAATTTCAGCAGAGGAGTGAAAATAATCATCAGAAAAGTTATTCAAGAGCCAAGGACAACCCGTGGAGAGCTACAGAAAGACATTGAATCAGCAGATACAATTGTTTCAAAGGAAGTAATAAGTAGTTCACCCAACCTTCATGGCTGGTATGCATGCTCACCATACAAGAATCCAAGAAAAATCTTTCAAACTCCTTTCCAGGTGGCATATAACACCAGAATCAGTTTAAGGTCTCTGATAACAATATTTGACTGAGGTTTAATTTGTATAAAGGCTCACTTCTATATACTTAGTGGAAATATGCTGCTAACAAGAAATTATGAGAGGAAATGTAAATATTTCTTAAAAAGCTCAATCATCTGCAGAAATGGTCATTATTTCCCTTCATCTCCAACATACAAACCATATAAGGCAAATCTTTTGACAAACCTTTTGGCTTTTGCCAAATTTTCTACAGGCTTGAAAAAATATCTAATTGGGAATAATTTTCCTCACCTTCCCTTCCTAAAAACATGGCAACCTTGGAAAAATTGATAATCTATTTGTCGACATGAACTCACTCCTTACAATTGTTGCACGCATGCTTCTTTTCTGCTCTGGTATACTTTTTTAATTGAAGTAATTTGAAAACTATTTTTATTGAAAAAGTACACTTTTATAAGACCATTAGTGCTAATGAAACTTTGAATTCTGTGTACAATGGTGTAATAGTTCAATAAGCAACTTGTTTCTACTTAGATATATTAAAAGGACATGGATCATTTGGCTCAGTGATCTGGATTTATAGCATGTTTTGTTTGATGTATCTAATTACATTTCTATTTTGCTAACAAAAACTTGTATTATTTAAGTTGATAACTACGGTAAGTGCCTTGATACATATAGTAATAAGTGAAATATGAGAGATGCCAGATATCTATTAAATCCAAACTTCTGCACTTCTACTGTAGAGATGATGTACAGAAATAAGTAACTTGGCTTCAAATATTAACACCTTCCCGACCTATGACGTTATACAATGTCATGGGCCGGGAAGGGGTGTTTGATGTGAGCTCAGCTGAGATGTCAGGGTAACAGCACCAATCGGATCCGGGATCTGATCGGCACTGTTAACCCCTTGGATCCCGCTGTCAATCACTGACAGCGGGATCCAAGGTGGCCGCGTCAGGTAACGAGCTGTTCCCCGCCTGCTCCGGAGATCCCGCGATAGTATTGCGGGATCTCCAGCGCTCACATGACAGCCCGGGTCCTGGCTACACCCTGAATGCTGTCACTGAGCAGTTCCGTGTTGTGGTTGGCAGGCGCTGCCAACCACAACAGGTCCACGATTCTGAGAGATACAGATGAGCTGCAGCTCATCTGTATCTCCCAGAAGTGATCGGATTGTGCAGCAAGGTGCCTCTCTAAGATGCAGTGTAAAACTAAGAATGAATGAAAAAATAAAGTTTTTAAAAACCTGTAAAAATAAATATATAAAAGTTCAAATCACCCCCTTTTTCCCCCAATCACAATAAAAGTGTTAAAAAAAAATACATATGTTTGGTATTGCCGCATTCAGAATTGCCCGATCTATCATCGTATTAAATCCGTTAAAGAGAGCCGTAAACTCTGAAACGGAAAAAATGGTCCAAATGCCAAAATTCTGTTTTTTTGGTCGCTACAACATTGCTATAAAATGCAATAACGGAGGATCAAAACTGCGGATAACCCCAAATATGGTATCATTAGAAACGTTAGCTCAAGACACAAAAAATTAGCCATCACACAGCCCCAGATCCCGAAAAATGAGAACATGGCACAAAAAGTCTGTTTTTTTTTTCAAACGTCTGAATTTTTTTTCACCGCCTAGATACCAGTAAAGGTATACATGTTGGGTGTCTACGAAATCTTACCGGCCCGAGGCATCACGCTGTCACATCGGTTTTACCATATAGTGAACATGGCGACTAAAATATCCCAAAAACCAACGTGTTATTGCACTTTTTTTGCAATTTCACTGCATTTAAAATTTTTTTGCCGTTTCCCAATACACTATATAGTAAAATAAATTATTGCATATGAAAGTACAATTCGTCCCGCAAAAAACAAGTCATCATATGTCTATATTGACGTAAAAATAAAAAAGTTATAGCTTTTGGAGCAAAAAACGAAAATGAAAAATGAAAAATTCCAAGGTCATGAAGGGGTTAAAAAGATTTACTCCAATCTATATACTTTCCAAGTGTCTATAAAATTAGCTGTCTCTAAACCATGCTCACTTTTCTTTTATTTCTTCTTTTTCTTAAATTTAGATAACACTTTTTTTTTTAATATACTGTATATAATATTGGTGGCCTAACTAGAGTCCATTGGACCGCAGTTAAAAATTCAGACCTTGGCCACAATTGCATATAGGTCAACACCCAGAGCTCCTTCCAGTAAGAATGTTTCAAATCCTGGGCCCTTTCCTGGTATAACGCACCACATACTGGAACATTTTCAGTAATATTTTGTGTTTCCCATCTTGTACACTTTCCAGTGATAATGTCCCCCATCCTGGTATAATGTCCACCAACTTGGGCTCCTTCCAAGCATAATGTCCCCCATCCTGGTATAATGTCCAACAACGTGGGCTCCTTCCTGATGTAATGTCCCCCATAGTGGTCCCTACTAGTGTTCTGCATCCTGGGCCCCTTGCTGGCAGAATGTCTTCCCTTCTGGGCCCATCTTGTAATGATATGTATGCATTAATAAGGTTCCCTGTTTTTTTTCTAGCAAATAAAAAAGATACTGCTCCCAAGATGGATGGTGTTCTCTTCTATAGTTATTGCACAGCAACTAATCAGGTTAATTTTTATGTTCTCTAATGCAATTTCAACACAAAAGGTGGGTGCTACATTGAGCTCTTGCTCCTTACCCTTTGTATAAGAGTACCAGGGGAAATAAACTAGCGTGCTAGACTGGTTATTAGTGTGTAATTAGCTATTTGTATATAGTCTTTTATACCTGTCATAAAAGTACATGCACAGATTCCATATTTTACTCATGAAATTACACTTGAATGGTCAGTTATGTCATTGTTAAGATACAAATGGAAGAAATTTAAATGCTGTGTTGTCATTTTATATATATATATACTGTATATATATATATATATATATATATAATTAAGCAGAAAAAATATGCAGCACTCACCGTGAATAAGATCTCCTATTTATTGCATCCAGTTACAGGAAAAAGCAGTCATATTGCAGACTTGGGGGAGGGAGGGAATGGGGAATGCAGCACTCCCCATTCCCTCCCTCCCCCCAAGTCTGCAATATGACTGCTTTTTCCTGTAACTGGATGCAATAAATAGGAGATCTTATTCATGGTGAGTGCCGCATATTTTTTCTGCTTAATTGTTTTTTCTATGGACTTTCTGTTGCGAGCACCACCGTCCGAGAATGTGTCCACACTGTATAGGACTTATATGTGCAGTGTTTTATGCTATTCTTGCAGTGCCCTGGTCTCCTCTCTTTGATATATATATATATATATATATATATATATATATATATATATATATATATATCCATATTTACATTTTACCTATGTGTATTCTTGGCTTCAGTCTGGGTGTGTTAGGTGTATAATAAATACTGGTTCATTATGTTAAGCTTTTCATTTTACATTGCAAGACTTCTAATTATATTATGTTGCCCCTTGAACAGAACACATATAATAATTGTTAAATATAAAAATAGTAAACATAATCTGAGATGTGTCACTCTAATTATCCCTCATTCTGCATGTCAATGCATTTATGCATTTACGCTAAGTTTACGCATTGAATACAGTATTCCGCTATCAGCTGCTCTTCTGCTAACCCTAATACACATCATTATTATTTTGTTCTGTTTATTGATCTGTACAAATTGATGCTTCTACATGTGCTGCAATAACTCTAAACTTGTTATTCCATGTTCTGTTGTATACCACCAATATGTCAATCATATTCAAACACAACACTACTTGTGCATAAAATAAAATATCTTAATGTAAAACCCAAGGCTTGATTGTTAATTACCTCTGGAGCCTGCTAATAAGTATTTTAGGCCTTTTATTTACATATATATATTTTAGTCAGTTTTCATAGCTTATCGTAAGATGACAGAAGCCTATGGGCATGCATGAAAATTAATACACAGGTTTCAAACATTGCTTTTTATACTCAATTATGCATAAAAACTATATGCAACCTTTATACTCAAGTCATTATTAACCCAATGTGCAGTGTACTGAGCTTAATATAATTAAGAAAAATAGGTCAGAAGATGCTTTTTACAGGAAGGAATCTGCAGAACTATTTATTATTACTATTCTACAATGGGATTCTTTTAATAAGACCGATTCTTGAATAGGGGAGTTAACTACTCCACTAATCAAAGGATATTAAAACTATTGTGCCTCAAATCTCTGAATGCTGATATCTACTGCCCTGGTGGCTCTTCCCCTTCCCAACACTGACCACTATGCTCTGCTTATCCAACCCTCCATTTGTATACATGTATGTGTTCAGAGTTTGTGTCTTTATGAAGCCTGATGAAGAGTAGGAGGGGGGAACCATTTTTCTGCTGAGGGCCATTTGGAAATTTCTATAATCATTCGGGGGCCGCACAGAATTATCAACTTGAAAATTACTCGCTATATTTGGTTAAACAATCAACTCACCCCTACTGTGGTGGCTGGAGTGGCTTCTCTTTGGCATGGGTGATATTGGTCATGTTGCTTCTCAACTGCTTTTCCAGGTTTGCTAGAGCCCTAGACATCACAGTAGAGGCTGGGAGCATATACCTTACTGGGGGGACTGAGGCTGGGGCATAGAAATCACTGGAGAGCTGGATTTAAAGAGCAGATAGTTGGCAAAATGCATCTCCCAGCCAGAGCACTGCAGCCTCCAGAAATCTGCCCGTGGGCCGCAAAAAAGTCATCAAGGGCTGAATTTGGCCCTGGGACCCGAGGTTCCCCACCCCTCCCTTAGAGTCTCAAAAACTTGCTGTTATTTACCATCTTTTCAGTTGGCCAGCAATGGTAGCAACCACTGAGGACTTTCAGTTTCGAATAGTTTGATATTTATAGAAACCTCATACCTATTGTGAGACTTTATTACACAGTATAAAGCCAAATAATAGGAAGTATTAAAAACAAAGCCATATTTCAAATTTGACAGACCAAAAAGAAACAAAAGAGGCAGCTATAAAAATACCATAAAACCCATGTAAAAAATGCACACAGATGGGAATACCCTAATTTACCTAACAGAGGCAGATATGATGCAGAAAACCACTTACCATCATTGTCTAACACCAAAACAAATCTAGTAAGATTAAAACCAAAATTCTGAGCGGAATTACATTGGAATGAATGATCTGATTTATTAAACCTATATTCCAATGGTATATCAGGCCACACTGGCATTTCAGAACATCTAGGATGATGTTGATGTTCTGGACCTCCATCCATTAGTCAATGAAGGGAGGGTTTTTGTAACGTAAAATATAGAGCATCAAAAACTCACTAAAACCAATTGAGGGAAGAAAAACGTAAGCGTCAACCTGTTGCACAAAGACCCCACTGATCTGTAAAATAAATCATGCATTACTTTTCCCATTAATAAATTTGAACAAAAGGGAAGAAATAAAAATTTTGGTGATTTGTTGAAAACATACAGTACATCACACTGCAGAAATCGTACAATGAGAGAATGCTGAAGAGAAGCAATTTGAGGACTGGGTGTGGGAAAGTTATCAGTAGGTCCAAGAAAGGCTAAGTATAATAGTGTATTGTTTTGATCACTTTTTGTCCCTCGGAATCCAACAAAAATATGACCATCAGATCTTCTAATTTTGTTGGCCTAAGATTAGTCAGAATCCAAATACCGTACATACTTGCGTATAAGCCGAGACTTTCAGCCCAAAATTTGGGCTGAAAAGTCCCCCCTCGGCTTATACGCGAGTATAAGTATACAGCAGCAGCCCCCGGATGTATACATGCCCCCCCATCATGATCCAGGGCCCCCCCCCCTTGCGCGGCACACCTGTAAAGTAAAATCCTACTTATCAGTGTCCTGTCGCGCTGTCCCGCCGCTTGCCGACATCACGATTCCGGGCTTTATTCAGCGTCTTCCCGCGGCTTCCTGTAGTCGCGGGCAATGACGTCATTGCCCGCGACCACAGGAAGCCGGAAGACGCTGAATGAAGCCCGGGATCGTCATGTCGGCAAGCGGCGTCACAGCGCGACAGGACACTGATAAGTATGATTTTACTTTACAGGTGTGCCGCGCAAGGGGGGGGCCCTGGATCATGATGGGGGGGCCTGTATACCTCTGGGGGCTGCTGCTGTATACAGCCCTGGGGCTGCTGCTGTATACACCCCTGGGGCTGCTGCTGTATACAGCCCTGGGGCTGCTGCTGTATATACCCCTGGGGCTGCTGCTGTATACAGCCCTGGGGCTGCTGCTGTATATACCCCTGGGGCTGCTGCTGTATACAGCCCTGGGGATGCTGCTGTATACTACCACTGGGGATGCTGTATACTACCTAACGGCTGCTGTATATACCTCTGGGGCAGCTGTATACACCACTAGGGCTGCTGTATATACCTCTGGGGCTGTATATACCTCTGGGGCTGCTGTATACTACCTCTGGGGCTGCTGTATACACCTTTGGGGCTGCTGTATACTAACCACTGGGGCTGCTGCTGTATATACCTCTGGGGCTGCTGTATACACCACTAGGGCTGCTGTATATACCTCTGGGGCTGTATATACCTCTGGGGCTGCTGTATACTACCTCTGGGGCTGCTGTATACTACCACTGGGGCTGCTGTATACTACCACTGGGGTTTCTGTATACTACCACTGGGGCTGTATATACCTCTGGGGCTGCTGTATACTACCACTGGGGCTGCTGTATACACCTCTGGGGCTGCTGTATACTAACCACTGGGGCTGCTGCTGTATATACCACTGGGGCTGCTGTATATACCTCTGGGGCTGCTGTATACCACACTGCTGGGGGCTGTATACCTGTTCTGGGGTCCACCCTCGGCTTATACACGAGTCAATAGGTTTTCCCAGGTTTTGGGGCAAAAGTAGGGGGGTCGGCTTATACACGGGTCGGCTTATACACGAGTATATACGGTAATTGTGGAGATTTGTAGTGAATTTGCTTACTTAGAATCTATTTCCTTATCTGTACCTACAATTTTATCCACTGACAGACACAGACAGAAAGGGGCACTTGTGCAAGAACAGTATAAGGGCCATTTGCAGCCAAGGAGCTCATCAAAATGCACAATTTTACCTGCTTCGGAAGTAGAAATGAGCCCTCTAACCTCTCGGACCCCTGTGAGGCCGCTCAGGCTGCTCCAATGATACGTCCGCCCCTGATGTTGCCAAGTGTTACTGCTGACTACTGAGGGGCCATTTTGCTTGGATTGATCCCAACATGGAAGTCCACTTTAATGTGTCATGGGTAAGCATGAGCAGCATCACTACTTTACATTCATCCTCTATGTGATTGAAATAGATAAGGACTATATTTGGTTACTTTCATGAGTCCTGACAATGAATAAAGCGGTGTAGTCTATGCTTAACATTTACTGCAGAGACTATTCCCATCATCAGTGAGGGTCAAACTCCAATAATCAGCAATGTGTTATTTATTCAGTAGATGGATGAAAGTTGGTTTAGTGGGATAACCTTTTTAAGTCCCATCTTCAGATTACAATGCATCGTTGTGGATGTTAGCAGTCTAATTTACTTATATGAGATTCTATGAACACAAAAAAGTAATGCCAAAATCCCTTTATAGGTACAGACCTTAATCAGAGTGAATTACAAAGGTTTATGGTGGTTTTAATGGTAGTAAATTAGTGAATGGGGATATAAGGCTTCATTTCAGATCTACAAGTCACTAAAAGACTAATGGGAAGTGAATCCTTCTTATTATGCAATTACACCACCCCTGTTCTATCTCATCCAGACTCAGTCAAAGTGTCATAGTACTTCTGACAGTTCTTTTTGTGATCCATTAGGGAACAGACAAATCTATAGGCTGTGCCTATCTAATGGACAAACAAATAAATATTGATTATTGATATATGAAGCAATAGAAAACATTTTTGCATTAGTGTAAAAGCAAATGACCCCCAAATCTTTAGTCAACATAATGACTAAGTGACTATGTGAATTTCACATCCTGGAGCAAATTGCCATGTATTACATCAATCCCTAAAGGCATCATTAGATCACAAAATATTCGATTAGTTAGCAGTTTCCTGTGTCCCAGTAGAAGGGAACATTTCACTATATAAATCCATTGCAATTTGCTTTCTGAATATGGAACAGTGGAACGTACAGAACCTGAACTCATTTTATGGTTTAATAATATCCTTCACATACATTCCTGCTGCTTGCTTAAAGGCAAATCTATATGTTATGCAGTCGTGAAATTGTCTTTAACACATTCATTTTTATCCCTGGAACTGTTAAAGCTATATCACACTCCATATAAGATGTGTTTTTATACGTATGAATAATTAATCCTGCCTGACATTACCTTAATTAAAATTTTTGCACCTTCTTGATTAGACAGCTACATAATTTAATGACACCTTCCATACTCAGAGCTGAGAATTCAGTAATGAGGAAGGAAGTGCTGAATGAATGCGAGTATCTAAGCAGTCAAGTCAAAAATAATTTCTTCGCTCGCAGAACACAAAAGTCTATAAATGATTATTGCTATAAAAAAAAGAAAACCAATGTAAATTTAAATAGACAGTAATTGCTTTTTAAATACATCTCAATAAAGAGGAAGATTAGATTTGCATCAGAAGAGGTTGTGAAGTGAAGAGAATACAAAAGTGGAATTTATTATGTTAGAAAGGATTATCAAATATTACATAACAAGCTGCATCATGAGGTGTAAAAATTGTCTATTTTGTAAAGCATGTTTTTGCTCTATTTCTTACTATTTATCCATTAGAAAGTGTTCCAAAAATATTCCAGAATATTCTGACAAGAGTAAATCCTTTAAAGACGTATGGACTACCACTTAGGGAATAATTTTAAAAGAATTTCTTTATTAATTCTCGTTTAAAAAAATGACTGGCCAGCAGGGTATACAAAGGTGAGACAGTATATGTACAATTCACTGAAGGAGAGCACACTTAGTGTGAGTATCCCTTTCTATCCCTATATCTGCAACACTGTCTATCAATGGAGGTAATAACACCTTAAGGTTTTGGGTGCCCCCACTCCTCGGTGGCTTACCCTATGATAGCCCTAAATATCTGGGTTATCGTACATATGATGGTATCTATATGTGCACACAGAGGGATATTATGGTATGTAGAGATTAACAATTTAGGACATAGTTCTGGATCAGGGATGACTGAACTCAGGCTGAGTGTGGGAGTCCTCTGATTCAACAGTAGTCCGGTGTGCAAGAATTCATCCTCCAGTTGTGATTTAAAAAACAGTGAAAAGTTTCCGTTGTCCTTATCTTATGCGTTTCACCTCGCACAAGTATAGTGAGGCTCATCAGAGATCTTATTGGAGTGTTCACACAATTTGTCTGTCGATTTCTCTCTCATAGAGACACAACTTATATTAGGTCACAGCTGTGGCACCAGATAAGAAAAACACATAAGGCCTTTTTTGTCATCCAAAAGAACATTTTTATGGAGATTGTATTTGTTAGTAGGTGTTGGAATGCTAACAGGACACACATACATAAGAAACTGTTCTTCAATTCCTAGGAAACATAATAATTCAATAAGTTTTAATTATTTTTAAACAGTTTTCCTAGTACGACATACGGAATTTTGATTTTACCTCCCCAGCTCCTTTCCCCTCCCAAGACTGACTACTATTTTCTGCTTTACATCACCTGTCATATTTACTGCATCATCCTACACTGCATATGTATATATGTACAGTACAGACCAAAAGTTTGGACACACCTTCTCATTCAAAGAGTTTTCTGTATTTTCATGACTATGAAAATTGTAGATTCACTCTGATGGCATCAAAACTATGAATTAACACATGTGGAATTATATACTTAACAAAAAAGTGTGAAACAACTGAAAATATTTTTTATATTCTAGGTTTCTTCAAAGTAGCTACATTTTGCTTTGATTACTGCTTTGCACCCTCTTGGCATTCTCTTGATGTGCTTCAAGAGGTAGTCACGAGAAATGGTCTTCCAACAGTCTTGAAGGAGTTCCCAGAGATGCTTAGCACTTGTTGGCCCTTTTGCCTTCACTCTGCAGTCCAGCTCATCCCGAGCCATCTCGATTGGGTTCAGGTCTGGTGACAGTGGAGGCCAGGTCACCTGGCGTAGCACCACATCACCATCACACCTCCTCCTCCATGCTTCACGGTGAGAACCAGGCATTTAGAGTCCATCCGTTCACCTTTTCTGGGTCGCACAAACACACAGTGGTTGGAACCAAAGATCTCAAATTTGGACTCATCAGACCAAAGCACAGATTTCTGCTGGTCTAATGTTCATTCCTTGTATTCTGTAGCCCAAACAAGTCTCTTCTGCTTGTTGCCTGTCCTTAGCAGTGGTTTCCTAGCAGCTATTTTTCCATGAAGGCCTGCTGCACAAAGTCTCCCCTTAACAGTTGTTGTAGAGATGTGTCTGCTGCTAGAACTCTGTGTGGCATTGACCTGGTCTCTAATCTTAGCTGCTGTTATCCTGCGATTTCTGAGGCTGGTGACTCGGATGAACTTATCCTCCGCAGCAGAGGTGACTCTTGGTCTTCCTTTCCTGGGGCGGTCCTCATGTGAGCCAGTTTCTTTGTAGCGCTTGATGGTTTTTGCAACTGCACTTGGGTACACTTTTACAAAGTTTTCCTAATTTTTCAGACTGACTGACCTTCATTTGTTAAAGTAATGATGGCCACTCGTTTTTCTTCACTTAGCTGCTTTTTACTTGCCATACTACAAATTCTAACTGTCTATTCAGTAGGACTATCAGCTGTGTATCCACCAGACTTCTGCACAACACAATTGATGGTCCCAACACCATTTATAAGGCAAGAAATCCCACTTATTAAACCTGACAGGGCACACCTGTGAAGTGAAAACCATTTCCAGTGACTACCTCTTGAAGCTCATCAAGAGAACACCAAGAGTGTGCAAAGCAGTAATCAAGGCAAAAGGTGGCTTCTTTGAAAACCTAGAATATAAGACATATTTTCAGTTGTTTCACACTTTTTTGTTACGTATACAAGTTCACATGTGTTAATTCATAGTTTTGATGCCTTCAGTGTGAATCTACAATTTTCATAGCTATGAAAATACAGAAAACCCTTTGAATGAGAAGGTGTGTCCAAAATTTTGGTCTGTACTGTATGTATTTTCAGAATTTGTGTCATTATTAGCCTAATGAAGAGGCCACAGTGTCTCGAAAGCTGGCTTTGATTACCATCTTTTCAGTGAGCTATTAAAAGGTATCAGCCACTGAGGACTCTTAGATTCTAAGGATTCTTAGATTCTAATATTTTTCTATATACTGGCTATAAAAGATAATAGGAGAGGAGGAGGAGGTGTATGTTTATACGTAAAATCATCCTTAAAACCCATCCTGCGTGATAATATAGGTGAATCTAATGGAAATGTAGAGTCCCTGTGGGTGGAGATAAGGGGAGGGGGAAAAAAGAATAAATTACTGATAGGGGTTTGTTATAAGTCCCCAACAATAATGGAAGTGGAGGAGAATATCCTCATAAAGCAAATAGATGAAGCAGCGACTCAGGGAGAAGTCATTATTATGGGGGACTTCAACTACCCTGAAATACATTGGGGATCAGAAACCTGCAGTTCCAGCAAAGGTAATAAGTTTTTGAAAACTATGAGACACAACTGGTTCAGGACCCAACAAGAAGGGGGCACTGCTGGACCTAATATTAACCAACAGGCCGGACCCCATATCAAATATACGGGTTGGAGGTCAATTGGGTAATAGTGATCATAACTTAATAAGCTTTCAAGTATCCTTTACTAAGACGTGTAGTAGAGGGGCTACAAGGACACTAAACTTCAGGAAGGCAAATTTCCAACGGTTGAGAGATGATCTTAGTGCAATAAATTGGGACGATGTCCTGAGACATAAAAGTACACAACACAAATGGGAGATGTTTATTAGCATCCTGAATAGGACCTGTGCACAATATATACCCTATGGGAATAAGCATGTTAGAAATAGGAGGAAACCACTATGGCTAAATAAAGTGGTAAGAAGTGCAATATGTGACAAAAAGAAAGCATTTAGGGAATTAAAGCAAGTAGGTAGTGATGAAGCATTATTAAATAAATACAGAAAATTAAATAACATTTGTAAAAAGCAAATCAAGGCAGCAAAGATTGAGACAGAGAGACTCATTGCCAGAGAAAGTAAAAAGAATCCCAAAATATTTTTTAACTACATAAATAGTAAGAAACTAAAACATGATGGTGTTGGCCCCTTTAAAAATAGTCTGGGTGAAATGGTGGATGAGGATGAGGAAAAAGCCAATATGCTAAATGACTTTTTTTCAACAGTATTTACACAAGAAAATCCCATGACAGACAATATGATCAGTGATAACAAAAAGTCTCAATTAAATGTCACCTGCTTAACCCAAGAGGAAGTACGGCATCGTCTAAAAATCACTAAAATTGACAAATCCCCGGGCCCGGATGGGATACACCCCAGAGTGCTGCAGGAATTAAGTACTGTCATAGATAGACCATTATTTTTAATATTTAAAGATTCCATAATAACAGGGTCTGTACCACAGGACTGGCGTATAGCAAATGTGGTGCCAATATTCAAAAAGGGGACAAAAACTGAACTTGGAAATTATAGGCCAGTAAGCTTAACCTCTACTGTGGGTAAAATCCTAGAGGGTTTTCTAAGAGATACTATACTGGAGTATCTGAAGAAAAATAACCTCATGACCCATTATCAACATGGTTTTACGAGGGACCGTTCCTGTCAAACTAATCTGATAAGCTTCTATGAAGAAGTAAGTTCTGGACTGGACCAACGAAATGCAGTGGATGTGGTGTATATGGACTTTTCAAAAGCTTTTGATACAGTGCCACACAAAAGGTTGATACATAAAATGAGGGCAATGGGGATAGGGGAAAATATGTGTAAGTGGGTTAAGAACTGGCTTAGTGATAGGAAACAAAGGGTGGTTATTAATGGAACACACTCAGAATGGGTCACAGTTAACAGTGGGGTACCACAGGGGTCAGTGCTGGGCCCGCTTCTATTTAATATATTTATTAATGACCTTGTAGGGGGCATACGGAGTAGAATCTCATTATTTGCAGATGACACTAAACTCTGCAGGGTAATCAATACAGAGGAGGACAATTTTATATTACAGGAGGATTTATGTAAACTAGAAGCTTGGGCTGCTAAATGGCAAATGCGCTATAATGGGGATAAATGTAAAGTCATGCACTTGGGCAGAGGAAACAAAAGGTATAATTATGTGCTTAATTGTAAAACACTGGGCAAAACTGTCACTGAAAAAGACCTGGGTGTATGGGTAGATGACAAACTCACATTTAGTGGCCAGTGTCAGGCAGCTGCTGCAAAGGCAAATAAAATAATGGGATGCATTAAAAGAGGCATAGATGCTCATGAGGAGAACATAATTTTACCTCTATACAAGTCACTAGTGCGACCACACTTAGAATACTGTGTACAATTCTGGTCTCCGGTGTATAAGAAAGACATAGCTGAACTAGAGCGGGTCCAGAGAAGAGCGACAAAAGTCATTAGAGGACTAAGGGGTCTGCAATACCAAGACAGGTTATTAAACTTGGGGTTATTTAGCTTGGAAAAACGAAGGCTTAGGGGTGATCTTATAATAATGTATAAATATATGAGGGGACAGTACAGAGACCTTTCTAATGATCTCTTTACTCCTAGGCCTGAGACTGGGACAAGGGGGCATCCTCTACGTCTGGAGGAAAGAAGGTTTAATCATAATCACAGACGCGGATTATTTACTGTAAGAGCAGTGAGATTATGGAACTCTCTGCCACATGATGTTGTAATGAGTGAGTCACTACTAACATTTAAGAAGGGCCTGGATGCCTTTCTTGAAAACTATAATATTATCAGTTATACATACTAGATTCTTTGATAGGGCGTTGATCCAGGGAATTAGTCTGATTGCCGTATCTGGAGTCAGGAAGGAATTTTTTCCCCAATGTGGAGCTTAGTGTTGCCACATGGTTTTTTTTTGCCTTCCTCTGGATCAACATGTTAGGCTATGGGTTGAACTAGATGGACTTAAAGTCTTCCTTCAACCTTAAAAAAAACAAAACTATAAGTACATTGTAGTCATTTCGATAAACCATCAATGTTTAAGAAAAAACATTTGACTAAAAATGAACTCAAGATAAAAGAAAAATTGAGAGTCCTCAGTGGTTGATACCTTTTAATGGCTAACTGAAAAGATAGAAATAAATAACAAGCTTTCGAGACTACATGGGTCTCTTCATCAGGCTCAAATAACACAAAATCTAAAGAGTCACATATTTGTACACAACAGGACATACAATAGTGCACTAAATTACACAAGTGAAATGAAGCAGTCCTATCAGTATGGGAAGAGGAGAAACAGTTGTGCAGTAAATTTTGGAGCAGTTCATAGATAAGGAGTGTGAAAGTTGTATTGTCCCCTGAATGAGATCTTCTCTAGGGCTCTGATGAGGAGCACATTTCTTTATTGATGTAAAAGAGCATTATTCCATGTGACACATTCGTTCCTGCTCTGAATATGTGAAAGGTAATCATAGGTTGGTATTCCTTGTCTCTTCCATCTCTCTGAGACTTGAAATTACCTTTCAATACCAACAAAATTTATGTACATGATATTAATGATCAAGGTTACACAAATGTTTAACAACAAGTAAAATATCACAACTCTGGACCAAATTTTAATCAGAGGAGAATAAAACGTTCACACTCTTTATCTATAAACTGCTTAAATATTTACTTCCACAACTGTTTTTCCCCTTCCCATACTGATCCGTTCCGCTTATCGTCATGTGTCTTCTTTACGGTACTATTCTATGTCTGAATAGAGAAGCCGGGCAGTGGCAGTACTACCTAGACAAATGAATGCTGAGTACTGATCCGGCTGAGTATGTCAGCCGGATCTTCTCAGTCAAACCAAGATTACCAATGCCCTGGGTTAGCACAACTTGCAGCAATAGGCATAAAAACAAAATCCTAAGAGAAGAAATGAATGGCACTCATCAGATTAGATTCAATGAACCTTTACTTTCAGTCCATATTATAGGGTGCAGGGACCCGCTGAAGTGCTAAGTCAATGCGAAATGGCAAGCCGTTGTCCATCGCTCCTACTTCCCCTCCCTGCACCTTGTAATATGGGCCAAAAATAAAGGTTCACTGCTCTAACCTGTTGAGTGCCACTCCTTTCTTCTCTGAGGATTTTGTACTATTCTATGTCCTGTTGTGTATGGATATGTGACTCTTCAGATTTTGTATTATACCAGTCCTGAAGAAGAGACCTATGTTGTCCCAAAAGCTTGCTATTTATTATCATCTTTTCAATTAACTATTAAAAGATATCAACCACTGAGAATTCTTATTTTTTCTGTCTACTGGCTAACACAGCACAAATATATATTTTACCTGATTTAATCACCCACTGTCCTATGACCTGATTATATAACTCTAAAGAAGGCTACATAATGTAACACTCCATCCTTAGATATTGAATGAAGTTTTGAAATGGCCACAGAGTTTTCTGAAGTTTTGAAATTATCTGAAAAGAACTACGGTAAGTAGTTTCTGTATGATATATAATAGAGCTGGATTAAATAGAAACATATCCAGCGTAGGCACCCCTGAAATATGGCTCAATTGTAGCAAACATTGAAGCAGAAATTGAATCTGGAGCTCAAGAAAACAAACTAATTATTGGTTGACTAGTTTATATTCTTTAAAAGAATTCATTGGAAATAGTGTTGACAAAGCAAAAACTCCAACTTTATGCACATCTGTATTTACAATCCTTATCACATGGTACTCACAGGAAGCTTCCATCAATGCTGTAATTAATTGTGGATGTAATTTTACATGGAGACACATATTGTATTCCATTATATATCAAGCAGGCAACATATAGCAGCATATGAATGAATGATCTCTGATCATTTTATATACGTTATTATTATTATTATTATTTATTTATAGTGCACCATTGATTCCATGGTGCTGTACATGAGAAAGGGATACATACAAACAAGTTAAAATTCAATAAACAAACTAACAGTGACAGACCGATACAAAAGGGAGAGATGACCCTGCCCTTGCGGGCTTACATTCTACAGGGCAGTGGGGAGAGAGACAGTAGATTCGGTGTGCTCTGTTGGTGGTGGAGTGCCGGGTTCGATGGTGGTGAGGTGGCACTGTGGTCATTGAAGGGTGTAGGCTGTTCAGAAGAGATGGGTTTTCAGGTTCCACTTGCAAGTATGGGAGACAGTCGGACATTTTGGGGTGCAGAATTCCAGAGAATGGGGGATGCTCAGGAGAAGTCTTGCAGGTGGTTAAGAAGGAAAGAAGGAGGTATTGGGAAGATTGAAAATTACAAGTTGGATGATATCAGGAGATTAGTTCAGAGATATATGAGGGGGCAGATTGTGGACAGCTTTGTAAGTCAGTGTTAGTTTGAATTGGATACGTTGGTGAATTGGGAGCCAGTGGAGGGATTTGCAGAGGGGAGAAGTGGAGGAATAGTGAGGAGAGAGGTGGATTAGTCGGACAGCAGAGTTAAGGTCCGATTGGAGAGGTGCAAGAGTGTTAGTAGGGGGGCCACAGAGGAGGAGGTTGCAGTAGTCAAGGCAGGAGATTATGAGGGTATGGACTAGTAGTTTAATAGATTCAGGGTTGAGGATGAGACGGATTCTGGAAGTATTTTTTGAGTTGGAGGCAGCAGGAGGTGGAAAGGGCTTGGATGTGCGGTTTGAAGGACAAGGCAGAGTCAAGGGTTACTCCGAGGCAACGGACTTCAGGTACAGGGCAAAGTGTGATATGTTTTTATTATTATAGATATATCAGGTAAAGAAGGTGTGTGAGATGGAGGAAAGATGATGAGTTTGGTTTTGTCTACATTGAGTTTTAGGAAGCGAGAGAAGAAGAAGGAGGATATGACCAATAGGAACTCCAGGATTCTGGACAGGAGAGAGGTGACATCTGGGCCAAAGAGATAGATCTGAGTGTCATCAGCGTACAGGTGATACTGGAAGCCATGGGACTTTATGAGATGTCCGCGACTCAGGGTATAGACTGAAAAAAGGTACATATACATATACATGTACATCAGGCTGTCAAGAAAATGAGGCCTTTTACATGTGCACTTTCCACTTTCACTCCATCCAACGAATCAACGCTGCTCTTCTTCCCCAGACTTTCTATCATGATATTATATTTGTGCCCACCGGCCCTTATTGAAATTAATAACTGCATAGCATCTGCCATCTTTATAGCAGTGAATTTTTTTCCTGAGTTGAAAGCCCCTATTATGCTCAGATGCTCACTGTACAATCGTCAGCACCTTGTCTTACTCCTGCTTAATCTGAAATTCAAGGCATTTTTCAGCTGGGTCAGAACTTCCAGCAGCAACCAGGCATGGAATGTTCCTGGCGTCGGCCCACAACTGGAAGTTTCAACCTAAACTGTACAGATAAGGTTACAGTGCATGATATGACCTTATAATGTTGTGATTTTATGACACACAGCTACATATGGGCCTGGTTGCCGCAAGGAGTCTCAGCCTACCATGAAAAGGCCTGAGGTTTGAGTGTATGATGGCAGTAAGGAGAGGTGCAGAGGACCATATGAGGGAAAAAGAACTGCAGAGGTGGCCAGTTTGATAAGCATTAGTCTCTAATCTATAGCCAGTCCTCCATGTTGCAGCAAGAGAAAAGGTTGCCAGTTGGCTGCAATTTTGCTGAATTTGTATAGAAGGAATTAACAGAAAATCCTTATTTTGTCAACTATGAGAAGAATTTAATTCCGCTTGAATAAATTTGCCTATTTCTATTCACGAACCTCTTGATGGCTGTTGCACTCTGTGATCTTAGTCTGAGGATGCACATGTGGAATTCCAGGAAACGTAGATGGTCAAACAAATGAATGTGCACCCTTTAGTCTTCCCTTGCTACCAGCTTTTGGGTACGGTAAAAAAATGTGCTCAATTGAAGAACTATGTAATGAGGAGTATGGCTATTATAAGTGCATATTACATGAGTTCCTTTAAATATCTGCAGAACCTGTCACCATAATAGAGGCAAAATATGCATTTGGGTCAAAAGTATATTTTATATATTTATATTAATTGGGCCATAAACAGCCAATATATTGTATACAGTTAGGGCCAGAAATATTTGGACAGTGACACAAGTTTTGTTATTTTAGCTGTTTACAAAAACATGTTCAGAAATACAATTATATATAATATGGGCTGAAAGTGCACACTCCCAGCTGCAATATGAGAGTTTCCACATCCAAATCGGAGAAAGGGTTTAGGAATTATAGCTCTGTAATGCATAGCCTCCTCTTTTTCAAGGGACCAAAAGTAATTGGACAATGGACTCTAAGGGCTGCAATGAACTCTGAAGGCATCTCCCTCGGTAACCTGTAATCAATTAAGTAGTTAAAAGGTCAGGGGTGGATTCCAGGTGTGTGGTTTTGCATTTGGAAGCTGTTGCTGTGACCAGACAACATGCAGTCAAAGGAACTCTCAATTGAGGTGAAGCAGAACATCCTGAGGCTGAAAAAAAAGAAAAAATCCATCAGAGAGATAGCAGACATGCTTGGAGTAGCAAAATCAACAGTTGGGTACATTCTGAGAAAAAAGGAATTGACTGGTGAGCTTGGGAACTCTAAAAGGCCTGGGCGTCCACGGATGACAACAGTGGTGGATGATCGCCGCATACTTTATTTGGTGAAGAAGAACCCGTTCACAACATCAACTGAAGTCCAGAACACTCTCAGTGAAGTAGGTGTATCTGTCTCTAAGTCAACAGTAAAGAGAAGACTCCATGACAGTAAATACAAAGGGTTCACATCTAGATGCAAACCATTCATCAATTCCAAAAATAGACAGGCCAGAGTTAAATTTGCTGAAAAACACCTCAAGAAGCCAGCTTAGTTCTGGAAAGGTATTCTATGGACAGATGAGACAAAGATCAACCTGTACCAGAATGATGGGAAGAAAAAAGTTTGGAGAAGAAAGGGAACGGCACATGATCCAAGGCACACCACATCCTCTGTAAAACATGGTGGAGGCAACGTGATGGCATGGGCATGCATGGCTTTCAATGGCACTGGGTCACTTGTGTTTATTGATGACATAACAGCAGACAAGAGTAGCCGGATGAATTCTGAAGTGTACCGGGATATACTTTCAGCCCAGATTCAGACAAATGCTGCAAAGTTGATTGGACGGCGCTTCATAGTACAGATGGACAATGACCCCAAGCATACAGCCAAAGCTACCCAGGAGTTCATGAGTGCAAAAAAGTGGAACATTCTGCAATGGCCAAGTCAATCACCAGATCTTAACCCAATTGAGCATGCATTTCACTTGCTGAAATCCAGACTTAAGACGGAAAGACCCACAAACAAGCAAGACCTGAAGGCTGCGGCTGTAAAGGCCTGGCAAAGCATTAAGAAGGAGGAAACCCAGCGTTTGGTGATGTCCATGGGTTCCAGACTTAAGGCAGTGATTGCCTCCAAAGGATTCGCAACAAAATATTGAAAATAAAAATATTTTGTTTGGGTTATGTTTATTTGTCTAATTACTTTTGAGCTCCTAAAATGTGGAGTGTTTGTAAAGAAATGTGTACAATTACTACATTTTCTATCAGATATTTTTGTTCAACCCTTCAAATTAATCGTTACAATCTGCACTTGAATTCTGTTGTAGAGGTTTCATTTCAAATCCAATGTGGTGGCATGCAGAGCCCAACTCGCGAAAATTGTGTCACTGTCCAAATATTTCTGGCCCTAACTGTATTTAATGTATTACATTTATTAATAGTCTAAGGGCCGCTTTACACGTCGCAATATCGTTCCGATATTGCATACGATTTCACGGGAGCACATACGTTTTTGGCACTTGTACAAGAACGCATAGAAGCTGTCACATAGGGAGATATTGGCAGGCAACGCAACTACGGTGTTGTACGCCCCTTTCCCACGTTGAGTTTGAGCAACCTACGAAACGAGCATTTAACATTGAAGTGAATAGGGGAAGTTGCGCTCCAAATCGTAGTTGCGCTGTCACACAGCACGATCCTGCCACATCGCATATACAATATAGTATGGTTGAAGGACTTGCACAATCTTCTTGCAATATCGTAGTTAGGTTGTTTTCACATTGCATTGCCCATTTACATGACACAATGCACAAACGATATCAACTGCAACGGCCACACCACGTGACTTTTTATCAATGTTGCGTTGCGATATCGCGACGTGTAAAGCGGCCCTAACACTGGCCTCCTTCGTCTTTCCCTTGTTTTTAAATTCATTCAGTATCTATTTGTGATGAATTAATAAAGATATCTATATGTGTTGTATGGTCAGAGTGTTGTCTTGATTGTATTATTATAGGATTATATTGGCTGTAGGTGTTCATAAACTATTGGAGTTATAAACCAATTATCAGAACCATGCTATTACATCACCATGTCAGAGTCTCTATGATAATTTCAGTAAATATATTGAAATCTGCAAAGAATTGATACAGAAGGCATATTGCAAGATTGTGTAACTTTTCATTATTCTAGGAACAAACCTTAATAAATACAGAATTCAGAAAGAGGATTATTTAGCATTATGGAACATTTCACAGAAAAACTATACTTTATACATATTGTTATTGTATATATTCAGCCAAAATCTCTTTAAACTTCGGATGAACCAAGTACATATATTAGTGTTCTGCAAAAGATACAATCATCCTTAATGGATTCATCTGAAAAGCAACTGAATACCAAGTGGTAATAACTTTCAAAGTTTCTGTTATGAACGGTAAGGTAACATACAATATACACTGTGAATTAGAAAACTTTTTTTCAATGTAGGGAATGTAAAATTTGATGTATTGGTCAGAAGGGTTAAAACTTACAAGAACAACACTATAATTTGAATCACTATTATTATGTTTTTATTTCTTTTAAGAATATATCAGTGTTGTAGCTGTTGAGGGATGCAGTGGTTACATTCTGGCCTCTAAGCGTGAAGTGGCCAAGTGGTGGTCAACTGCACATAAAAATACACAAGTACCATAAATTGCACATGGTAGATGGGGCCTTCTACAAATTTTACATTGGGGTAATAGAGCTTTGAATTATGCTGGTTGGAGACACCAATGTACAGTGAAAAAAATGTTATTCACAAATATCCCTACTCTGACACTTACTTCACCAGAGAAAAGATGGTAGGTAGCACCACCAACTATTATCGTCCGAGCCATTGGAAATTTCACAGACCAATTCTCATGCTCAACTGTTACTGTTCTCTATAATTGGCTAATTACTTGTAATTTCTAATTTCCTATATTCAACCACATGATAAATTTAGTAACTTTTATTACCAATGCTTATTTTATATAAGCCTTATATCATTTAATGAAAGTAAAATGGGCTACCATCTTATTGAATGACTCCCACATATTATAAGGAGTGCAAAATTATCAAGTTATTTTTATATTCCAGCAACGTCTACCAAGTAGATGATGCAAAAATGATTAGTCTTTGCCATTCTCCATATAGTAAGCAGAGCTCTAGGTGTATTTTATGGCAGAAGGATGCAATTATTGTAGTTTACCTGTCCTATACAAAAATCCACCCACTCAGTCTGACATCTGCTGCCAAAGTTGCTGAAACATGGATATTTTCACTGCAATAGTCATGGGTGTGATTGGCTAGGTTTGCCAAAGACACAAAAGCTCTTTCCTTTTTTCAAGAGTAAGAGGGAGCTCCAGAGGCACCAAGCCATGCAATATACAGGGGTACGAGAAATGGTATAATCTGTGTCATTATTAGAGGGGTATAAGGGTGAGAGATGACCTATCAAAAGACCTACATACATTATAAAGTATATAAACATGCAGGATTTGGTTGTGAAAAAAACACCAAACTATTAAAGAGTAATCCACTTTAGTAAATGCTGCTCTTTTTTGTTGTTTTCTTAGGGGTTATTTTTTTTTAGTTTGGAATATTTTTTAGGTCATTTTGAAGAGTTTTTAAAGCATTCTTTCCATGCTGTTTTGCTTTTTTTTGACTTGACTATATGAAGTATTAAATATTAAGTAGCTACCACAAAAGTCAGCCACAAAGAGTTGACATGTCCCTTTTATTATGTGCAATGTCTTTAAATCCTCGGTGGAACAAAAAATAAAACATCATAAAGAAAACTGACCATATGGAGACCAAAGAGGTTTTTCAATTGAAATGAATAGGTAACATACTTAAAGAGAACTTGAAGCAGTTTTGGAATATCAGTATCCTCATAGAAGACTCTGTTTGAGCATATTCTTAAAATATGCTTCAATATCCTCATAGTAACATAGTATTTAAGGTTGAAGGAAGACCTTAAGTCCATCTAATTCACCCCAGAGCCTAACATGTTGATCCAGAGGAAGACTCTGAAGAAGAAGACTCTGAATGAGCATACCCTAAAACTATGCTTCAATATCCTCATAGAAGACTCTGCATGAGCATACCCTAAAAATATGCTTCAATATCCTCACAGAAGACTCTGTATGAGGATACCCTAAAATATGCTTCAATATCCTCATAGTAACATACAAACATAGTATTTAAGGTTGAAGGAAGACCTTAAGTCCATCTAGGTCAACCCATAGCCTAACATGTTGATCCAGAGGAAGACTCTGAAGAAGAAGAAGACTCTGAAAGAGCATACCCTAAAACTATGCTTCAATATCCTCATAGAAGACTCTGCATGAGCATAACCTAAAAATATGCTTCAATATCCTCATAGAAGACTCTGTATGAGCATGCCCTAAAAATATGCTTCAATATCCTCATGGAAAACTCTGTATAAACATACCTCTAAAATACAATTGCTGTGTTCCAATATAGACTTTAGATGTGTTTGATGACTAAAGCCGAAGGGCAAAATGTTGTAATAAAACCCAGTCTCGTTTTGCTACATGGCTTTAAATTGGGGAGAATAGACAACTGTTCTTTTTCAATTTCCTAGTCTATGTCCTAAACCATTGTTATTCTGAATACTGCAATCATTAAATGGCTGTCGAGTCCAACGAATTTTTAGTGTCACTTAAAGAAAGTCAGCTTCACTTATTGTAGATAATGTGTTAACTAAGCTGGTAGGTCAAAGTGTCTTAATATGTACCATTAGCTAAGGAAATCTGAAACAATCTTACACCAAGCATCCATTAATGTGTCTGATCAACTGTGAAGAGAAGTACTTTTAAAGTAGCTCTTTTAGACAGCATTTTCTCCTTGCAAATAAATAGTGAAGGAAAAGGAGAATAAAATTCTCCAAATGATCGGCCACATTTCAAATAGTCTTCCAATTTTAAATCAATGTTTCATTTCTAATTTAAGGTATGAGGTATAAAATTAATACTTTCATACATTGCTATAAGCTTACAATAAATGGCCCATAACACTTAGTATATATTACATGGCTAACTAATCCATCCTTTCAGTGCATTATTTGAATTCAAGTGGTTTCTTTCTCAAGTATTAGGTCAGTGAATGTGTTCATATTCATGCATGCAATCATTCTTCCAATGTATTAGACTCATGAGCCTCTTTAGGGAAATCTCCTTGGCACGAATTTTGAGTGGTCTTTTCAATATTAAATTAATATGACTACATAATCTATTTTAAAGTCATTAAATGTCTTTATTACTTTACAATAGCTGCTAATTAACGAAATCTTCAAATAAATGCTGACCTTTTGATTCCAGACAGCACGCAAAAGAAAAGTGATATATGGTAGTACTTGATACGTGGTGTGATAGGCAGAACAGAGGAATGATTAGTCTCTTTCATATGATTTACAATAATATACTCTATGAATATCTTTCTCCAGTCTTTAGTGACTGTGACATATGTAGAGTGTTAGCCAATTGAAAAATGAGTAGTTTCTTACGTGAGTTATTCAGAAATGTGAAAAGAAAATAACTTTAATTTAGCAATATTGATATATATCGCAATTTTTCTAGAAAAAAAAATGTAATAACTATCTTTATCATACTGTGTACCCAGGATAACTACAATGTGTCCCGCCCCCCAATTAAACAGTACTTGCAGGTGCCTTTTATTTTGTTACCTTAAGAAAAATATGTTTATGATTTTTCTAGGCTGCCCTGGTGATGTCCAAAATGTCACACTGGATACATAAGGTATTGTCACAGTACTCCTTGACTATGTAGAGGGGTTGTCTAGTCTAAAATGGCAAGTCTGCAGTCAATATGCAGACTTGTAAATCCTCACATCATACGCTCTGTGCACTGTGAGGATTCTCCAGTGTCAGAGTTTGTAACAGTGTTCATGTGACCAGAATTATGCAATATACATACTCCAGGCCAGAATCTGACTAGGTCGTATTTGGCCTACCTCCATACACTTGAACTTGGTGAGGCCTTACCCCTCTACTCAGATTCTATCCAGGAGTCTGTATATTGCATATTTGTGGCTGCATGATTGCCATTCCCGGCTCTGAAACTGGAGAATCCTCACAGCACACAAGCTCACAGTGTATGTGATGTGAGATTCACGAGTCTGCAGTCACATAGAATGATTGCAAACTTGTAACTTTAGATCAGAAAATGCCTTCAAGGCTGGGATCACATTTGGGAAAGCAACTGCGTTCACTGCATCCAGATCCGGATGTGGTGAATGCAATTGCCTTCACGCACATTTTTTTCCCAAAATGTGTGCTGTGATCCGCAATGCGGTAATCGGATTGCTCCAGATGTGAAATCAGGAGCAATGCGGTTACCGTATACTTTGCTCAGCAGCAGGGATAAGCAAAGTGTTAAATGTGTATAAAAACATGAATTATTAATATTAGCTGTGGGCAACATGTCTCTAGGGGGTGCCCCCCCTCATCTCAGCATGTTAGGGGTTAATAATCCATTTACAGTAAGCCGGTTATTGTCGGCTTTGTATTAATTTATGAATGAAGCCACGGCTCCCCTGACAGTAGAGCAGATACTGTACGTAACGTATGTATACTATCTTCTGCTGTCCGATGTCCTGTAGGCATTTACATTAGGTCTATGGCCGCACAGGACAATAGTCGGCTTACTGTAAATTGCTTATTAACCCCTAAGATGCTGAGAGGAGTGGACAGCATGTCTCTAGGGGGGGTGGGCACCCCCTAGAGACAAGTTACCCACAGCTAATATTAATAATCAATGTTTTTATACACATTTAACACTTTGCTCATCCCTGCGGCAGCAGATATGAGCAAAGTATACAGAAACCGCATTGCTCAGGATTACACATCCTGAGCAATCCGGTTACCGCCTTGCGGTTGCCAGAAGAGCTCCGACAACTGAAACCTGCATGATTTTTAGCATGGGCTGCAGATTCGGAGCCGGTAACCGTATTGCATGTAAAGCAATCTGGTTACCATAATGGGCTCATATCAGGAGCGATTCCTGATCCAGTTTTGAGATTTTTGAAAGCTCAAAACCGGATCAGGATTTAAAAATTCTGTCGCATGTGTGACTCTAGCCTAAGTGTTATTTTTGGCTGCTTAATTAATTTCTTTAAAAAGGTTAATAAATAGTAATCTAATAATAATCAGCAATCAGAATAGTCATAATAACAAATCAGTACAAGTTAACAAATGAGATATATGCTTTAGTGTGTGGACATTTTATTATGCACACTGCTGTACACTCAGTAGCACTGACGTAAGTCTACTTTATTATTGTCACAATTTAATTTAAATCTAATATAAATAGCTGAGTGTAAGTATGTGTGTGTATGTGTGTATGTATGTCCACTAAAGGAATTCACTTCTACTATCATCAAAATTTTGCACAGCCACCCAAGAAACATTATAGTCTATGTTTTGAGCGGACATTTTAATCCTGTGCTTCACAGTCATTCGCCAAAACAATGGCCTATTTACTGTTTTTGTGTGTGAGATACTAGATACTGCATTGGCTGTTGGCCTCGATATTTATCAGGTGACCTATAGCATCCAATCAGAGCTCAACTTCTCATTGGTTGCTTTTGGCAACAAAAGACATTCATAGTATAAAACAGCTTATGCATGTATGCGAAGACAAGGACTTCTGGAAAAAGCCACACACTGGGACATGATTCTCAGTGAAGCAGCAGGCACACAAACCCCAATGCCTTTAACCCCTTCACCCACTAGCCTGTTTTGACCTTACTGACCTGGCCATATTTTGCAATTCTGACCAGTGTCCCTTTATGAGGTAATAACTTTTAAATGCTTCAACAGATCCTAACCATTCTGAGAATGTTTTTTTCATGACATTTTGGGTTTCTGTTAGTGGTAAGGTTAGGTAGATAATTATGGCGTTTATTTGGGAAAAAATGTAAAATTTGGCAAACATTTTAAAGCAAAGAGATATGTCACACCAAATAGTTATTAAAAAACATTTCCCACATATTTACTTTACATCAGCACACTTTTGGAGACAATTATTTTTTTCTTAGGAAGTTATAAGGGTTCAAAGTTCATCAGCAATTTCTCAATTTTCCAGCAAAATTTGCAAAACCATTTTTTTAATGACCACATCACATTTTAAGTCCTTTTTAGGGGCATATATGACAGAAAACACCCAAAAGAGACACCATTCCAAAAAAAGCACCATTCAAGCTACTCAAAACTACATTCAAGAAGATTATTAACCCTTCATGTGCATTACAGGAACTAAAGAAACATTGAAGGAATAAAATGAGAATTTTAATTTTTCCAACAAAAATTTTATTTTAGCCTCAATTATTTCATTTTTACATAGGTAAAAGCACAAAAAGTACCCTAAAATTTGTTGTGCAATTTCTGCTGAATACACTGATAACCCATATGTGGTCAAAAACCACTGTTTGGACACATGCTATGGCTTGGAAGGGAAGGAGCACCATTTGACTTTTTGAATGGAAAATTAGCTGCAATCGTTAGCAGACACCATGTCACATATGGAGAGTCCCTGTGTGCCTAAACTTTGGAGCTCCCCCACAATTGACCTCATTTTGGAAATTAGACCCCCCCAAGGAATCTTATCTAGATGCATAGTGAGCACTTTGAACCCCCAAATGCTTCACACATTGATCCGTAAAAATGAAAAAGTACTTTTTTTTCACAAAAATGTTCTTTTAGCCTCAATTTTTGTTTTACACATGGACCACAGGATAAAATGGATCTTAAAATTTATTGTGCAATTTCTGCTGAATACACTGATAACCCTTATGTGGTCAAAAACCACTGCTTGGGCACACGGCATGGCTCAGAAGGGAAGAAGCACCTTTTGACTTTTTGAATGGAAAATTAGCTCCAAAAGTCAAATGGCGCTCCTTACCTTCAGAGCCCTGCTGTGCACCTAAACAGTGGATTATGACCACATATGAAGTATCAGTGTACTTGGGAGAAATTGCCCAACACATTTTAGGATCCATTTTATACTGTTGCCAATGTGAAAATGAAAAATTGAGTCTAAAAGAACATTTTTGAAAAAAAAAAATACTTTTTCATTTTTACGGATCACAGGGCACAAGGAGAGGGAGGCAATAGCTTCCTGGGAGGAAGTGAATAATAAATGAACATTAACATACTGTGAACTATTCATCAGTAAAAGTAATGGACCAGACTAGTGAAGCAGCTGCCTGCTGGGTGTGAAGATGCTTACCGGGAGAGAACTACAAAGGGTACAGTAGTGATTGTTACATATTCTGAATGAGCTGTCCAGACACTATTCAAGGGTACTGCCCCCAGTCTACAGAAGAAGGTTGCACACAGACTTCAGTGCAGTAGGAGGCCACACACAGACCGCAGTATGCAGCAGGAGGCTGCACACAGCCCCCAGGATACAGCAGAAGGCCACACACAGACCATAGTATACAACAGGAGGCTGCATACAACTCTCAGTATGCACCAGGAGGATGCACACAGTCCTTAGCAAACAGCAGGAGGCTACACACTGCCTCCAATATACAGTAGGAGGCCAAACACAGCCCCCAGTATACAGTGGAGACCACACACAGCCCCCAGTATACCACAGGAGGCCAGTATACAGGAGGTTGCACACAACCCGTAGTATACAGCAATAGACTACACACAGCTCCCAGTATACCACAGGAGATCACACACAGTTCCCAATATACAGCAGGAGGCCACACACAGCTCCAAGTATACAGCAGGAGGCCACACACATCCCCCAGTATACATCAGGATGCCACACACAGTCCTCAATATACAGTAAGAGGCTTATTTACTGTGAGACTTTTATGTGCAAAATAATTTTTTGTTAAATCATTCTATGTTGTTATAACTAAGAAAAGTTAGTTACTATCCCGGGCAATGCCAGGTGCCACATGTAGTGCCATTATATAAAGTGCCTTGTGAAAGTATTCGGCCCCCTTGAACTTTTCAACCTTTTGCCACATTTCAGGCTTCAAACATAAAGATATAAATTCTAATTATTTTGTGAAGAATGTACAACAAGTGGGACACAATCGTGATGTGGAATGAAATTTATTGCATATTTTAAACTTTTTTAACAAATAAAAAACTGAAAAATGGGGTGTACAATATTATTCAGCCCCTTTACTTTCAGTGCAGCAAACTCACTCCAGAAGTTCAGTGAGGATCGCTGAATGATCCAATGTTTTCCAAAATAACTGGTAATGATAAATAGAATCCCCCTATGTGTAATCAAGTCTCTGTATAAATGCAACTTCTCTGTGATAATCTCAGGGTTCTCATTCAAGTGCAGAGAGCATCATGAAGACCAAGGAACACACCAGGCAGGTCCGAGATACTGTTGTGGCGAAGTTTAAAGATGGATTTAGATACAAAAAGATTTCCCAAATTTAAACATCTCAAGAAGCACTGTGCAAGCGATCATATTGAAGTGGAAGGAGTATGAGACCACTGCAAATCTACCAAGACCCGTCCGTCCCTCTAAACTTTTATCTCGAACAAGGAGAACACTGATCAGAGATGCAGCCAAAAGGCCCATGATCACTCTGGATCAACTGCAGAGATCTACAGCTGAGGTGGGAGAGTCTGTCTATAGGAAAACAAACAATCGTACACTGCATAAATCTGTCCTTTATGGAAGAGTGGCAAGAAGAAAGCCTTTTCTCAAAGATATCCATAAAAAACTCATTTGAAGTTTGCCACAAGCCACCTGGGAGACACATCAAACATGTGGAATAAGGTGCTCTGGTCAGATGAAACCAAAATTGAACTTTTTATGCACAATGCAAAATGATATGTTTGGCGTAAAAGCAACACAGCTCGTCACCATCAAAATACGATCCCGACTGTCAAACATGGTGGTGGCAGCATCATGGTTTGGGCCTGCTTTTCTTCAGCAGGGACAGGGAAGATGGTTAAAATTGATGGGAAGATGGACGGAGCCAAATACAGGACCATTCTGGAACAAAAACCTGTTGGTGTCTGCAAAAGACATGAGACTGGAACAGAGATTTATCTTCCAACAAGACAATGATCCCAAACATAAAGCAAAATCTACAATGGAATAGTTCAAAAATAAACATATCCAGGTGTTAGAATGGCCAAGTCAAAGCCCAGACCTGAATCCAATTGAGAATCTGTGGAAAGAGCTGAAAACTGATGTTCACAAACGCTCTCCATCCAACCTCACTGAGCTCCAGCTGTTTTGCCAGGAAAAATGGGCAAGAATTTCAGTCTCTTAATGTGCAAAACTAATAGAGACATACCTCAAGTGACTTGCAGCTGTAATCGCAGCAAAGTATTAACTTAAGGGGGCTGAATAATATTGCACGCCCCACTTTTCATTTTATTATTTGTTAAAAAAAGCTTAAAATATGCAATAAATTTCGTTCCACTTCACGATTGTGTCCCACTTGTTGTTGATTCTTCAAAAAAAAATTGAATTTATATCTTTATGTTTGAAGCCTGAAATGTGGCAATAGGTTGAAAAGTTCGAGGGGGCCGAATACTTTCACAAGGCACTGTATGTCAATTGTTTTTTATTGTAGTTCTGTGTGGATGCCATTACTGAGCTGGTATCTCTACTGGAATTACATTACTATAAAGGCAACTTACTACTGAATAGTCACAGTTTGCTACTGTTAAGGTATTAAAACTGGTAATGGGGCACAATTTGGAATGGTGTCATTACTGTAAAAAATATAATCTGTAGACATAAGCAAATCAGGGAAAATAAGAATTTGGTTTACTCTAATTTTACTGGGAAATTCAAAGCAGAAGACTTTATATTTTTATGTCCATTATCATGATCTTGATATCTCCAGATACCAGAGTATAATAACTGTAAGATATCTGAATTTAAAAATACTTATACTCACCCTATTACCCACCTGTCCAGCCACACCAGTCCTTACCATCATTTCACTTGTCTGATCCTTGGGCCTCTAATCACAAATTTCAGCATTGAATCCTTGGATCTCTTCAGGTTAGAATTAGAACATTGTCTCTATTGGGGCCTGGGACAGTTCTGTCCAAGTACGTTTAAGGTCAGCATGTCATGATATCAAAACGTGTGCCATGACCTTGCAAGTGCATGGTCAGAATGGTCTCGAGCCTCATCAAAACTCAGAGTTTTGGCCAAGCATTAAAGAGGCCTGGGGATTTTGTAATCCTACTGATGTAAAGAAAATGCGATGAGGGTTAGACAGGGATGTTGAGCATAATCAAAAGGTTAGAATTTGTATAATCTTTTATTAATTTATTTTTCTTATTAAATGTTTTGATGGCTCTTTACAGTTCAGCAAAACGGTTGGCAGGATAATAAGGTGCTTTACGATCCCTACTATGATGTGTGTTCAAAAGGCAGAAATATACACATAAAATATTTTTAAATAAACATATCGTCTTTATGGCCATAATGTATCATATTATGTTTGATGAACAGTTCACTGAACACCCTGCATTCGGCTAATGGAGCCAAATTCGAACATTCAGGTGTTCTCCCATCTCTACTTCTGAGCAAAAACAACATAAAGGCTCACCTCAATTTTTTCCAGAAAATATCTTGTTGAGTCCCAAGACTTTTAGGAAAATACTTGGCTGAATTTTTATACTTTATAGTGGTAAATGTTGTATTCATATTATAAAATACTTGGTGGACTAATTAAACAAAAGTTCAACTTTTAGGAAGGTGAATGTACCATTACATCTGATGTAGACATAACACAGCCTTTTAGAAAAGGAACATCATACCAACAATAAAATATGAATATGCAAATAGAGTCTGTGGTGCCTCGTTTAGGAGTCTCAACACAGGACTAGCCAGATCTTCCTCTAGTGAAGGACCTAGCCATGATAACCACCATATTAAATGGCCCTTTGAGTGAATATGCAGCTCTTTACAAGCTTAAAGATATGACAAGGGAATACCAAGGCCAGGTATCCATCCACATCCTAAACGAGGCTCCACAGACTCTATTTGCATATTCAAAATTCCCAGGGGGCAATGGGCCTAGGAATTCACTGTGTTGAGCGCTTTAGCCGGCTGCCCGCAGTGTTTTCTTGAACTGGTCTCCCTGAGATCAGTGAATACTTTGTTTTGTTGGTCTACTAGGCATTGCTCCCACCTAGCCAGAATCCTACTCCACACTGATGAGGAGCAACACCCTCAAACAGCTGTCTGTGGATGGATACCTGGCCTTGGTATTCCCTTGTCATATCTTTAAGCTTGTAAAGAGCTGGATATTGACTCAAAGGGCCACTTAATATGGTGGTTATCATGGCAATATCCTTCACTAGAGGAAGATCTGGCTAGTCCTGTGTTGAGACTCCTAAACGAGGCTCCACAGACTCTAATTGCATATTCAAAATTCCCAGGGGGCAATGGGCCTAGGAATTCACTGTGTTGAGTGCTTTAGCTGGCTGCCCGCAGTGTTTTCTTGAACTGGTCTCCCTGAGATCAGTGAATACTTTGTTTTGTTGGTCTACTAGGCATTGCTCCCACTTAGCCAGAATCCTACTCCACACTGATGAGGGGCAACACCCGAAACAGCTGTCTGTGGATGGATACCTGGCCTTGGTATTCCCTTGTCATATCTTTAAGCTTGTAAAGAGCTACATATTGACTCAAAGGGCCACTTAATATGGTGGTTATCATGGCTAGGTCCTTCACTAGAGGAAGATCTGGCTAGTCCTGTGTTGAGACTCCTAAACGAGGCTCCACAGACTCTATTTGCATATTCAAAATTCCCAGGGGGTAATGGGCCTAGGAATTCACTGTGTTGAGCGCTTTAGCCGGCTGCCCACAGTGTTTTCTTGAACTGGTCTCCCTGAGATCAGTGAATACTTTGTTTTGTCAACAATAAAATATGGTGGTGGTAGTGTGCTGATCTTGTGCTGTTTTGCTGCTTCAAGACCTGGAACATATGCTGTGGTAAATGGAACCATGGATTCTGCTTTCTACCAAAATCTCCTAAATCAGAATGTCCAGCATCTAAATCGTGACCTCAGGCTTGAGTGCTATTGGGTTATGCAGTAAGACAATGATCCAAAACCCACCAGCAAGTCTACCTCTGAATTGCTTAAGAATAACAAAATTAAGACTTTGGAGTGGACTAGGCAAAGCCCTGACTTTAATCCAATTGAGATGCTGTGGCTGACCGTACGGCATGACCGTAAAAAAGGAGTTCCTGCTCAGAAACCTTCCAATGTTACTGAATAACACCAATTCTGCAAACATGAGTGGGCCAAAATTCTTTCAGAGCATTGTAAAAGACTCATCGCCAGTTATTGCAAATACTTGATTGGCAGTTGTTGCTGCTGAGAGTGGCCCAACCTGTTATAAGGTTTAAGGGACAATCAAATTTTCACACAGGACCCTGTAGATATGGCTGTCTTTTTCTCTTAATAATAAAGGCCTTCATTTAAGAGCTGCATTTTGTGTTTACTTGTATTATCATGGTCTAATATTTAAATTTATTTGGTGATCTGAACATTTAAGAAAAAGAAATTTAGAAATTAGGAACGAGGACAAACACTTTTTCACACAATTGTATATTTACTTAGAAAATGTGGTGACTTATTCAATAATATTTCATCCACTGAAACTGTGGGTCTCTGTATGGACCCCGTAACCTTTATTGCTGTCTGTCTAGGAAAAAAGTTCAGTAGATAATTTTCTTCAGTTTTTAAGAAAATAAAATTAACAAAAGGTACATTTTTGATAGTGTAAAACAGAAATAGGTCCGTTAATGTAAATATACCAGGGATCTGCTTACTGTGGACAAAATAATAGAACAGATGTATGCTGTATGGAAGATTCTTTGCTCAGAATTCCTGATATGAACGTATTATTTTTTCTTAAACAGAAATAATTATATAAATAAATTAGAAAGATATAAGTGTATATCACAGATGTCTTCTTGATGGAAAGTGTGATTTGAAAAAAATCTACAACTCCCAAATCCCAGTGTGTTAATTACAGGAACACATCTGTTGAACACATTTTATGCTAGGGAACGTATGAGTGAGGTATAACAGGATATTCCTAAATATATTTATTTTTCTATAATTCATTAATACTCTAAGAAACACAGACAAATCAACTTAAGTAGAGGAGATCGAATCTGGTGAAATTCAAATTCATCATCTACATGTGTTCAGACGGGAAATTATATTTTCAGCAATTTTTTATTATACAAGCCAAATTTGCCATTTAAAGATGTTAACTATGTACTGTGTGATCAATCTTGCATGACCTGTGACATGAAGCTGTTTTCCACAACCTCACCTTTCTAATACAAATTTAAGTTTACTACATGGTGTTTAAGTTTTGATTTTCTTTGTTTTGACCCCCATTTTATATTAATGATCATTATAAATGATTACTCAGACACCTAATTATAATCCTATTAAATCCCTAAATTTACATGTAAGGCTAGTTCTGCAATATCTTTGAAACAATCAACCTCCCAAGTTCCTTAACTGTGTGTCAGTGTACCTAGAAGAATTGGTGCTGTTGTGCCTTCAAGATGCAAAGTCTCCAGTCGGCTTTTAAAGTAAACACTTTTTAAGTGCGTTTCCAAATAAAACATATATGGCAGCAATAATGAATTTAGTGTTTGATTCATGATAACTACAGTTCAGGCAGCATGAATCTTCTGACAGGTTTACCTTAAAGCAGCACTATAGCATTTTTTTTATTGCATTACTGTAGTGGTGGTTTAAATGTAATTATTATTATTATTCATTACCACAGCACCATTTATCCCATAGCGCTTTACATGTGAAAAGGGACAGACATAGACAAGTACAATAAACATGAGCAATACAAGGCACGCCAAGTACAGAAGGAGAAGGGACCCTGCCCACCAGAGCTCACATTCTATAAGGAATGGGTAAGAATACAATAGGAGAGAGTAGGAGAGGATAAGAGAGGGTAGGAGAGGTAATTCCTCCTAGCCCTGTCTTTTACTCATTTTCCACCACCTTTATCATTTTCCAGAGGCTCTCCGGTCTTTCTGCAGTAAAAAATGATTAGCCGGCAGCACCAGTGTTTCATGGAACACATCGGATGTCAATTTTAATATATCTTTATGGGAGCCTAATTCTGGATAAAGATGCACTGAGCGCCTGTGGTATATACAGTTGAAATCAAAAGTTTACGTACACTAAATAAAAACACACATATGCATGTTTTTCTAACTATCTGACATGAAATCAGAATAAACCTTTCCAATTTTAGGCCAATTAGGATTATTTATATTATATATTTATCATTATTTATATTTGCCAAATGCCAGAATAATGTAAGAAAGAGAATGTTTTAAGGTATTTTTATTTCTTTCTGTAAAGTCACAAGTTTACATACACTAAGATTTCTATGCTTTTAAACAATTTGGGAAAACCCATATGTTGATATCATATGTTTGGAAACTTCTGATAGGTTTATTGGCAACATCTGAGTTAATTAGAGACACACCTGTGGATGTAATTTAATGCACACCTGAAACACAATGCTTTTTTGTGTAGCATGAAGGGAATCTCAAAGAAGTCAGCCAAGATATCAGGAAGAGAATTGTGGACTTGCACTAGTCTGGTTCACCATTGAGTGCAATTTCCAGATTCCTGAAGGTGCTTCATCATTCATCTGTACAAACAATTATATGCAAGTACAAACAAGATGTAAATGTCAAGCCATCATACCACTCAGGAAGGAGATAAGTTCTGTGTCCCAGAGATGAACGTGCTTTGGTCCAACATGTGTATATCAATCCAAGAACAAGAGCAAAAGACCTTGTGGAAATTATGGTGGAAGCTGGTAAGATTTTGTCACCCACAATATAATGAGCACTGTATCAACTTGGCCTGAAAGGCATTTCTGCCAGGAAGAAGCCATTACTCCAAAAGAAACATGGAAAATCGAGATTCATTTTTGCAAATGCACACAGGAGCAAAGACCTAAACTTTTGGAGATGTATCCTGTGGTCTGATGAAAATAAAATTGAACTGTTTGACCATAATGACTATTGTTACATTTTGAGGAAAAGGGGAGAGCTTGGAAGCCTAAATAAAACGTCCCAACATTGAAACACAGGGGTGGCAGGAGGGACTGATGCACTTCCCAAAATAGATGGCATCATGCGGAAAGGAGATTATGTGGCAATACTGAAGTAACATCTCAAGACATCAACTAGGAAGGAAGTTAAAGCTTGGGCGGAAATGGGTCTTTCAAATAGACAATTACCCAAAGCTTGCTGCCACTGGTACTACTGGTTACAAAGTGGCTTAAAGAGAACCTGTCACACCCCTGGTGCTTAGCAAACTGAATGCAGCAATGAATGTAGCATGTCTGCTGCATTCAGGGAAGGGGTTCCCCATATCTTTAGCCCCCACCCGTAAGCTTTAAAAAAGACTTTAGAAACCTTAGAGTTAAGAGGTCACCTGAGTGGGATCTTATTAAGTGGTCCTGGCTGCTGGCACAATCCTCCCTGCCTCCTCCTTTTGTGTTCCGCCCCCTCTATCTGTCTGCCACCGCCTCTTCTTTTCATGGGTCTGCCCTCCTCTTCTGTTCCTGCTCTGTGTGACATCAGCAGACACATAGAGGGGGCGGAACACACAAGGAGAAGGCAGGGAGGATTGTGCCAGCAGCCAGGACCTCCTAATAAAATCCCACCCAGGTGACCTCTTAAATGTAAGGGTTGTAAAGTCTTCTTTTAAAGCTTACAGGCTGGGCTAGAGACATGGGGGATCCCTTCCCTGAATGCAGCAGACATGCTGCATTCAGTGCTGCATTCAGTTTGCCAAGCACCAGAGGGGTGACAGGTCCTCTTTAAGGATAACAAAATCAATGTTTTGGAGAGGCCATCACAAATCCCTGATATCAATCTTTTGAAAATGTATGGGCAAAGCTGAAAAGGCAGATGCAAGAAAAGTGGCCTTCAAACATGACTCAGTTACACCAGTTCTGCCAGGAGAAATGGACCCAAATTCCTACCCACTATTGTGAGAAGATTGTGGAAGGATATCCAAAATATTTGACCCAAATTATTTAACAGCAATGTTAACAAATACTAATGAAATGTATGAAAACTTGTGACTTTGCACAAAATCATATAAATGTCTTAAAACATTCTCTCTTACTCATTAGTCTGGCATTTGACAAATATTAAAAATTATAGTAATCCCAATCGATCTAAAACAGGAAAGTCTTATGATGATGTCATGTCAGTGGGAAAAACATGCATATGTGCCTTTTTATACAGTGTATGTAAACTTTTGATTTCAATATCTATATCTATCTATCTATCTATCTATATCCAACTATATAATTGCCTTATTGTGTCTGTCTGTAACGGAAATCTCACATCGCTGATTGGACGAGCCCGGCCGGCCGCGACCAATCAGCGACGCGGGATGTCTGTTACAGAGAAACAGACACAATGACCAAAATGGCGGCGCTGTGGAGGCCAGTACGGAAGGGAGGCCTCGGCCGCTGAGCTCCATGCCGCCATGGAGCTCCGCACTGGCACCCAGCGCCAGCCTGTGACTCACCCCTGCCACCTCTACCCGCCCAAAGTGTGCGGGGGCAGCCGGGCAGCCTCAGGGGCCGGGGGGACAGCACAGAGGCAGATGAGGGAATGGTGAAGTGGTGAGTGTTCCCGGAGCATGTTTGGGCCGCCGGACAGCCTCAGGGGCAAGGTGGGGAGCACAGAAGCACACGAAGGAATGGGGCAGTGGTGAGTGTCCCCGTAGCGTGCAGAGTCTTCAAAGCCTCCTCCATCCCCTCAGCCACCTCCATCCTTGCAGCCTCCTCCATCCTCACAGCCTCCTCCATCCTCACAAAGAAATCAAACCAGAGAAATGACACCTGGAAAAAGTATTGAAATTTTGTTAATCAACTATATAATCGTCTTATCGTGCCTGTCTGTCTCTCTGTAACAGAAATTCCGCTTCGCCCGGCTGGTCGCGACCAATCAGCGATGCGGGATATCCTCTATACACAAACAGACAGGCGCACTCCGACCACAAGAGCGAGATCTGGCTGCAGAGCTCGGGACCGGATAGCGGGGAACTGGAGATCGTGGGGACCAAGCACCGGGGGGACTGGACCACACGCCCAGGGCGCTGGAGCCGCTGACAGCTGTCCTCTGGTGACGTGCTGTACACCAACACTGCTATATACCAACACTGCTGTACACCGACACCACTGAACACTGGCACTGCTGTAGATATCTACTATATAATCGTCTAATTCTGTCAGTTTGTCTGTAACACAAATCCCGTGTCACTGATTGGTCGCGCTAGCCACCCGCCACCAATCAGCGACAGGCACAGTCCGGCCGCTAATTGGCATGGGATTTCAACGACCCTTCGCTGATTGGTCGCGGCCGGACAGACGCAACCAATCAACGATATTGCCGTGGGATTTAAACCCGGATTTGCTGGATCTTGTAGTTCCACAAGATCCTAATGTACATTCAGGAAACATGGATGTGTTTGTGCAGACACACCTCTCCACCTCTGCTTGTGTATCAGGGCTGATATTATGTGACTTCTCACTGGTCACAGGATGTGATTTCAGGCCAGGTCCTAGAATCTGCAAGCGTGCTGTTTGAGCACATGGTGTGGCTGCAGAGTGTGAGGTTCTCTGATGCAGCCACATCGATCTCTTCCTGGTGAGCCAGCATCCTGTCATGTGACCAGGAAGCTCAGAGATGACATCACTCTGCTGTGGCCAGACACATGACATGATGCCAGCTCACCAGGAAGAGATCGATGTGGCTGCAGCTGCAGAGGGAGAGATGGAGGGGACGACAGACAGGTGAGAATGCATACAGTTATTATTTTAGTTTGAACAACAGCAGGGGGCCATATTCAGTGATGGGTGGCAATATCCAGGGATGGAGGCTGCAGGATCCCAGCATACGGGTATATAAAGTGATGGGGGAGGTCAGTACACTTAGCGTACTGTAATATACACTGCCTCCCTCCACTGCTCAGCTCTGGCTTCAGCACTGAGAGCTGGACAGCGGAGTGCAGTGAATATAACAGTACACTAATGAGCGGAAACATGTGATCACAGGCTATTTCTGCAGCCACTGCCAGCCTCCCCCAGCTGATCCAGAGCCACCCCCCCCGCAGAGAGCAGTGCAGCCAGCACAACCACCTATATTTCTATATTTGGACCATAAGACGCACCCCCACTTTCCCCCACAATCTGGGGGGAAAAAAGCTCTTATGGTCCGAAAAATAAGGTGTATATATATATATATATATATATATATGTATACAGTTGTGGCCAAAAGAAATGACACCCCTGCAATTCTGTCAGATAATACTCAGTTTCTACCTGAAAATGATTGCAATCACAAATTCTTTGGTATTATTATCTTCATTTAATTTGTCTTCAATGAAAAAACACAAAAGAGAATGAAGCAAAAAGCAAAACATTGATCATTTCACACAAAACTCCAAAAATGGGCCAGACAAAAGTATTGGCACCCTCAGCCTAATACTTAGTTGCACAACCTTTAGCCAAAATAACTGCGATCAACCGCTTCCGGTAACCATCAATGAGTTTCTTACAATGCTCTGCTGGAATTTTAGACCATTCTTCTTTGGCAAACTGCTCCAGGTCCCTGATATTTGAAGGGTGCCTTCTCCAAACTGCCATTTTTAGATCTCTCCACAGGTGTTCTATGGGATTCAGGTCTGGACTCATTGCTGGCCACCTTAGAAGTCTCCAGTGCTTTCTCTCAAACCATTTTCTAGTGCTTTTTGAAGTGTGTTTTGGGTCATTGTCCTGCTGGAAGACCCATGACCTCTGAGGGAGACCCAGCTTTCTCACACTGGGCCCTACATTATGCTGCAAAATTTGTTGGTAGTCTTCAGACTTCATAATGCCATGCACACGGTCAAGCAGTCCAGTGCCAGAGGCAGCAAAGCAACCCCAAAACATCATGTTTGACCACAACTGTATATATTTATATATATATATATATATCTATATATATATACACATGAACACACACGTATATATACTATATATACAGAAATATTTAGTGTGTGTGTATATATATATATTATATTCATATACATCCTATAAAGGTCATGTAGAAAGGAGTAGAAAATAAATTATTCCGGTAAAGTTATCTACAGTTTAATAGTAGTGTTTCTTTAAATTAGGTTTACGTGTTAAAGTATTAAATTACATATTTTAAATTTCAAAATTAATGTTCTATTTTATTTATGGCAATGAATCTGAGTTTCTTTTAATGTTTGCAAGCTTCCCTTGTGGTGGCTATTTATCAATATTTAATGCATGTCACATAAAATATGTCTACTAGAGTTTATGAGGAAACAAACTAGAGATCAAAATAATTGAGGTTTACACAAGATGCATAATTTGTACAATTATATCGTGTTTCAATTAACATTTTCTATAATGCTCAGAAATGTCACAGGATTGCAATGTATTTTACAGAAATATCAATATAACAAAATCTTCACCTTGTAGCCTGTTTTCACCTTTCTGACCAGGACAAATTGTTCAATTCTGACCAGTGTAACTTTGTGTGATAATTTAGGATTAGTGAACCTGAACTGGAGAGTTTGAGGTTCATACTGGAGACTGATTTTCTTGGGAAAATCAAGCTTTATTTCAGGAGGAAGATACCGTATATACTCGCGTATAAGCCGAGTTTTTCAGCCCAAAAATTGGGCTGAAAAGTCCCCTCCTCGGCTTATACGCGAGTCAATACGGCCCCCCTCATAATTTGGCGCCCCCACCTCACTTGCTGGGCCCCCCCGCATGCAGCGCTGCGCATATACATTACCTGTCTAGCAGCTGTCACCCTCCGATGGCGGATCGCGGCTCCCGGCTCCGGCTTCCATCTTCCTCTCTGTCTTCCTGCTTGTCAGGTGACCGGCCGGCGTCGCGATGACGTCATCGCGATGAGCCCCGGTCACAAAGCAGGAAGACAGAGAGGAAGATGGAGCCCGGAGCCCAGGAGCCGCGATCCGCCATCGGAGGGTGACAGCTGCTAGACAGGTAATGTATATGCGCAGCGCTGCATGCGGGGGGGCCCAGCAAGTGAGGTGGGGGCGCCAAATTATGAGGGGGGCCCTGCTGGGGCCCTGTATACTACCACTGGGGCTGTATATACCACTGGGGCTGCTGGATACTACCACTGGGGCTGTATACTACCACTGGGGCTGTATACTACCACTGGGGCTGAATATACCACTGGGGCTGCTGTATACTACCACTGGGGCTGTATACTACCACTGGGGCTGTATACTACTACTGGGGCTGTATGTATACTACCACTGGGGCTGTATATACCACTGGGGCTGCTGTATACTACCACTGGGGCTGTATACTACCACTGGGGCTGTATATACCACTGGGGCTGCTGTATACTACCACTGGGGCTGTATACTACCACTGGGGCTGTATACACTACTGGGGCTGTATGTATACTACCACTGGGGCTGTATATACCACTGGGGCTGCTGTATACTACCACTGGGGCTGTATATACCTCTGGGGCTGCTGTATATACCTCTGGGGCTGCGTGTATATTACCACTGGGGCTGTATATACCACTGGGGATGTATATACTACTGGGGCTGCATGTATACTACCACTGGGGCTGTATATACTACTGGGGCTGCGTGTATACTACCACTGGGGCTGCTGCTGTATACTACCACTGGGGCTGCTGTATATACCTCTGGGGCTGCTGTATACTACCACTGGGGTTGCTGCTGTATATACCACTGGGGCTGCTGCTGTAACACTGCTGGGGCCTGTATATACCACTGGGGAGGCTGCTGTATACCACACTGCTGGGGGCTGTATACCTGTGCTGGGGTCCACCCTCGGCTTATACACGAGTCAATAGATTTTCCCAGGTTTTGGGGGCAAAAGTAGGGGGGTCGGCTTATACACGGGTCGGCTTATACACGAGTATATACGGTAATTGCATGCTACTATGAATAAAAGGATTTAAAAAATGATGTGGGCTCCCTATTTGTCTTAATCAGTGCAGAAAAAGCTGTTTGTTGGTTATCAAAAATAGAAGGGATCCCAGGCTGTTTGTTTTTGTTTTATATAAATAACTAACTAAAGAAACAACATGAGCTCTCCCTATTTGTTATAACCAGCCAAGTTAAAGCAGACTTCTGTGGACAGGTATTATCAGGATTGGAAGGGCCCTGGTGATTTCACCCTTCCCAGCATAAATATACCAGTCTGCAGCGACCCCAGAAATGGCACATCCATTAGGTATGACAATTCTAGCACTTTACACAGCTCTCCCCAATTACCCGGGTGCATTAGCAAATTGGTGTAATACTTATGTACTGTGTATTGACAGCTGATATCAAGCCTTGGTGTTTGTCAGCTGTGTATTGACATCTGATATCAAGCCCTGATGTTAATAATGGACAGGCCTCTATTAGACACCTCCATTTCTAACCCAGCAAGTACAGAGTTAAAAAAGACACAATAAAATAACTTAAAAAAATGGCTTGGGACCAGCTCTATTTTTTATAACCATCTAAGTTAAAGCAAACAGTTGATGGCTGCAGCCTGTAGCTGTCTGTTTACATGTGCTTGTTATCAAAAATAGAAGGGAGCTCATACCACTTTTGTTCCATATCCACAGGTTATCAGGGCAATTACCCCATTTTGCATCCTTTTGCAGCCTCCAGCCCTTACTATGACCATTTTACAGCACAGTTGGATGGGTCTTCTATGATTTATGTGGGGTTTGGGATACAGGGTCAAGTTCAAGTCAAGTCCTGGTCCAGAACCAAACTGTTAACTAAAGTCTGGCCGAACCCAGCGTATACGAACTTCCATGGGTACACTCATCTCTAGTGGTAATAGCTCTGGGATTCTTTAACGTATCCCAGTGATTCTGAGAAAGTTATTTTGAGTCACAATGTACTTCATTATAGTAGTAAATTTAGGTTGATATGATTTAAACAATTACAAAATGTTTATGTCACCAAATGAAATAGTCAAAGCACAGTATCATTTTTGAAAAATATTTTGTTTTTGTTAGAAAGTTAGAAAAGTTAAAGGTTTAGCTGTAATTTTTCCAATAAAATTAATAATTCTAATTTATTTAGCAGGTTCTCCGTAGTACGATAATACCATTTACACTGCAGAAAACTACTGTTTGGGCACAGGATAGAGCTCAGAAGGGAAGGAGAGCTATTTGACTTTTAAAGCACAGTTTTAGATTGAACAGACTGTGGATACCATGTCGCTTTTAAAAAGCTCCCAATGTATCAACACAACTGGGGTCTGGTAACCTATTGAATCCACAGGTGCTTAAAAGGATTTTAAAACATTGGACCAACAAAATGAAAAATTGAATTTTTTCCAGCAAAAATGTTGCTTGAGCCCCAATTTTTTAATTTCTACAAGGGTAACAGAAGAAAATGAACCACCCAATTTGTTGTCCAATTTCTCCTGTGTACATTGAAGACCCATGTGTGAAGGCCAACTACTGTTTGGGCACATGGGAGGGTTTGGAAGGGAAGGAGAGCTTTGTCTTTTCAAGTGTATATTTGAACAGAATAAACTATAGATGCCAAGTTGTACTTGAAGAGCTCCCAAATGTACAAAAACAGCAGAAACCTTCCACAAGTTACTATATTTCAGAAAGAAAACTGCTCAAAGAATTTATTTAGTGGTTTGTAAGCTAATCATAGATATGTGCGGTACAATTATTGCTATAGTAGAGCTCCAAAAGAAAGGAGTGCCATTTTCGAAAACAGACTCTGCTTGTATGGTTTCCTGGAATCACACCGTTTTTATAGAGCCCTTGTACTGCAAAAGAGTAGTAACCTCCCCAACAAATGACCCAATTTTGGTAACTAAACAATTGAAGGAATTAATATAGGGGTGTGATGAACTGAACCCACAAATGCATCACATAATTTTATAACATTAGGGTGTGAAAATTAACAATTTTATTTTTCAGCAAAAATGTTGATTTAGTCCCCAAATTTTTTATTTTTACAATAAATAAGAAGAAACTGACCCAAGCGTTTGTAAAGCAATTTATTTTGAATTCAGCTATATTCAATAAGTAGGCAGAAACTGTTATTTGTGCACACTCAGCAGAGCTTAAAGAGAAGCATCAATATTTGGCTTTTGGAGCACCAATTTGGCAGAATATTAACCACTTGCCATTAAACACAGAGCTCCTAAAATGCCAGAACAGGAGAAAATCTCCAGACAGACTCTATTTTGGAAACTACACCCACAAGGAATTTCTTCTGTTGAGAAATAGGTGAATTTACAATTTCTTTACCAAGGGGATTTGAGAAAATATAAAATTACATTGGTTACAATAAGTATAATTAGATAAAAATATTTCATCTTTACCATGGCTATGACGAATAAACATACTTCAAAATCTATTACGCTATTTCTTTCAATTACGCAATACCCTATATGTGGTCATACACTCCTATTTGGGCATATGGCAGGGCTCAGAAGAGGATGCTATTTGGCTTTAAGAGAGTAAAGTTTCATGGGGTAATTTAAAGCCACCATTTGCAGGGCCCCTAAGTTTACAAAAGAGCAGATATTCCCAACAAGCAGCCCAAGTTAGCAAATTTCACTCAAGGAAATTAGTATTATTAGTATTATTATTATTTATTTATAGAGCAATATTGATTCCATTGTGCTGTATGAGAAAAGGTTACATACAAACAAGTTAAAAATACAATGAAAAAACTAACAGTGACAGACTGATACAAAGGGGAGAGAGGACACTGCCCTGGCGGGCTTACATTATACTGGGCAGTGGGGAGAGAGACAGTAGGTTAGGTGTACTCTAGTGGTGGTGGAGCACCGGGTCCAATGGTGGTGGAGCACCGAGTCCAGTGGTGGTGAGGTGTCACTGAAGGTTGTTCTGAAGAGATGGGTTTTCAGGTTCCACTTGAAGGTTCAGAGTGTGGGGGACAGATTCACATTTTGAGGTGTAGAATTCCAGAGAATGGGGGATGCCCGGTCGAAGTCTTGCAGGCGGTTAGATGAGGAATGTACAATTGTGGAGAAAAGGAGTAGGTCTTGGGAGGATCGACGATTACGAGTTGGATGATATCGTGAGATTAGTTCAGAGTTATACTTTATGGGGGGGACAGATTGTGGACGGCTTTGTAAGTCAGTGTTAATAGTTTGAATTGGAATCGTTGATGAATTGGGAACCAGTGGAGGGATTTGCAGAGGGGAGAAGTGGAGGAATAGCGAGGAAACAGGTGGATTAGTCAAGCAGCAGAGTTAAGGACAGATTGGTGAGGGGTATAAGAGTGATAGCAGGAAGGCCGTAGAGGAGGAGGTTGCAGTAGTCGATGATGAGGAGATGATGAGGGCATAATCAATAAAGTCAGTCACAAAAATTTGAGATCTATAAAGTCTGAATTTTTTTGTCAAATTGAAAGTGAACTTTCTTCACCTCGCTCTAACTAGCTCATCTGTACTTACCGTATATACTCGCGTATAAGCCGAGTTTTTCAGCCCAAAAATTGGGCTGAAAAGTCCCCCCCTCGGCTTATAAGCGAGTCACTCGGTATACACAGCCCACCCCATCGGTATACAGCCCCCCCCATGGGTATACAGGTTCCGCCCCTTGGTGCCGCAAACCTGTAAAGGAATAATCATTATACTTATCCCTGTCCTCGCCGCCGCCGACATCGCGCTCCTCGGGCTTCATCCGCTTCTTCCGGCTCGGTGGGCGCAAGCAATGACGTCATTGTCTGTGCGCTGGAGAGCCGGAAGAAGCCGGATGAAGCCGGAGGAGCGCGGTGCAGAGCAGCAGCGGCGGCGAGGACAGGGATAAGTATAATGATTATTCCTTTACAGGTTTGCGGCACCAAGGGGGGGCTGTATACCGACTGGGGCCTGTATATACCACCACTGGGGCCTGTATACCGACTGGGGCCTGTATGTACCCCCACTGGGGCCTGTATACGATGGGGGGGCTGTATACCGACTGGGGCCTGTATATACCACCACTGGGGCCTGTATACCGATGGGGGGGCTGTATACCGACTGGGGCCTTATATACCACCACTGGAGCCTGTATATACCACTACTGGGGCCTGTATATATCGCCACTGGGGCCTGATATATACCACTGGGGCTGCTGTATATACTGCTGGGGCCTGTATATACCACTGGGAGGCTGCTGTATACTACCACTGGGGAGGCTGCTGTATACTACCACTGGGGAGGCTGCTGTATACTCCCACTGGGGAGGCTGCTGTATACTACCACTGGGGAGGCTGCTTTATACTACCACTGGGGAGGCCTGTATACCACTGGGGGGGCCTGTATACCACACTGCTGGGGACTGTATACCTGTGCTGGGGTCCACCCTCGGCTTATACACGAGTCAATAGGTTTTCCCAGGTTTTGGGGCAAAAGTAGGGGTGTCGGCTTATACACGGGTCGGCTTATACACGAGTATATACGGTATTATATTTGATAAAATACACAGATCAATTGAAATATTGGTAGGTTCCTAAAGAAATTGCAAGATCACTGCTGCAATTAATGAGATGTGATGAAGATACAGGAGAAATAGCCTCTTAAAAATGTAGAAGACCTGTAGAGGACTAAAGATCTGAACAAAATGGTCCTAAGATGATCACCAACATGCAACTCTTTGAACGTGAAAACATAATTTAACTGCTATGGAGTTTAGTCAAAAATTGTACTTAATGGGAAAGTCAACTAAGGCTAGGGTCACACTGGGTTATAGACCAATGTTTCCAGCCAGCGCTGAAACCGGACAGTGTTTTCCTGTGCGCGCCTCAAAAGCGGCTGTCATGCAGCTCTGTGTGTCGCTACTAAGGTAAACACAGGGTTTCTATAGACCCATGTTTCTAGCCAGCGCTTGCCGTTAACGCTGTCCGGTTTCAGCGCTGGCTGGAAACGTGGGTCCATTTCCAAGTCTGACTCCAGCCTAAATACTTTTTTGGTGGGTCTTTAGATTTTAGTTTAGTTTAGTTTAGTTTAGTCTTTAGTTCTCTAGTTTATTATAGGATAAGACATGCTAAAACAAAAACAAAAAAGGTATTAACAAAACATAAGAAATAATCTTGATTATTAGAAATGATACTACTAACAATATAAAGAGGAAATGCTAATTCATGCTAAGAACAGAGAAATAAAAGGTGAGGGGGATGAACGATATAGGAGGAGTTGGGATTGGATAGCGGAACCATTTAAGTTGCCATCCTGATTTTAATTCACAAAATCAAAAGTGGCAATTCAATTAATTTTTCTCAATTGAAGAATATATTATCATGTAGAGAGATTCTTTATCTCTGAGTAGGCAGTAAAATATAAATAGACCCTGTAAAATGCTGAATATTTGATTATAAAGTTACAAAATCCATGACATGTTAAAAAATAATAGTATATTAAAAATTAAAGTGACAATATCATGAGATGTATTTACAATGTTATTGCATATAGAGTAATGACAAATTCTCATCTGTCAGTTAAATTACAGAAAAATAAACTAGTCTCAATCTGTAAAAACTGCCTTTGGAAATTCGTGAGAATAATAGGTGTCAAGAGCTAACGTGTCTTAGTGTTACCTAGCACATATCCAATATAAACCACACTGACTACATCTTACAATAGTGTAGAATGGAGACAGCCTGTTTAGTACATGTCAATTCTTATCAATTATTTACGCTCTGTTTCAAATGATGAGTATAATTGCTGAGCACAAGACCAAGTGAACCTATTATAAGGATGTCTAACAAGGACTTATGAGAGAGGAAGTAGCTCAATTGATAACAACACCAATTGTGGCCTAAAGCTTGAAGCCAAGAAGTCTTATTCTTATCTTATTCTCTATGTACACTATAAATATTATTCATTGTGAAATATTAATCGCTTAAGCTTAAATTTAGATTTTTATATATGAACTATGTCAGCACTAAAGCAAGACAAATATCAATATAATATTATAACACTCTCTGTTATCAAACTATCATGGGTGCCAATTGATACTTGTAAAAATGCAAACTGATTACTGATGAAGTAACTTCTTTACTGAAGATGATAGATCATTAACAAGCAGCACGGTAGCTCAGTGGTTAGCACTCCAGTCTTGGAGCGCTGGTCTCCTGGATTTGATTCCCACCAAGGACAACATTTGCAAGTAGTTAGTATGTTCTCCCTGTGTTTGTGTGGGTCTCCACTGGGCACTCCAGTTTCCTGGATATTTAGATTGTGATCCCCAATGGGGACAGTGTTGCAAATATATGTAAAGTGCTATGGAATTAACAGTGCTATATAAGTGAATAAATATTATGTTATATAGAAAAAGCACAAAAAAAACAAACATGTCCCTTGGGGTACCGTCACACGGTGCCACCTTGCCGGAGATGTCGGCGGTGACTGGCGGGAGCGCGCATGCTTTAGGCGCCCCGTCCAGCGTTGCCGCCCCCCGTTTACACGAGGAGACACCTCCAGCAATGCACCGAGCTGACAGGCGGCATTGCCGCCGGGGTGTCTCAAAACCCCAGTGGCGATGCAGTACAATGGGAGCCTATGGCTCCCATCGCCTGTCAGGTCGCCGTCGGCCGTTTACATGGGGCGATGTGTGCACATCGCCCCAGATCGGCCGCCTGGTTTCAGAGCACTGCTCTGAAACCAGGCGACCAGTAAAAGTCATTGCCATCACCCAATTACATTAGGTGATGCAGGGGCAATGTCGGTGCCGATAGGCCATGCCCCTGCATCGCCTAACAAATCGGCGGTATCGTCGCACAATGTGACGGTACCCTTAAGCCCATATTTTCTTGAATTCTCTTTCCTAGCATTACAAATAAAACTGAAAAACATATAAAGTAATCTTTTTGGTGTTTCTCAGAAGATCAGCCATATCTTTTTTTCCTTTTACTTCGTTGTACTATGGCTGTCCTATATAGCCTGCAGCAAAGCAAAATAGTGTTAAATTGGTTGGACGCTACTTTACAGGTCCCTTTCATGTGAACTGCTATAAATAAACAATGTACTAAATATCTTGCTTTCTTAAACCCTTCTGTTCTGAGCTTCTTCTGAGTCCATCATGTCTGTCTGAAATCTTTGACTCCTGTGATGTATGTCAGAATATCATGACTTCCTGTTCTAGACTAATGGGTAGACATGACTAGCTGTGTGGATTGTGGACTCCATTTATCAAAGTTATTTTGCTCCTGTCATTTTTCTGCAAGGCGAATAAGCTCTGCTGAATGAGCCTACTATCCATATTGCCATCTATCCTTCATCCACCCAACCATCATCCATCTGTGAGGAGGACTAAGAAATAATTGGTGTTCTGGTGCTTTGTGCATTACTTCTACCTGTGACAGTGTTCGTGCAGGAGATCATCTAAGGGGAGAGAGTTGAAGAAGTTTGGGAGATTTACAGGTGTGATACCAGGCACAGAAAGGCACAAAACACAATATGAAACTGGCAGTAAAGATATGTGGAATTTTATGTGATATACCGTGGGCAATTTATGGTAAAACGTACCTAGTTAGGATAGTGGACATATACTTATAGGTTCTCAAAAATAAAAAAACAAAGAAATAAATATCATTGAAAATAAATTCCGTATATACTCGTGTATAGCCGACCGTGTATAAGCGACCCCTACTTTTGCCCCAAAATGGGGAAGAACTATTGACTCGTGTATAAGCGAGGGTGGACCCCAGTACAGGTATACAGCCCCCAGCAGTGTGGTATACAGGCCCCAGTGGTATACAGGCCCCAGTGGTAGTACACAGCCCCAGCAGTGTGGTATACAGCAGCCTCCCCAGTGGTATATACAGGCCCCAGCAGTGTTACAGCAGCTCCCAGTGGTATATACAGCAGCAGCCCAGTGGTAGTATACAGCAGCCCAGCAGCCCAAGGTATACACAGCAGCCTAGTGGTAGTATACAGCAGCCCCAGTGGTAGTACAGCAGCTCAAAGTATATACAGCAGCCCATGTAGTATACAGCAGCCCCAGCAGCCCAGAGGTATATAGAGCAGCCCCAGTGGTAGTATACAGCAGCCCAGCAGCCCCAGAGGTATACACAGCAGCTCAGTGGTTGTATACAGCAGCCCAGCAGCCCAGAGGTTATAGAGCAGCCCCAGTGGTAGTATACAGCAGCCCCAGCAGCCAAGAGTATACACAGCAGCCCAGTGGTAGTATACAGCAGCCCAGCAGCCCAGAGGTATATACAGCAGCCCAGTGGTAGTATACAGCAGCCCCAGAGGTATATAGAGCAGCCCCAGTGGTAGTATACAGCAGCCCATAGGTATATACTGCAGCAGCCGCCGCCACCCCATCAGTATACAGGCCCCTCCATTAGTATCCAGGGCCCCCCCTTGCTCCGGAACCTGTAAAGTAAAATCATTATACTTATCACTGTCCTGTCGCCCCATACCCGCCGCTGCATCGCGATCCTCCGTCTTCATGCAGCGTCTCCGGCTTCTCTGTGGCGCAGACAATGACGTCATTGCTGCGCGACCAGAGGAGCCGGAAGAAGACGGATGAAGCCGGAGGATCGCGATGGCAGCGGCGGGGACGGCGGCAACAGGACAGTGATAAGTATAATGATTTTACTTTACAGGTTTCCGGAGCAAGGGGGGGGGCCCTGGATACTAATCGGGGGCCCTGTATATGATGCGGTTGCGGCGGGCTGCTGCAGTATATGACTCGCGTATAAGCCGAGGGGGGTACTTTCAGCCCAATTTTTGGCTGAAAACTTGGCTTATACGCGAGTATATACGGTACCACATACATCATAAATTACCTCTGTCTTTTCTAGAAGATAATCACTAATAAAGAAAATGCCACTGACAGAAACCTCACAGTGAAAAGAAACTTCTAGGTTGTTGTGGTACTAGTCACCTTAAACCTTCCAAATGGATCCAATTCCAAAAATTATTGTACCGAAAAAAAGTTTTTATTAAAAAATAAAAGGATATATTAAAATACAGTACAACGCAATTCAGTTGCTATTTTTGTGGTGCAGCCTTCATCAGGTACATAAAACAAATAACTTATATATGAGCACTAAAATATCTAATATTATATTTTAGTGCTCTTATATATGTTGATTGTGTGTCCTTTTTTTTTTTGAAAAATAAAAATTATTTTTTTCAGTATAATTTTTTGGAATTGGATCTATTGGAAGTCTTAGGCTGAAAAACACACTGTCCCAGGAACATGCAATGCAAGTTACTCTAACGAATCTTGGATCAATTCACTCGGGATGGCGTCTCCCTCTCTGGATGGGAGCAGTGGAGCTACTTAGAAATAAATACCACTGATAGTATTCCGAGATGGTGCGAGTAACTCGGACAGAGTGTTTCCAGCCTTAAGGTGACTATCACCACAACAACCTGGAGGTTCTTTTTCAGTGTGAATTTACTATCTATGTGGATGCAGACTGGATCACAATATACAGGGTGGGCCATTTAAATGATGCACCTAATAAAATGAGAATTGTTGGTGATATCAACTTCCTGTTTGTAGTACATTAGTATATGGAAGGGGAACCTTTTCCAGATGGGTGGCATTTTGAAGTCGGACATTTTGGATCCAACTTTATTTTTTTCAATGGAAAGAGGGTCATGTGACACATCAAACTTATTAAGAATTTCTAAGGAAAACAATGGAACCCCTTTTCCACTCTTGACACACTGCAGCAACACCGCAGAAGAAATGCTGCACAGGTTCCAGTAATTGTTGTTTCAGATGCTGCACATCTCGTATCTTCACAGCATAGACAATTGCCTTCAGATGAGTGTTGAGGCACTCTCCCCGTGTTTGCGTGGGTTTCCTCCAGGCACTCCGGTTTCCTCCCACATTGCAAGACATACTGATAGAATGTTAAGATTGTGAGCCTCAAGAGGGACAGCATTACTGATGTATGTAATGTATGTAGTGCTATGGAATTAATATCGCTTATAAATGAATAAAGTATTATTATTATCCATCCACTGTGGGTTAGTTTCACACCAATAGCGGTGATTTTGCTTGTTATCCTCACCATTCACAAAAACGTTTGCCTCAACACTCATCTGAAGGCAATTGTCTATGCTGTGAAGATACGAGATGTGCAACTGGAATACTGGAAGCCTGTGCTAGCATTTCGTCTGTGGTGTTGCTATCAGTGTGTCAAGAGTGGGAGAAGAGGGTTGCATTGACAATCCAACACAATGGGCAGCACTTTAAACACATTTTATAAGTGGTCATAAACTTGTAAATAACTCATGAAAGAATAAAGTTGTGTTGAAACCAAGCACACTATTGGTTTTCTTATGAAATTCTCAGTAAGTTTGATGTGTAACATGACCCTCTTCCCATTAAAAAAAATAAAGTTGGATCCAAAATGGTTGACTTCAAAATGGCCACCATGGTCACCACCCATCTGGAAATGTTTCCCCCCTTCCATATACTAATGTTCCACAAACAGGAATTTGATATCACCAACCATTCCCATTTTATTTAGGTGCATCCATATAAATGGCCAACCCTGTAGTTCTCCAGAGTGAGCTGCACCCCTATCTGGACTACACAGGATGCAGAAGAGAGATGCCTGGAGAATTGATTCCTTAAGAATCTCAATATGCATCTATTGCTGACTGCAGATGAGCATAACTACATTAAAAAAAACTTGTTCACCTTTGGTAAAAATGTATTATGCCCCGAGGAGGTACCGCACTTGTCTTTTTCCTTTTCCCCAATTCAGGGTTTTTCTAAGGACCAACAGAAACCTATTATACAATGATAGCATGCTCCAATTGATGTAGGCATTATGTTAACAGGATAGGAGCTTATAAGCATGTGCAGTAGGAAGCTGCATCACCTTACTTCATGTTTAGGAATATCTGCTGTGGGAATATTATTCAATACTGGAATAGAAGGTATACTGAGATAAAAAGAAAAAAGTCAATCTACGGTCCACCATTTTTAAACCAGTACTGGAGATTTGAAGGATACAGAGATAAGAAGAGGCTGCTCACACTGCTGTCCACCCTCTCTTTCTGAGATAATGCTGGAGATATCAAGGAATGTGAGGTAAGAAAAGGCTGCTCACCCTGCAGTCCACCCTGTCTTTCTGATCTAATACTGGAGGTAAGAAGTGGCTACTCACAATACTGTTCAACCTGTTGATCTGATCTAATACCAGGGACACAGTGGGAAGAAGAGAATGCTTATTATGCTGGCCATCCTCCTCTTTTCTTTTCTTTTCTTTTCTTTTCAATGTTCTTTTTATTGTAAAAGATTGATGCAGAATACAAACATTTAAGTAAGAAAACAATACAATAAGAATTAATGAACAATAAAATTATATGACATAAATGAGAACAGAATTCTATTAAGGTATAACAGTAGCTTGGAAGAAAAGTCAAGGGTCAATGACTCTCCAATTGGTCGCTTGATAAGGGAAATGAAGCGACCATATTTGAAAATGGAAGGCTTCAATATATCTGTTATAAGCAGAAATTCCTTCCAGGTTAGCAATAAGCATTGAGAAGTAAAAGGAGATCTGTATGATCATATGTCCAGTATATTAGGAAGAGTCATTCCCTATTCCAGATAGTGGAATCAGAGAAGAAAGTGCAGAGAAATAAGTGGTGGGGGAAGGTGAGGAGGGTGAGGAGAGTGCCTCAGGTGGACTTATAAGGACAAGTTTAAGAGGCAATATATGTGTGAAATAGAGGAAGAGATATATATTTAGTCCAAGGTATCCAGGAATCATAGAATGATAGTAAAGTGTGATTAACTGCGGCTACAATTTCAGATGTGTAGTAGAGAAAGTCTATTTTATGGAGTAATTGTGATTTATTGGGGAGTGTGGGAGTGTGCCAGAATGTGGGGATCAGTTGCTTACCTGCTGCAAGAATGAAGCTTGCCAGTCTAGATGCTTTTTTTTGTTCTCTGGCCAAAGTGGTAAATGTAGAAATACAACCTCAGGAGCAAGGGAGACTTGTTTATTTAGAACTGCCAGAATCGTCTCTTCCACCATTCCCCAAAAGGGTTGAATGGCAGGGCATGTCCACCAAACATTAAAGTGTTGGCGATCCTATAAGGCTTTCTGAGGTGGGAAGGAACTGTTTATGTCAGTCATGAATGCATAAGGCTCATTGATGCAAGTGGGGGAGAAATCTGCCTGATTGAACAGAAATTTACAGTAGCATGAATTGCTGAATATCTAACACTCTAGTTTATTGCAAATAGCAGAATATGAGATTACAATAGCCCTGGACCAGAAAGTGTACAAAGCCTGACCATTGTAAACTGCGAAAAACACCTACTATGTGCAAGTGATGGTAAAGAAAGAGTGAATGCAGATACATAACTTATCTGGTGCATAAATGACATCAAGTTGCATTATGGAAAGGCAAGCTTGCAGAAATAATGTAATGTGCTGTGCAGTTCAAGGCTCACCTGGTGATGTGTGTTCCCTATGCCATAAGTTATGTTGAACAACATGTATAAAATGTGATGGTGCAACAAGCAAAAATAGAAAAGATGGCAGGTGGAGCAGTGAAGAAAGGAAGGCAAACAGAAAATTCTAGCAATTTAGACCAAAAGACAGAGCCAGAAGTAACACACAAAATTAATGAAGACATACATACATTCCAGTTGTAGTGACAACATGTGCAGTGTAAAGAAGCCCCAAGGTTGGTTGATTATGCTTACATCAGAAAAATGGATAGACACTGGTCGCAGTGTTGAAGAAGCAAGCTTCTTTGCAGAGATAAACTCTGATACAACAGTGTTTGCAATGTTAACAAATCCAGAAATAAATTTGTTATGCCTATAGTAAACAAAGGATTATTTGCAGGTCTAAGCCAGGAAGTAAAGGCTGGATAAAGAAACAAACATGAGGTTGCTGAGATTATTTTTAGCTAGGAGATAATACTAAAAGGCATAATGTAACCTAAGACAAAGCTTTCTTAATATTCAGACACACATGGTTTTCAGAATCCACCCTAAAAGACTTTGGGTGATGAACATAATTGATTCAAGTTGAGTTACAGGACTCGAGTCATTGGCTACATGTAATCGATGGTCAATGGATAGGAGCAATAAGAAGCACTTCCAACCTATCCTTGGATCATATTTTGATAGGTAGAGTAATGCTGAAATTATGGCACTGCACTACACTAGGTGATCAAAAGAGGAGATAGGGCTCCTGTCAGGTAGGTAATAGGCAGTTCTTAGCGCTCCTGTCCTGTGGCTGGGTCCTGTGAATCAATTGGGACCAATTCTAGTGATGATTTCACTGAGGCACATCAGGCAACTAGTAAAACCTGACATAGAACACACTAAATGACAGCAGCCAATAGGGAAGGTAGCAGAGACTAACCTTGGAGCAGAGAGATCTGCATTGGCTCTACTGTGAAATATATATTTTATATAATCTAGCTCAATGTAAACAGTCCTATTGATATCAGGGAAGGTAAGAGTGTTTTTACCTTATTTCTATTTTTTATCAGGGTATATAGAATACAGGCTGAGTTGCTTAACAGATGTAATCCTGACTGCTCTTTTGAGCCTGAGGAAGTGAAATTCTCATTGAAGACTCTGCTGTAGTAAAAGGTGAATTCCATTACATTCATGTAGAAAGAGAAATTTTGACAGCTGTTTCCTATATATAGGAGAAATGTATGTTTTTTAGCAGATTTTTTTCAAAGATATTTTATATTGACTATATTTTACAAGTCAGTATCACACTAAAGCATGTCACATCTTTAACTAGCCTTACCGAGGAAATGAGTTTACTGATAAAACACTAGAAATGCTCATGTACATAGATCGTGTATCAACAAGATTATTTTCCAAGACATCAAATAAAAATATCCAATGCTTACAAAAGCTTCAACCTTTTGTGTTAATGAAATATGTACGGCATATATAATCCATGACTTTTATGTTTCATCCATGTTTTAAAAATGGCAGGTTAATGAAAAGTTAATATTACGTGTTGTCACACCCTTGCAGTCCAATCACGACATCAAATCAAAAGGCTGCTGCATTATAAAGCACTTTCTGCCTCTCGAAGAGTTGCTGGCCATGAGTTCTTCCTCAGTCTGGTAATTGATGAGCCACTTATAACTCTACACATCAGCTGCTGACTCCATGGATAAGAACATGTTGTACAAATGTGTGATTGCTCTTTTACCATTCTCCTACTGGCACTCACAATTCTGTGCTGCAATCAGTATTATTTCTTCTTCAGAAGTGCTTCTCACAGATATATGATTTAATGTTGACTACTATAAAAGCTAAAAGTAAGAAAGATTGCAAGCTATAATCTGTTGATGTACCACATCAACCCTGAACTACAAAATTCAGCCTTCAGACTGCTTTGATTGGCTATTACCCTAAGGCCAACACACAAATATTAGAACTAACTTAGGAAGGATGAATTTCTAGTTTGGCGCAAGGTTTTTCACCAGTAAATAAGTTGTTTCCTTGCATTTCTATTTATTATGTTACAAGTCAGTGTTTATTTTTTTCTGTACTGAAGCAGAGTCCATTGAAAAAAAATCAATTATGCAATTTCCTTGCGCAAGTACTGCAACAGAAACCTATTATTATTAGCTTCATCTACTTGTGCTTTTTGATTATCCTATATCTGTATTGTTAATTAAAATATACAATTAATTAAATGTTTCTAAAAATGTAAAATTTACTTATACCATTCATTGTACAAGGATGCAATTAAATGGACATTCTATATTTCTAGTACAACACTTCTGGATTGGGGCTGGATAAGAAGATGACTATGTTAGATGTACTAGCGCTGTTATGAACCGATGACTCAGGAGTAACATTGGGATTCCGTAGAAGTTGTTGGTAACTGTACTGACCGCAATCCCTGACTACACACCGCAACTAGAAGTAGCCGTGGGATGTAACTAATCAGACCTAGACACCACTGCACAGCCGGAGAACTAACTGGTCCTAAATATGGATGTAGGAAAAGCTATCTTGCCTCAGAGCAGAACCCCAAGAGAATAGCAAGCCCCCACAGATATTAACTGGGAAACGAGGAGGAAAACAAACACAGGCAGAGTATATAAGGTTTAGCAAAAGAGGCCAAACTAGCTATATAGGAAAGACAGGATAGGATACTATTGTGGTCAGTATAAAACACTATCAAAAACCACCAGCAGCAGATAATACAAAAATTACCCTGAGTCACTAAGACTCGGCGACAACTATATCTGCAGACTTCTATAAATCAAATGCCAGCAGAACTGGAAATAACAGATAATAGTGAATGGCAAAATTCCTAAGAAGAAAACTTCCTGAGAGCAGATAAATATACAGACTAGATAGCAACCTACAGCTCAGAATAAAAACAAAACATAAGCAGATCCTTAAGCACACAAAAGTGTGCCACAAAATATCAAAAAACCATTCACTTACCTTGCAAAGATCTCCACAGAGCAGAAGAAACCAGAGAGATGTGAACACCTCCAGGAACAAAAGACAACTGGCAAGAATTGATCCACTTCCAACCATTATATGCTCCAAGAACCAGATTGCCAATCACCCTCACCTGTGAAGCCCACACAGTCAGCTGCATCACCAGCAACAACCTCCGGAGGGAGCTCCAATGAATTCACAACAAGCGCCTATTCTGCCCTAAACATTTTCTCTGGCTAAAGACTGGTTGATCAAATCTACCGAAAAACATTATGGCCAATTAAAAAATTAAGTTAACCAGCTAATTATATCAATCAAAAATGTCTTTATGTGACATTTTGCACAGAGGATTACTCAGGTGTTTCTTCTCCATAGACTTTAAAATAAACATGTGATCAACATATCTAAGACTCTGTTCACATGTTCACTTTTTTACATCAGTTTTTGTAGCCAAAACCAGCAGTGGCTAATAAATACAGAGGTGGTGATGTGTTTCTGTTATACTTTTCCTCTGATTGTTCCACTTTTGGATTTGGCCACAAATACTGATGTAAGGCCCCTTTCACATCAGCGGTTTTGCGCTGATCGCAGCAGTTGCGGTGAAAAAACCGCAACTGCCTCGATTACCGCATAACGGCTGCACTTGCGGTCTACTTGCGGCAAGCTCCATACAATGTATATGCGGACTTGCGGCAGGTGCGGCAAGTGCGGTATCGGCACTTGCGGCAAGTGCGGCAGCGAAAAAAAAACGCGGCTGACCGGGGCTTGCCGCAAGTAAACCGCAAGTGCAGCCGTTATGCGTATATCGCGGCAGTTGTGTTTTTTTCACCTCAACTGCCGCGATCAGCGCAAAACTGCTGATGTGAAAGCAGCCTTAAACACCAAATACTCAATAAGTGAACATGGCCTAATCGAGAGACGTCATCACTTCCTTATTTTTCCTCCACTCCTAATTTTGACTTACAAAAATTGATGTATAAACTAATCAAAAACTGAACATGTGAATGTAGCCTAATGCTAGGGTCACACTTATCAGGTCATGTTAGACGGATGCCGTTACTGCAGAGGCAAGGCTGCTGTAACGGCCAGCATTAACGTTGGGTGCTCAGAGTTAACGCTGCTCCATAGTAACCCGATGTTTCCCATGGATGTATCCACACAGGAAGCCCCAGGAACTGCGCATTAGCAGAGTGCACAGGAAAACATTGCTGACAATGTTTTCCTGTGTGCTCTGGTAAGGCGCAGTTCCTGTGGCTTCCTGTGGGGCTGCATCCATGGTAAACATTGGGTTACCATGGAGCAGCGTTATCTTTGAGCACCCGACGTTAATGCTGCCTGTTACTGCAGCCTTGCCTCTGCAGGTACTGGATCCGCAAACGTAAGTGACCTTATAAGTGTGGCCCTAGCCTAAACCATATATGTGGGCATGCAGCTTATAGAAAAGTTGAAAAAAATTACACTGTGTTCCAAATTATTATGCAAATTGATTTGAAGTGTTATAGGGTTTTATTTTTATTTTTTTTTTCAATGAAACCCATTGATGGTATTGTGTCTCAGGGTTCTTTGGATCACTGAAATCAATCCCAGATATCTGAGATAATTAGTTTGGCAGGTGAGCCCAATAAAAGTAAAACTGGGTCTTCCACAATATTATGCAGGCCACAGTTTTTAAGTAACATGGGAAAGAAAACGGATGTCTCTGCTGCCGAAAAGCAACATATAGTGCAATGCCTTGGACAAGGGATGAAAACATTTGATATTGCATGAAAACTTAAGCGTGATCATCGTATTGTGAAGAGATTTGTGGCTGATTTTGAGCACAGATGTGTTCTTGCAGATAAAGGCAAAATGAGGAAGGTTTTTGCCAGGCAAGTTCATCAGATTAAGAGAGCAGCTGCTAAATAGAGTTTATAGAGTATTTCAGAGTTTCCAACTGAGAACTTTCTTCCATGGTACAAAAAGCAAAAACATGCCTTTAGGAGCAAAATCATCCTCATGCATGTCAATGCACCATCTCACGCTACAAAGAATACCTCTGTGCCATTGGCTGCTATGGGCATAAAAGGAGATAAACTCATGGTGTGGCCACCATCTTCCCCTGACCTCAACCCTATAGAGAACCTTAGGAGTATAATCAAGCAAAAGATCTATGAGGGTGGGAGGCAGTTCACATCAAAACAGCAGCTCTGGAAGGTTATTCTGATATCATCCAAAGAAATACAAGCAGAAACTCTCCAGAAACTCACAATTTCAATGGATGCTAGAATTTTGAAGGTGATATCAAAGTAGGGTTCCTATGTTTACATGTAACTTGGCTTGTTAGGATGTTTTGGAGTTAAATAGCTTTTTATTTCAGTGAATGTGACCTGTTAATGCTGCAAATTCAACAAATGAGAATTTTCAGTTCTTTCAAACATATCAAATGTTTACAAACTCTAATGTGCGTAATAATTTGGAACAGTGTTTTTTAGAGTTTTTTTAATTTTGAAAATTAAACTGTTATCATAGGGAGATTTCTTCAATAAAATTTGATGTATACTCTAACGGGTGATGACTTTTATTACACTGACTGTCATTTGCACCAACCATTTAGAAAAATCAGAGAAAAAAAACATTTGCATAATAATTTGGAACACAGTGTAATTCATTGATACCTGCAATCCGATGTCTAATTTGAGAGAAATCTATGTGCTTTATTAAATACGTATGAGCTATTAAAACTTATGAGCAAACAAAGCTCTCACTGAGAATTTTTCCCCAGAGCTAATTTTAAAACAAAGAAGAAATACCAGTGTGAGACATGTAACAACTGAAACTTTGATTACAACACAGTAGAGCAGAACAGAGGTTCGTCTCATTACAAATACATTAGAAGCTATAAGGCTATATTCACACATTGCATTATTGTAAATTTTTTTTTGTTGTTGGTGCATGCATTAGCAAAATGCAAATTAAGGCTGGCTTCACATTAGCGTTCGCCACCGCTGCGTATTCGGGCGAATGCAAGCCGACCGCAAGCACCGCCCATTCCCATGTTTAATGTTGCATACAGGTTGCAGATTCTGTGCGGCCAGGAATGTTTGTTTTGTATGCAAGCCTCTGCATGCGTACAAATCAAACGTGGAGGGCAATGGGTACGCATGGCCATCCGCACTCAACCGCATACACAGTGCGTCCCCATGTTAAACATAGGGATGGGTGGTGCTTGCTGTTGGCTTGCATTTGCCCGAAGCAATACGCAGCGGCGGCGAACGCTAATGTGAAGCCGGCCTTAAAGCTGTTTTTAACAGTACAGCAAAAGCTATGACTTCTCAGCAATCTCATGCACACAATTGCTTTTTCCCCTCATTGAATTGGAAAACTGAAGCATGTCATTTTGTTCTGCATTTTTGCAGCAATTTAACACTTTATAGAAAGCAATGAAGAAGTACAGAAGTGCACAGAATAAAATGGTGAAAAAACTAACTTTAGTAAAACTGTACTGTGGACAAATTACACATTTAATCTGCAAAAATGATGTCAAAGTAACTCAACAAAAAATAGCAAAACTGCTATTTTTGCAGACAACAATGTATGTCTGCACAATCAAAAGCATCAAAAAAGCGGAGTGAACAAAGCCTTTCTTTCCTCTTCAAAACTGTAGTACTGGGTTTGTCTAAAACAAACACTTCTTTAGCTTTCATCTCACACAACAAGCTTGGGAAGAGCTGCAGTACAGCAGAGCTGACAGCTCTCTGAGAAGAGGATTACATCTGCAGCTTTGTAATAAGGCTGGGGTCATACATGGCAATCCGCTTTTTGAGGCTTTAGAAAAACGGATCCATTAAATTTAGGTTGCCAATAGTGTCTCCTGAGCTCATGGCCATTTTTTGGACTTAGTAATTTTTTCACTAAAAACACATATGCATTTACACATGGTGCCTATATGAATTCAGCCGATCCAGCCAGATTTTAAAAACGTCCAGGCTTGGAATCTGACTTGACCTGAACTTTAGCCCAAATCCCATAATAGTCTATGGGGACCCAAACATTAGTGCTATAAAAGGTGGCAGTAAAAGCTAGGGGGCTGCAAAAAGAGTTACATTATACTTACCAGTCTCTGCACTTCAGGGACACTAGTTCTGCATCCAACCATTAAGACTCAGTCAAGATAATGCACATGGCTGGGGGTTGGTTTTCTGAGCTGGGGAACCCCATGGTTACTGGGTCCCCCAAGGCCAAGAATAGCTGCCCCAGAAATGGCACATCCATTATACTATTCTTGGCGCTATACCTAGCTTTTCACGATTGCCCCTGTGCAGTGGGTAATATAAAGGGCTTTACAGCGGACATCAAAGACTGGATTGTTGATGTACAGATCTCTTTGAGACACAGAGAAAAATCCTTCATTTGGAACAAAAAATATAGATACCCTTTTCTACCCATTTATTAACCCCAAACATATCCTTGTAGCTCTGACAGTATTACACAATGAGGTTCCTCAAAGTTCCCCGACTCTGCTACATTCAGAACTCATGGAGATATTAAAGTGACTGCTCAGTGCAAACTCCGGCACTCATTGACGACGCTAAGAGAGAGCAGTGATGTCAGTGAGTTCACCTGAGTTCACAGCTGGAGTACCAGGCAACCCAACTGTGACCTCACTGACATCACTGCTCTCACAGCTGTGGCTCTCGTGCCATCAGTGTGTGTCGGAGCTCATGCAGAGCAGTCACTTTAATGTATAAATGAGTAGTCTTGAGCTGTGTTGCTCACTTATTGTATGTCAAGCACCTCCTCGCTCTGTTTGTCGGTACATTACATGGACTTTCAATACGTCTTAAATAAATCTGTATTTTACTTTGGAATATGAGTGCCACAAGATTACCAGCTTGCTCAGCTACTGGGTTAAAGTTGCAGAGAACTATTTCCTTATTCACGGTCCTTTGTGGATCTCTAGCTAGTTGATGCACTGCCAACGTACAAATAGTTTCAGGTGAGCAAGTTCTTTTTGTAGCATGTGCATTATTATAACTAAAACAAAGACTGGCAGTGCTTTGGGAAAAGCTGCATAGCTAAAATGCTGGACAGTTACAGGAGACAGAGAACACCTGCAAAAGCCCAGCACCTCCCAGAATGAGTTTGGGCAACTAAGCTTTCAATCCAAACACCTTCAGTCAGCATTTCTTAGCTCAAGATAGGATTACTGAGATGTCAGTACCTAGCCTAGAAAATCCTGAATACGGAGCAGAGGAATTGTGACCCTTTGGCTACTAAAATAGACTTGCTATTATTTTTTTCCTTATCTATTTCTGAGTTCTTCATTTTTATTTGATACAGGGGGTGGGACCTTATCCTAGCACCAACAATCCTAGGGAGTATATAAAGAAGAAACTGTACAAATGGAAGTAAAAAAAATCATATTTTTATTAGTGGGGTCATATTGCTAATCCTATGGAGTGCAGTTTAAATATACTATATGTAGCACCTGTATTTGTTTTACCATTCCCTGTCCATCTATATACATATATATATATATATAGCCTTGTATTTGTTTTACCATCCCCTGTCTTTTTAATGCAGTAAGATGTAGGCATTTTGTTGAGTGCGTGCAGACAGATCAGCAAAAGGATTCTGCAAAATTCAGATTTTAATTAGATTTGATGCAAATTTTATGTGCCTAGAGTCACTCTGCTCATCTCTAAAGAGGACTTAGGATATTTGTCTCAAAAAAGAATGAAATATAGACAACATCTGCAAATTAATTATTACAATATCTATTACTACAATTGATCATAAACTGTCAATAGGTTTGTGATATCACAGCAAATTGTTTTTGCCTGAATAAGCATTGGGCTCAGCCTTGACTTTATTATCCAAAACCATGATGGCTAAGTATTTGTGCACAGATACTTGACAGCAATGCATGAAAAAAATTGAAACTACAATGCAGTTGGAGTGATAAAAGAAATAAGCTGTCTGAAGACATAAAAGCCTCTGCTTAGAGAATGGCTGGATACAGAGTGACACAACACTGTGCAGTTTGTTGATGCTGTATATCTGAATTCAATGAAAGAACAGAATTACAAGCACTTTAAAAGTCTGAGTTCTTACATATTAACACTGCATTTCTTCACACCTAATATCTACTGTTATTGCATGTATTACTATTAGTTACATCTAATGTACTTTATACTTTAGTGTGCATGTTAAACTAAAAAAAATAGGAAAAAATATAAGCCAGAATATGTCGGTATATATGCAATAAAAGCATGTCTATGTTGTGTCCATTTCACAGAAAAACCCAAGAGAGAAACTCAAAATGAGCATATACCTTTATAATAATGTAAATAAGTACATAATAGTAGTACATGTAAATTACATAGGGCACTTGGTTAACACTGTTTGATCAAAAAGCGTAAAAGCCATCACCCCGCAACAAGGTGTGCCCATTAGTATGTTTATTGACTTGGTATTTATAAATGTCAATTGTACCGTTTCCCAGTTTTGCATGCCATGATTGTCTGCAAGGTGCATCAAATCAATTAATTCACTGAGTCTAAACAATTTAATGGCACCACCATTCAGATTTTCAGTTATAAAAGCATTAGGCCCAAAAAAATGTAAGCTAATTTACATTTTGAGAAAAAAAATAAATACTGGATCTTGATGGTCAATCTAATATATAAAGCTGAATGTGTGTGTGTATGTATGTGTGTATGTATGTCCGGGATTGGCATCTACACCGTCGCAACTACAGCCACAAAATTTTGCACAGTCACATGTCTGGACCCCGGGAGCGTCATAGGCTATGTTGTGAGGCAAAATTTTAACCCCGCGCATTCCAATTCACCAAACAATTTTGCCCCTATCTACATAATGGGGAAAAAGGGAAAGGAAAAGTGTGGGAGGAAAATCGACAGCTGTCACCTATAGAGACAAAATTTTGCACAGTCACACGTCTGGACACCGGGAGCGTCATAGGCTATGCTGTGAGGCGAAATTTTAACCCTGCGCGTTCCAGTTCACCAAACAATTTTGGCCCTATCTACATAATGGGGAAAAAGGGAAAGGAAACGTGTGGGAGGAAAATCGACAGCTCTCAGCTACAGCTACAAAAATTTGCACAGTGACAAGTCTGGACCCCGAGAGCGTCATAGGCTATGTTGTGAGGCAAAATTTTAACCCCGCGCATTCCAATTCACCAAACAATTTTGCCCCTATCAACATAATGGGGAAAAAGTGACAGTTACCAGTTGACAGTTGTGAATGAGAGGGGCTTAATGATAGCACCAAAGACTAACAGCACATACCAGCATATAGTCACTAAGGTGGTGCCCCAACACGAGATATTCACCACACACGGGGACATGTATACATACCACATGCACACAAAGAGTAACAGCAAGTGTATAGTTGCTAAAGTGCAGCCCCAACATTGGATACTCACCACGCACCCGAACACACACACCACAAAGAGACACACAACACAGAGACACACACACCACACAGACCCCCCCACAGGGACACGCACACATAGCCACCCTATAGGGACACATGCACTCACCCCACAGGGACACACACACAACACAGAGACACACACACACCCCCAAGGGGACACACACATTCTATAGCAACACATGCACTCACCCCACAGGGACACACACCACAAAGAGACACACATAACACAGACACACACACCACACAGACCCCCCCCCCACAGGGACACACACACATAGCCACCCTATAGAGACACATGCACTCACCCCACAGGGACACACACACCACAAAGAGACACACACACACCACACAGACCCCCCCACAGGGACACACACACATACACACCCTATAGGGACACATGCACTCACCCTCAAGGACACACACCACAAAGAGACACACACAACATAGAGACACACACACCCCACACACACATACACACCCTATAGGGACACATGCACTCACCCCACAGGGACACACACACCACAAAGAGACACACACAACACAGATACACACACACACATACACCACACAGACCCCCCCCACAGGGACACACACAAATACACACCCTATAGGGACACATGCACTCACCCCACAGGGACACACACACACACACACCACAAAGAGACACACACAACAGAGACACATACCACACAGACCCCCCCCCACAGGGACACACACATGCACACCCTATAGGGGTACATGAACTCACCCCACAGGGACACACACACACCACAAAGAGACACGCACAACAGAGATACACACCACACAGACCCCCCCCCACAGGGACACACACACATACACACCCCAGGGACACACACACCACACAGCCGACCCCCATGACCCTGTGCCAGTGCGGCAGAGGAGAGGGGTTAACCGAGGGAAGCTTCCTGCTTCCCCTGGCTGAGCCCGCCCCTCATCTCCTCTGCTGCCCCGGCTCTCAGGACAGTGCGGCTCGCTCAATGCAGGTAGGAGCAGCAGCACACATCCCCCTGGTCCTCGCCGACGGCCGATAGCACCCCCCCGCGATCTTCGCCGATGGCCGATAGCAACCCCCCCACTCCTCACCATCGGCAAGGTCCACCACTGAATTGCAGCATGCTGCTATTTTTTCCTCAGTCCCATTAAGGCTTAGAAAAAAAATGCAGATCGTTTTGCTCAATAGGATAACATTGGGCTGAGTGCAATGTACTTTTTTTCTTGCATTGCATTCAGTCAATTTATATACGTGTGTGCAAAAGCCCTTATTCAGTAGAAGTTCGTAAATATCTGACCTTTTGTTAAGGTAATATACCTTTTATTTTTTCATGGTTTAGTTAGGAATGTTACCTTGATATTTTACAGTAGAGTAAACATTTATGATCAGAAAAGAGTGCATTTTATTATTTAAGGGGAAGATGTCAATTGTTAAGTGACACCATACACAATTCATCTTTTTCAGCCAACTTCAAGGATCTTTGTTAAGTTCCTTCCACTGGGAAATTTGAAACAATGAGTTACATGGAGAACTGGCCTCCATACTCATTTTCTAACAGGTCATTCTTTATAGACAGCTCAAAGTAATCAATCTGCTGTTGTGTCTGCATTTAAAAGTGGACAAACCTATTACTGTCTGACTTTTATTTTTTTTTCTTGCTCACTCTGCTCTGACTTTCAGATCCCAAGAGATTCTGAGGTCAAAGTTTATCGCAGAGCATTTTATTCTTGTTAGGTTATACATCATAGGCTTATGTTGTTAGATTATAGATTGTGTCTATTTTTACCCCGAAAGATAATAAATCATCATCCAAGTTTACTAGACATCATTATAACTTAGAGATACATTATGAAATTTAGGTTATGCTTATGGGTTTTTTTCCCCAATTTTTCTAAATATTTACTTGAAACATTTGAAATTTTACAAATTTATGTGCCCACAAAATTATGGTAGAAACCAATTCTTAGCGTAATTTCTATTATAAACAGTTCTAATTAATTTTCTATCATATTTTTTATAGTATTTTGAGCTTTTTTTTCTAACCTAATACAGAAGTCCAAATCTTCTATATAGACACATAGTTAAAGGGAGTCTGACAGGTGACAAATTTGTTTTAAAGTAAAACCAGGTCATTGTAGTGGTTCATTACACCAAGAATAGGCATAACTTTAGTAATTAGTGATTTAGTTTTGCTGCAATGGTTCTTGAGTGTCATGCATAAATGAGGTGCATAGTACTTGAGATGAGAATGTTCGCTAATTTCAAATTCGGTTTGAACATTGCAGATTGTTTGTGATTGGGAAACCTGAGCAATTTACTAAAAAAATCAGCAAACATGGCTTTGTTCGGGGGGAAGGTTTGAAATCTTTCAATGGCCATAAAACTTTCCTTGAAGGTTTGGGACCAAAGTGATCACCTGAAAACGTGGTGGCTGAGAACACCCCTATCCTAAGGTTAGATGTTGTTCACAGTCATTGAGTCTGTTTTAATTCAACCAGTAGAATTTAATGGAGCTTTAGCAGAAATTTTGTAAGCTTCCTTGAGTTTCCAGGGTATTTTTGGTGGCAATAAAGAGGGGAAAGAGGGATGTCTGTGTGTTTTATTCAAAATAGATTATTTTTTTTGTGTTGTGTTTTTACTACTTTTTTATAGAATAATAATGGTGAGGTCTAACATAGGCCTAACATTATCAATCTAGGGCTTGGTATCAGCTGGCTAATCTTCAGCTGACATTAACCCCATGTTACCCAGTCTGCCATAGGCACATGAGCAACTGAAAGAGTGGAGTAACTGCCAGTTTTGGAACTTCTAAAGAAGGCACCAATTCTGGGGTGTCTGTGGACTGCAATATTGGGTGTGGGGGCCCAGAACGATTGGACCTCACCACCATGAGAATTCCAGCCCCCTGTGGCTGGCAATCAAAATATGGTGAAGCTTATGCCCATTTTTTCAATTATTTATTTTTACAGTAAGCTGATGTAATTGAAACTTGGTAATTAATACTCTAAGAAGCTAATGTCTGTGCCAAAATAGCGGTGCTGCACTGTAAAATGATTTCAGCTGTGTTTTGCAGCTTTTCGGCTCCTTAGAAGGTATTTTCTAGGCCCTTGATTTTGCCTTCCATTGATATAAACGGGGTTTGGAAGTTTGGAGAACTGGTGATCTGTTCTGAGAACATATGCCTGTCAAAAGGTTCACTCATCTCTACTCAGTATGCCTTGCGCAGGGCTGTTTCGGTTTGCCTGTAACTCTGTTTCCATCAACCCAAGCTTCATTGATGGAAATGACTTCACTGCTAGATATCAAAAATGTACTATTTCACCTTATTAAAACAATAAAAAAGTAACACTAACTAGCACCTGGTTCAGTGCTGCAAATCAGCAGGTCATGATCTGTACTTAATGGGATCTGCACTTAGGGGGATGAAGATATGAGTTTAAGAAATTTGCAGAAATATATATATACAGATGAGTGATGAAAAAATGGTGGTATCATAACTAAAGACTAGCAAATCATATAGTAAGTACAGCTAATTTATATAGCAGTTAGCTTACTTTTTAATGTTAAAAGACCACTCGAGTGTTTTGTTTTTACTTATAGAGTGGTGCTTTTTATCTAAGTTCCCAACCATACTAATGTACTTACATGCTACCATCTGCATCTTCTATTGCTACTGCTCTGGCCATTATCTGGCAGTTTGTGACCAGTCAGCAGCTCCAGTGTTTCATGGAGCATGTTGGAGGTTACGAATGAATAAAACAACCTCATTCTAGCCTCTTTCTGGCTGTCATGTAGATGCATTGAAAGATTGGCAGGTAGACTGGTACCCAGCGAGTGGCTCCATATGGTCTGCCCACTCTGTTTTAGCCAATGGGCTGGTCTCTACTGGGCAGGCAGATTGGTGCCCAGTATGTGGCTAATCTCAGGCTGTTCATCAGGTGTCTCCCACACTGGTTACTCACCCAGCCCGCGGTCACGCACTGCCTCCTCCTGCCTTATCCTTCTCCTCCCGGAGCCTGTGTTCACTTTGTAGGATTTCTGAGAGCACACTTAGGTGGCAAACACTGCACTCTCCTCTAATTTAAAGGGCAGGAGCTGCCTTAACCTAGAAGTGCCTCTCAGTCTATTGCTGAGAGGATTTGTGTATATAATGCATCCTTCCTTTAAGGGAGATGACTGAGCAATGTCTGAAGCCATTAGTAGCATTGCTTCTTCTCAGGTTCCCTTGTCTTTGCCTTTGTCCCATGTCTCTGATGTCTTGTCTCGCCACAGAGCCTGCCATGTCTGCACATAGTGTGCCACATCTGCACTGAGCCTGCCACGTATGCACAAAGCCTGCCATGTCTGCACAGACCCTGCCATACGTGCACCGAGCCTGCCAAGTCTGCCATGAGTCTGCCACATCTGTTGTGAGCCTGCTACATCTTGTACCACCCTGCTCTGGACTCTGCTGCATTTGGCACTTATTACTGTAACTGGACTTTCTCAGCTTGCTGGCTCATCTAAAGACTTTGCCTTTGTGTCTGTCTAATTATTAAAGACTGTGCTACAGCTTAAGCCTCTTTCAGCCTGTTCCAGTTCTGGAATCAGCTTCCTCAGTTTGTTTGTGGCCCAGTGGGTCCACATCCCTACACTAAAACCTCTGTTAGTGTAAAAGTGACTTCTGGCTAGTCAGACGTTGAGGTCACAACATGGCACCGTGGGAGTGGCATAGGTTAAAAAAGATGTCAGAGGGTAGGTATTTTACTAGAGGCAGCAAACATACATAAAAAGCACTATTTCATCGGTGAAAAAAAAAACACTGGAGTTGTACTTTAACTATTAAACTATTAAATTGTAGCATTACACAACACTTTATTTTGTTCTAATACACTATTTAATTCTTTCTTCTACCACCATCTGCAATAAAATATAAAATCATCAATAATATTTACATTCTGATTAGGTTATCAGGACCATTTACAAATGTATGTACAATGCATATAAAACATCCATAATTGGAAAGGGGGGGAATAAATATCTCTATATGACACTACCATATGCTAAGCCAAAATATAGAAATGCTCATATAAATTAATTAACAAAGGTGCAACCTTTGACAATGGAACACAGCATGTTCTAATTATCACATTTGATAGTTGCAGTGGATAGAAGCTGTCATGAAAAAATAATGATACTTCTGAGAGCAGAGCATGTTGAAGTGTTAGGTAATACATAGTTTTAAAGTATATACTATACAGTATACATTTTTACCAAACACAAAAGTAAGTATTTTAAGACAGCTATTCTTTTCTGTAAGCATTTGTACTTTTTCTGGAGCTAAGCATAAAAAGTTATCTAATTGAAATTGTGTGCATATACTGTGAATTACATCTGAAAAGTTCACTGCAAGTGCAAATTTACATTTAATAGTGATTGCCTAGCTGCTATAAAGATATGACTTATAGACCATAGAGAAGACATGGGTATATCTTCTATTCCCAGGTTAAGTAGTGCCAAAGCCGGAATTGGTTTCAACTGATATTACATCCATCATTTTGAAAAATATGCTTCCACAAAGGATACTGTACATGAAACAAAAATCCTACTGAATCGTGTAATTTCCAGTACAAGGACAATCTGCTATATGTAACATCAACTATGAGCTAAGATCATGCACCAATATATATACCATATTAAAAAAGGGTTTCTTTTAGACCAAATATATTTTTAATACATACATTTGAACTGTGGAATACAAACAAACTTACTATAAAAGCTGTCTCTTTGACTGGACCCATATACATTAATGAGGTAACAAAACAAACAAAAGGGTAACAATGTTATGAACTTTTGACTTTCAGGCTCCATATATCACCATCCACCACAGGTTTAAGTATGAGACTGCCTTCATTTTATAGACAAACGTCTTAGCTATTTCATACATAAATTTGACTTGAAACTATTTAGGATATGATTAGTTATGCAGATTCTTGTCAAATCACCATATTGATACTGTTTTGCACCTAAAAATCTAAATGTATATTTTTATTAGTTGTTAATATTTTGAAAATCCTTATTTCGTGTTCAACAATGCCTGAATCCTTCTGGGAGTACTTTTGATCAGGTTCAAGCATGTCTTGACAGAAACCTTATCCCAGGTCTCTTCTATCATCATATCACATAATCGCTCCAAATCACCCATTTCCAGATTCTGTTGTCCACTTTTCATACTTCTTTGCAAACTTGAGCTAGAACATCTTATTACATTAAAGTCAAGGCTTCTTCACTTTTTTCAGGCCACCACTCGAGACTTGTTTAATTTGCATCCCAAGGTACCTGCATGGACATCTGTGATTTCACTACTATGAAGAATACGAGCCATCTCCACTGCAGTGTTTGTTGCACCATAACTGATAGACCTTGTGATGAGCAAACTTCTTGATCACCATATTTTGCTTGACGTCTACCTCTTGGCTTTCATGGAAATCACACTGGATATTGGTCACTCATGACTGGAAGACCACTATCAATGAGCTGGATAAAGCTACTTCTATTTTTTGGGGAAATCTTCTTTATGGCTGTTTCTTGATTCAAACTAGTGAGTTTTTGCCATGACTTTGGAATCAACATAGTGAACTATTAGAGAAAGTGAAGTGTTGTAATTTGTAGTATTTAGAAATAAAAAGATTTTTCAAACACCAGGATCAAAGAACTAAGTGTCATGACAAGAATTTGTATACCTAATGATATGCTAAACAAGTCAAATTTATGTATGAGATAGTAAGATGATTGTCTATAAAATTAAGCTAGTCTCATTCTCTAAGCTTTAGTGGCTGGGGAGATATAAAACCTGAATGTCAAAACTTAAAAAATTGGTACCAAGTTTAGGGATGTCAGCCATGTTCACCTTGTCAATGAGAAAAATACTAAGGCAGATTTACAAAGCTTATAATTTATCTTAAAATGCATCAAACATACCACAGTGGCTAATGCAGGATCCAAAGAATTTGCATTTTATAATAGCATTCTATAATCGGAGGAAATATGACAACTAGAAGTATGGAGAGGTATTAGAAGTATACATCTACAGGTACAAAGTTGAGTTAAGGGGTCATTATAAACCATTCTAGAACTGATCTCATAGTGTTTGGTTTGCTTTGAATGACTTCAACACATCTGTGGCCAAAGGACATCACTAATCTCTCACACTGCTATGGTGTGATTTTGGCCCATCCTGAAGTGAACATGGTAAGGATCTGTCTCGTCATGCAGTGTAACGACATTTAAGAGCAATTGGACTGAACGCCTACTTTGCAGTGACCAAACCTCTCATTATTAGCAGAAATAATCAAAAGACTAGACTCAGCTTTAGAGGAGCATGTTGTATGGACTTATTTGAAGTGCTCCACAGTTCATTTTAGTGATGAAAGTAAGTTTAATTTATATGGGACTAAACATTATTTTCATCAACAAACTAGGGAAAGATTGAAACCAAAGTGTGTGAATAAGTCAGTTAAAGGTGGTGGAGAAAGTGTCATGGTTTGGGGAATGATTTCTGCTGTAGGCGTTGGACCTCTCAAACAGCTACATGGAAAAGAGAATACAAGTGGTATTAAAACCATTTTCCACAACACATGGTTCCTTACTTGTGTTCAGAACTATATCAGCTTGCAATTTCTATGCAGGAGAATATCCCATGTCACACAGCAAAATAGGTAAAGCAGTTCCTAGAGACAGAAAACATTGAAATAATGAAATGGCCAGTGAGAGTCCTGACCTAAACCCAATAGAAAACCTCTGGAAAATCCTTGGTGCAAAGTTATGGCCAAGAAACCACAGTCATAGAAGGGTGGAAGAGACATGAGGAAAAGTGGACCAAAATCACACCAGAGCAGTGTGAGAGACTTGTGATGTCCTGTGGCCGCAAATGTGCTGAAGTCCAATTAAAAGCCTGTACACTTCCTACTGATTGGTAACTGTTGTAACCTTTACTAAATTTATTTTAATCTTTCCCTGCGCTATTCTCTAAAGTGTTTTCCACAATAATAAAACTTTATTAACTTAAAACCTTTATTTTACACAAAAACCTTCAAATGTTGATTAATGTAGATTACATTCTCTCTGAAAAATCAAGTAATCATACATTTTTCTCTAATGTTTATCTCAAGTGTATACCCACAGACAGTTAGGTCTATCCATTTTTTGACAGTAAGCCTAGGGTCAGATTAGCGCTATTAGCTGTGCTCAGGGGAGTTCCATTAAAAACATAGAATTTGGGAGCCTTGACGCAGTGTTACTGCCATGGTAATGTGGCGTCAGCGTTGCCAATCCATCTCTATGGTGACAGAGCCCTGAGCGCAGCTCAAATGCCGGCATCTGAGTGCCAGTGCTTGAATTTTTGTGCTTTTCCCTAGTGTGTCAAATGACGCTTCAGAGCGCGTCATTTGATGCGCTAGGAAAAAGCACGAGAATTCAAACTCCGCTACTCAGATGCTGGCGTTTGAGCTACACTCGTGGTTCCGTCACCATAGGGATGAATTGGCAGCGCTGATGCCGCGTTACCGTACCGGTAACACTGCGTCAAGGCTCCCAAATTCTATGTTTTTAACAGAACTCCCCTGATCGCAGCTAATAGCGCTAATCAGATCCTAGCCTAAGAGGATTTTTGACATTTTAGCTATTTACTAAAATATATTTAAGACACAGTTATATAATCTATTTGGATTTAAGGTGCAGAGTCAGCTTTAAGTAAGAGTTTAAGAATTACTGCTGTTTAATCTTTGCTTAATCATTTTCAAGGGACTAAAAGTAATTGGACAATTATATCAAAAGCTGTTTAATGGGCTGCATAAACTATTCCCTCATTAATCGATCATCAATTAAGCAGGTAAAATGCCTGGAGCTAATGCCAGGAGTTGTATTTGAGAGAAAAAAGGGGGGGGGGACAAAGGCGCAATAGTGCCCCTATCACTAGACACTAGTACTGGTAGGTGAGACAAAAAGCCACTCACCTATGTCAGTTGTGATCCCCACAACTGGTTAGTAAGCCTGGTAGGACAAATTCCTGGATGGCTGCTGCTGGACTTCCACCGGTTTCCACTTACGGAAACGACATCAAATGCTTGAGGGAAGGAGGTGTATCACAGTCCGCGCTGCCAAGATTTCCGCGTGTAAAACATGCAAGGGAGCCGGTGTCAAAACAAACCTTTTCCTTTATTGATCAATAAAGGAAAAGGTTTGTTTTGACACCGGCTCCCTTGCATGTTTTACACGCGGAAATCTTGGCAGCGCGGACTGTGATACACCTCCTTCCCTCAAGCAGGAGTTGTATTTGCATTTGAAAGCTGTAATGTAAAGCCACAACATGAGGTCAAAGGAGCTTTCAATCGAAGAGAAAAAGACAAACATTAGGCTGAAAAAAGCAGAAATTCATCACAGATAACTAGACTGTTAGGAGTGGTCAAATCGACAGTTTGGTGCATTCTGTAAAAAAAAAAAGAAAAAAAGAGCACTGGTATGCTTGGGAACTCAAGAAGGCTTGGACATCCACAGAAGAAAGTAGTGATGGATGATCACAGAATAATTTCCACGATAAAGTAAAACCCTACACAAAATCCACCCAATTGAAAAACTTAGACACTGAAATACCTACTTACTGTAGAGGACATTTTACAGGAAGTGTTTCAGTATCTAAGTCTACCATAAAGTGAAGACTTTATGAGGGAACAAATCATCATCGGTTCATGATAGCAAGCAAACAATTAATCAGCCTTAGAAATAGAAAGGTCAAATTAGACTTTGCAAAAAAAAGCTCTGAAGAATCCAGTCTAGTTCTGGAATAGCATCCTATGGAAAGATGAAACTAGGGTTAATCTGTACAAGAATGATGGAAAGAAGAAAGAATGGAGGAAGCTTGGAATGGCGCATGATGATGGAATGGGCTTCCAATGGCACAAGGTCACCAGTGTTTATTGTTGATATGACTGAAGACAGAAGCAGCCAGATGAATTCTGATGTGTACAGGGCTATACTATCTACTTAGTTTCAACCAAATGCTGCAAGGCTGATTGGGCAGTGCTTCAAAGAATAGATTGACAATGACCCAAAACATACTGTGAAAGCAACCTAGGAGGTTTTTAAGGTAAAGTGTAATATTATGTAATGGTTGAGTCAATCACTACATCTCAACCCCATTGAGCACGCATTTCACATGCTTAAGACAAGACCCACAGACAAATAATAACTGGGGTCTGCTGCGGTACAGGCCAGGCAAAGCATCATGTTTGGTGACATCAATGGCTTTAAGACTGTAGGCATTTACTATATTACTAAAAGTGCTATTATAATGATACTGTATTCTCGACAGATGTTAGTCAAAACCTATCCAAGCCATGCAGGTAAAGAAATTAAACCATAGATGTTCATAAATTAAATTATGTGTGACAATGAGAAATGACACAGTGAAAAAGTATTGAATACGCTTACTGAAATTTATTCAATATTTCATACAAAAGTCTTTGTTTATGATGACAGCTTCAAGATGCCTGCATAGAGGAACTTGTGACATGTATTGCTCAGGTGTGATTTTAACCCTTGCTCCTACACATTCACTCTTCAAATCCTGAAGGCTCCTTCCATGAACTCTGAGATTTAGTTCCTTCCATAAAATTTCTATTGGTTTTATGTCAGGTGATGGACTAGCAGTTTTGTTTTCTTTCTCTGTTTTCTTTCTTTCTTCTTCCGGCTTCCTCCTCTGGCGCACAGACAATGACGTCATTGCCTGTGCCCACTGGAGGAGGAAGCCGGAAGAAGCCGGATGAAGCCGGAGGAGCACGATGGCGGCGGCGGGACAGCGGCAGGGGTAAGTATAATGATCTATTTCTTTACAGGATTGCGGCAGCAAGGGGGAGCCTGTATACTGATGGGGGCGGGCGGCCTGTATACTGTATAGAGTGTATACAGTATACAGTGACTCGCGTATAAGCCGAGGGGGGTACTTTTCAGCCCAATTTTTGGGCTGAAAAACTCGGCTTATACGTGAGTATATACGGTAGTTTAATATGGTGTAGGTCCACAGCCTGAATTCTACGTGGTATAGATTCATACAAGGTGATATCATTGGCCCGGTGGATCTCCACGAAATAGCACCCCAGATCATCTCAGAACCTCCGCCATGTTTTACAGTTGGGAGAAGGCAGTCTGGATGGAATGCTTCTTTCGGCTGTCTCCAAACGTACACTCGGCCGGAGGTCGGAAAATGGGGTAACGATGATTCATCTGAGAATATCACATGTTTCCACTGCTCGAGGGACCAATTCTGGTCACCACTCTACACCACTCTACACGCTTGGAAACATTTGTCATTGAGAGCAGCGGTTTTCTAATTGCAGCTCTTTCGTGGAATCCAGATTTGTGCAGCTCCTGACAAACAGTTTTCGTGGAAACTGGGTTCTGTAGGTGTTCATTGAGCTCAGCAGTGATTTTCGGAGCCATGGTCTTGCGATTGTCTCTCACAATTCGCTTTAGAGTCCGACGGTCTCTCTCAGTCAACTTCGACTTTCGGCCGGACCTGTGCTTTGCTGTGGACATTTTACCTTCTCTTTCAGACGCAGTCATTACTTTGGAGACAGTACCTCTTGACACGCCAAGCATTCGGTCACTTTCTGTTACTCTAGCGCCTGCCATACGAGCCCCAACACCATTGGTATCTGGTTCTCATCAATGTTCTTACAATTCGGCAAAACAAACAATTAATTTACATACACTTAACACAATTGATCAACTACAAAACATTAACACATGTCACGGTTTGCATGTTTATAACATGTTCGAAAATTTTGATGCCAAAACATTAGGTGTTACCAATATTTTGTCCAACCCCTGTAAATATTATATATATATGTACACTGTTTCCATTGATTAGCTTTTAACTTAAGCACCGACATATATATATGTGTATTTTGACCACAGTCCATAAGAGGAAAATTGTAATTTTTTAAGCTTTGCAGGTTAGAGCATGTTATTGGGATTGCAATCTAATCAATTCACAGTATGTGATCTATAGACATTGATGTGAATTGACAAAAAATCTGAAAAAATATTTGTATGCATGTCAGGATAATTTCCAATTCTGTATGTAAATATCTTTAAGCTCATATCCCGGGTGAATAAAACAATGTATTGTTTCTAGTGAAAAGAGAAAGCTCATTGAAGAGATTCAGTACTATTAAAATTAATTTCTGTGACTGATGAATCATCTCTGAAACAAAACACATCATTTCATTCTTAACCTGCTTCTGCAATTTCTAAAGTAGAATGGCATGAATAGAAACAATGTTTCCTACCTATCTCTTACTACTTCAGAGAGATGAAGTAATTTTCTGAAAACAATAATTATACAACACAGAGTGAAATATGTATTTTCATATAATCAGCCAAGCAACTGAATTTGTGTAAGTTTCTTTATTTTTTAATTTATATTTTCCTCAAAAGGCAAGCTTAAATCTCCCTAAGAAAATACTGAAAGCTTCTTTATATATTGTGTAATAAAAAATCAGACATAGTTATAAAACAGTAGTACTTAAAAAGCTAGAAAAAATAAGAATAGCATTTAATGTGTCATCGTCAACAGCACATTATCTTATTCAATTAATATGCATTGTCAAAATGATTGTCCAAGGTTGGAAAAAAAGTTTTTTTTTTTCATGACAAAACATTGGCAATATTCTTAATACTCTATATATTGGAATTCAGACATATTGACTTAAACAGATCTGTTAAAATACCTTGAGCAGTCTTCAACTATTAATCTAAAAGCAGAGAGAGACATCAAGAGGCGCAAATGGGTCTTATTGTTTAGATAAGATTGTAAGACCGTGAGTGTATGTGCTCACCTGGTTCGGTTGTGATAACCCACAACCAGTATGCTTACATGAACAGCTGCCCTGGATCTGAACTTCCACATGCACATTGGTGGTGTATCTAGATATCCAAAAGAGAGTAGTGCTCATATGATCCGCACGGCTGTGAAAGATGAAAAGATAAGGAATACAAAGCTCCTTCAGTGCTTTTGTTTATTCCCAATGCATTTCGGTGCCATCCCTGTACCCCTGAGGAAGGTGCAGGGACGCACCGAAATGCATTGGGAATAAAGAAATAGCACTGAGAAGCCTTGTCTTGTCTTTTCTTCCCGACGGCAGCACGGAGCATATGAGCACCACTCACTTTTGGATATCTTCAACTATTAATGACTGGGGTAAAAAAGAGAATCAATCTTTTACTGCATATCCCCTTTTGGAAAGTTCTGAAAAATCATTTATTTAGTTTTAACTATAATCCTTTAATCCACGTTAGCACTTCATTGTTAAACATTGGATTTTTGCTCCATAAAGATGTTTTGAATTTTTTTATGTAATAAGTATATACATAGATAGCATTTGCAATGCTTTTCTGTACACAAAGGGAAGTAATAAACATCACATTCAAGTAAAAGGCAAAAGGTTATGTGTTTACTAGCCATTTTGGTCCACTCCCCCATAAGCAGGAGTGCTTGTTCAGTCAAGCGCTACTGTGTGATCTATGCTACAGCCATCACCAGACATGACTGTCAATCTGAAATAGAACATGCCCAATAAATGTCTTCCTGGACAATCAGTTGGCTGGCTCTTCCATACACATTAGTCTGTCAGACTAACCCATTTATACTGGCGGGTTTGGCCAGAATTCATCTAATAAGTATGCCAAAGACCTATGCTACAGAGACAATGCCATTGTTTGGTAGACTGTGACAAATGCTATAAATCCAAGCTGTTCACTCAAAAATCTCTCAAATAATTTTATTACTATCTATTTTTTGATGTGTCAATTGATTAATATACCATTGTAAAAAGTTGGTATAATCTTTAATAACTGTAAAAAAAATGAAAAGTAGCTTTCTATTTAGCAACAATATGTATTCTGGGGTCCATTGTAAAAGACTTAAGTTAATTGACCTGAATTATCAAGACCGTCATTGTTCATGAAAAGGTTAAAAGAATACCTAGAAATAGTCTATTGAAAACAAAAAAGTTGAGAATAGAGAAAAACGTTTTATATTCAACTTTAGATTTGGTCCATTAAATGAGATAATAAAATCAGCAATCTATAAGAACTGGTATCTTATTGAAAATGACTAGGACTTTTGATAAATAGCCATTAGAAAACTAATGGTAACCGAGTTGCAAAAATATAGGTGACATGATAGTCAGAAAAAAAATGTTGCCTGAAAAAATGTGGCTTCAAAAAATAGCCCTATAGGTAATGTTAAATGTGGAAAATGTACATTTTGTCCTCAGCATTTAACTATTAACACTTTAAAAATTGGCTCATTATACCATAATGTAAAACAGTTATGTAAAAAACACAATACGTCCTCAGTTGAGGGAACACTCCAAATCCATTCTGTCGGGATCGGTTCTCCTAGACTTATTAACCATATCACAACATGTACAACAGTAATCCTCATACCCTGACCTTTGCAGGTCTGGAAAAAAATGAATGTTCCACCACAGGGTGGAAATGTCCATACAATCCTCTTACAAAAAGAGGCAAATTGAATAATAAACTTGAGAGCACAAGGGCCAGCGGGCTTCAATGCTAAAAATGATTTGGCTGTCTTTTTATGAATTTATAACAATATGCATTTAGTTTTGATGGTGGTGGCGTTGGCACTGTTGTTTCTTTCTTTTTTAACAATTGATGTTTAGTAAACAAAATGTTATAGTTTAGTATTTCAGGAATTTGTCTATATGTGTCTCTCATATGTGGCCTAATTAATATGTATGATGCACCCACACTAGGCTATGTTTAAAGAGATGCTGTTCACACTGAGTTGTGGAACCAGTTGATGTTCCAGAGGTCATGAAACAGCTGTTGTTTGTACCCCATACTCCAGTATTATGTGCAATAAAGAAAAATAAAGATTGTCCGCTAAACCAGTGAGTGCTACTCTTTTCCTATTCTAATGTAAAGATTATAAGGACTGACATGTTCAGTATGCACCCAGTAGCTAGAATATGACTTTGGAGGGGAAAAGCGGTGTCTGTGGATCACTAAGCATGTGAGAATAGTCAGTAATGCCCAATCGTGATCTATTGGTATTGTAGTTAGTAATGCTTTGGGCTCTAGTACATTGGCTTCATCCACAAGAAGTTCAAGGATTAGGCTAGGGTCAGACCTGCATCTGTCCCTAGTTTGGCGGATGCGCCTGAAACTTAGAAAATGTCAGTTTAGCGCATAGCGTTACCAGCAGATAATGCTATGCACCACCAGGCAACAAATCTCTATGGCAACCAGACGCTTATCGCAGCCGCCGGCTCCACAGAGATCTCCAGGATGTACGCTTTTGCAGAGAGCACAGGATAACGCTGCAAACAGCGTTTCATGTGCGCTCTGCAAAAGCGCATGTGCACAGGAAAACGCGGCAGATCACTTTTCCTGTGCGCTTTGCAAAAGCGCATATCCTGGAGATCTCTGTGGAGCCGGCGGCTGCAGTAAGCGTCTGGTTACCATAGAGTTCAATAGACAGGTGGCACATAGCGTTACCTGCTGGTAACACTATGCGCTGCTCCGTGCTGAAACTAAGTTTTTGACAGATCCTGCAGACTAGGGCAGACGGAAGTCTGTCCCCAGCCTAATAACTATGACAAATATATGATTTTTGCTATAATATAAATGATGAGCACATATTGTGTTCCTACTGCATACTTATGTTTTTCTAATATTACCATTTGTCCTTTTTGTGGGGAACAGGGGAAGCAGAATTAGCAGTCATACCCCCAATAGACTACAATATTACAAAAATCTCATAGAAAGTAAAGTGTCTTACAAGTTTATCCTTGGGGGCACAGAAGCATTACATTTAGCATTGCGTTTGGAGATCTCTATACAAAGTATGAATGTGAAACTGTATATTCTCTTTCTATGCGTTTTTAGTAAATTAAAACTTGTTGAACTTTCATAAATAATTAAACAATGCAAGATAATACTTGTTTCTTATTATAAGTAGTTATTGTTTGTATAGACTGAAAACAAAAGGCAATAATCACAATATCATCAGAAAGAGATAACATCACCAAAGAAAGTCAGCAATTTGCATTATCTCATTATTTTCCTAAATAATTATCTGAAGAATAGAAAGCATCCCAGTTCGATAAAATGAAAAGATTTATTAAACAATGCTTCTTATAAGAGGTTTAAGCAAGTAAAAAACAGTGAAACTGATTATTCTGAATTTCCTCAAAGGATTTCTTTTTCCTGTATTCTTGTACATCTTTAAGCTCAAGAATTCTAAATGGAGCAAAATTTGCTGCATCAGGAACATGGTTTATTAAACATGAATTTTAAGAGAGACTGATGAGATAATTATGCGCCCTAAGATGGTTTCCCAAATGAGAAGGAGACAATATGCAATATATCTTGTCCAGTATATTACTATAAATGAGAAGTGTTTGTATAGAGAGTAGCCGTGACATTGTTTTGCCTCCTCATATAAATAATAACCAGAACATGCTACTAATTGGAATCAAAATTATGGTTCATAAAAGTATAACATTTTACCGAGTTCAATAATTTGTTATACCAATATTTGCTAAATATACGCCAGTCAATAACCTTTTATGCTGTGCAATATATGTGCAGTTTAGCAGCTAATCTTTGGTATCTTTTCTGCGAGTGTAGTTTAATCCTATTTGTAGTAAGGGGAATCTGACAGCACATTTTTGCTACCTCCACTGACAGCAATATAATTTAGGCAAAGAAAGCCAGAATTCAACAGTGTATCACATAGGTTACTGGCTGAAGTTGTTCTCACTCTGTTCTTAACAAAGAATTGAGCTTTAGAAACACAGCTGAGCTGAGATAGCTGCCTCCGCCCACACCAGGCTGTCACTGGAGATAGCGCATTCACTGTGAAGCATGTCTGACTGTCCTGAGCATGACATTGTAATCCTACAAAGTTAACAAAACATTTAGTTTAAGTGAAAAACAGCATAGTGCTTGATAAAAGGAATACAGTGGCTTTTTCCTCTTTAACTCCTGCAGCATGCTGTTCTCAGCTTACATAGAAAAAACCTGCTGATCAATTCCCTTTAATAACGGTATATTGTCCACTATTTATCAGATCAGTCACTAAAAAATGTAGGATATCTGTAGGGTATTATAAACTGTAAATAAATTAAAAAACTAATGTTTAGAGAAGTCTAATGTACTGAATTAGTACAGTTTACCTATGAAATGTTAGTATATGGTGGCAAACATGTTCTTGACCTCCATTGCTTCTGCTCTTGGATTCCAAACATCGATACGCACAGCCTGATAAAGTTGCAGTAAACTATCATTTTGAGACATTGTTTCATGACAAGGCATCTGGGTATTATAGAGACTGTTGCCCTGCTTGGGAACTTCTCTCCAGTAACTAGAATGGAAAACATATTCCAATTTCCAGTTCTGCTTTTGACATTGGCCCAGTTTACATCCAATGCTGGGCTGCGTTTGCATTTGTATGCGTTTTTACAGCTAAAAACACATTCAAACACATGTGTTAACGCACCCATAGGCTGCAATGGAAAATGCATTGCAAACGCATGAAAAAACGCATGTCATTTTGCAAAAATGCAAAACGCGTGCATTTTTGCAAATGCATCCCTAGACACAGCAGCCCACATTTCTGGCTGCGTTTTGTATGTGTTTGTAATGCGTTTTCCATTGCAGCCTATGGGTGAGTTAACGCATGCTGCACTGGATTACTTTTGTGCCTTTTGTTCATGTGTATATTTTGATGAGCGGTGTCCCAATTAGTCCACTATTCTACCCTTTTCCCTATACTATGCCACTCTTGGATAAACTGTATTAGTAAATCTAACAGTACTGTTTTGTTTTCTTTAAGGTTTGATACCTTTCAAGAAATTACAATATAACACACCCGACCTGTAATAATTATATAATATGATAGTGAGGGGGTGGACAAGGAGGACAGGGATGTCAGCAATAGGACTCATCAGACCTGAAGTCACTTTGTCGCAGTTGATGAGCAAGCAGACATTGGCCAACGTTTGTACCAAGAACTTCAGAAATAAAAAATTAGAATTTTTGAGTTTTTTGAAAAAAACGTAAGTTTTTAACTTTTTCCTCATATATATATGGCTTATAGCACTTGTACATCATTGGTAGTAGCTGTGTGCTGCAAGAATTTTTTATTAAATTATTTGACCCTGCGTCCTTGCTAGCACCAGTTCACATTAGTCTGCAAGTGCTGTGCAGTTTTTTTCTTGTTGTAAATCTCATGGAGTTGCAGGCTCCATGACTGCAAATTGCAACCTCATTACCTACAGGTGATCGAGGGTCTAGATGGTGTCTGCCCACTGAGGAGTGGGGGGGTGGACAAGGAGGGCAGGGATGTCAGCGATAGGACTCATCAGACCTGAAGTCACTTTGTGGCAGTTGATGAGCAAGCAGACATTGGCCAATGTGTGTACCAAGAACTTCAGAAATAAAAAATTAGAATTTTTGAGTTTTTTGAAAAAAACGTAAGTTTTTAACTTTCCTCATATACATATGGCTTATAGCACTTGTACATCATTGGTAGTTGCTGTGTGCTGCAAGAATTTTGTATTAAATTATATATATACATATATATATTATATATAAATATATATATATATATATATATATATATATATATATATATGTATATATATACCGTATATACTCGTGTATAAGCCGACCCGTGTATAAGCCGACCCCCTACTTTTGCCCCCAAAACCTGGGAAAACCTATTGACTCGTGTATAAGCCGAAGGTGAACCCCAGCACAAGTATACAGCCCCCAGCAGTGTGGTATACAGCAGCCTCCCCAGTGGTAGTATACAGCAGCAGCCCCAGTGGTATATACAGCAGCAGCCCCAGTGGTAGTATACAGCAGCCCCAGTGGTAGTATACAGCAGCCCCAGAGGTATACACAGCAGCCCCAGTGGTAGTATACAGCAGCCCCAGAGGTATATACAGCAGCCCCAGTGGTAGTATACAGCAGCAGCCCCAGTGGTAGTATACAGCAGCAGCCCCAGTGGTAGTATACAGCAGCAGCCCCAGTGGTAGTATACAGCAGCAGCCCCAGTGGTATACACAGCAGCAGCCCCAGTGGTATATACAGCAGCAGCCCCAGTGGTAGTATACAGCAGCCCCAGAGGTAGTATACAGCAGCCTCAGTGGTAGTATACAGCAGCCCTTAGGTAGTATACAGCAGCCCCAGAGGTATATACAGCCCCAGAGGTATATACAGCAGCCCCAGTGGTAGTATACAGCAGCAGCCCCAGTGGTAGTATACAGCAGCAGCCCCAGTGGTAGTATACAGCAGCAGCCCCAGTGGTATACACAGCAGCAGCCCAGTGGTATATACAGCAGCAGCCCCAGTGGTAGTATACAGCAGCCCCAGAGGTAGTATACAGCAGCCCCAGTGGTAGTATACAGCAGCCCTTAGGTAGTATACAGCAGCCCCAGAGGTATATACAGCCCCAGAGGTATATACAGCAGCCCCAGTGGTAGTATACAGCAGCAGCCCCAGTGGTAGTATACAGCAGCAGCCCCAGTGGTATATACAGCAGCAGCCCCAGTGGTATATACAGCAGCAGCCCCAGTGGTAGTATACAGCAGCCCCAGAGGTAGTATACCGCAGCCCCAGTGGTAGTATACAGCAGCCCCAGAGGTATATACAGCAGCCCCCCCATATCAGTATACAGGCCCCCCCTTGGGTAGTAATCCTGTAAAGGAAGAGATTAGTATACTTATCCCTCCGCTGTCCCGCTGCCGCTGTCCCACCGCCACCGCCATCACGCTCCTCCATCTTCATCCAGCGTCTTCCGTCTTCTTCCGGCTTCCTCCTTCCTCCAATGACGTCATTGCCTGCGCCCACCGGAGGAAGCTGGAAGAAGACGGAAGACGCTGGATGAAGACGGAAGAGCGCGATGGCGGCGGGACTGCGGCAGCGGGACAGCGGAGGGATAAGTATACTAATCTCTTCCTTTACAGGATTACTACCCAAGGGGGGGGGCCTGTATACTGATATGGGGGGAGGGCACTGTATACTGTATACATTGTATACAGTATACAGTGACTCGCGTATAAGCCGAGGGGGGGGACTTTTGAGCCCAATTTTTGGGCTGAAAAAACTCGGCTTATACGCGAGTATATACGGTATATATATATATATATATATATATATATATATATATATATATATTACTTGTAGTTTAATATATGGTTCTGTTTATAGACCATGATGAAGACACATTAAAAAGTGTTGAAACGCGTAGTCTGTAAGGGGAATCCCCCTATATGGATTACCTGCTCTCAGTTTAGAGATGTGACCCTTTTAACTACCCACAAAAAATGTAAATCTTAAAAGAAAAGAAGCACCATCTGGATTCCTTGCTGGACCTTGTTAATATACTTCTGTTTTTCATATCACTTTCTAGCAGCAGGGCTACAAAAATAAAGGTTTTCTGTTGCAAAATGTAAAAGTTCATTTAAAGTCTATACTGTAACATTCTGTTCGTGACCAATGTTTTCCAAGTTATCTTTTCAGCTGTGAAGTTTGTCCATTAATCCTGTCAAAACTATGGAGGATGTTGTAGTAAGATCATACAAGAAACATTCATTTATCATAGCCTTGGGCAGAGCAAACAGATTTCATTTCAAGTATATATGCAGTGTTATAACTCTTCTATATGAGTTTAAATAATAATAATACTGAACATTAAAGGAATCTAACACCTACTGCTCTTTTTCTCAAACAAAACACTAAACACTTTAGATAGCAACATTTGTTGCCAAATAGGTTATTATACTTTATACCTAATTTCCTATTTTTACAAACTTCACAAAAATATACAGAAACTCAATGATTTATGGGGAAAGTATATTTAGTTTTTACCACCACATTTAAGAACAGTATACTTTGGAGACAGAGATCCTAAATCCTGTGATTTGTCTCTTACTGGGCTGCTTGATGTACTTTTCATAAAATCACAGTTTTATCAGCACAATATCACTGAAGAACTGCTAAACCTGCTGCCAGGTAGTCAAGCATATTCATGAACTTTTTAAAACCCTTTTTAAGGAGGCTGGGGGAGGCAGAGGGAGCTTCCTCCTGTCCAATAGATGCCCATAAGACAACAATCGTGAGGGCCTAATCGGTGGCATGGCAACCTAAGAATGTCATATCTGCTAGCTATGGCAAGCGTCTTATACCATGCCAGAAGCAGGGGTCTACGAGGTTTCTGCCAGTGCTGTACTGACAGTTATAATACATTGCAATGCTAGTGCATGTTAATGCATTATAATGCATAAGTAATCACAGTAATGATAGTTAAAGACACAAAAAGGGACTAAGTAAAAAAAAAATTAAGCTCCCCCCCCCCTAAAAAAAAATGTTGCACCAATAAATAAATAGATTTACCGATATCTAAAACCCTCCCCACATATTTGGTATGGCCACATTCGGAACATCCTCAACTATGAAATTGTTACACCATTTAACCCTTCAGTGCACACAGTAAAAAATAATATAAAAGGCGTGGCAAAAGACTATGCTTTTTTATAAATCTGCTGAAAAAAAGAGGAAAAAAAAGGTGATTCAAATGGGAAATATAAATAAAAATGATATCTCAAAAAATGACATCTTGTCTTGCAAAAAACAGGCCCCCAAGCAGCTCTAAATAGAAAAAAGATATGAGCTCACAATCTAAACATCCTATCAGTATGTCTTTGCAAGGAAAACCAGACAATCATGGGGAGAACATACAAACTCTTTGCAGATGTTGTCCTTAGCGTTCTTGGTGGGAATTGAACCCAGGACCTCGGGACCTCAGTGCTGCAAGGGCTGCAATGCTAACCACTTGAGCCACCATGGTGCCCAAGTCAAGGGAGTGTCGTGCATTTTTTTCCTCACATAACATCCGTATGTCCTGCGAGTTCTATACAACTTCTATGCGCGTGTGCTTTCTATTTTCTCACATGACTTATGGATGCTAGGCGAGGAAAAATACTCTCGCATAACATTTGCATGACATACGGATGCCAAGCGAAAAAAAAATGCACATGAGCATAGCACTCACATGACATAGGATGCCAAGCGAGAAAAAAAGCACACTCTCGCATAGCATTTGCATGACATACAGATGCCAAGTGAGAAAAAAAGGCACACCTGCATAGCACTCACATGACGTACAGATGCCACTATCATAGGACTCACATGATATATAGATGCTAGGTGGAAAAATAATACACACTCGCATAGCACTTGCATGACATACAGATGCAAAGTGAAAACAAATGTACACTAGCATAGCACTCGCATGACATATGGATGCTAGGCGAGAAAAAAATTCATGACACTCTCCTGACACTCGCCAACTTTACAGGCTGAAAATCTGAGCGATTTTAAATATGCAGATGTGAACACACCCTTAGACTCCTTATTAGAGGCCTATCATCCAGACTAATCAGACTCCCTGGTTATGATCTCATGAGGGGGTAAACATCCCAAAATATATTTCAGCAAAAAAATTGCCTGATTTGGCTCATTATCCAAAGTCATGTGGCAAGGCTCATTAAAGGGTCGGTATTGCCTTTTAAGATTCCTCGCTGAAGAGCTATTTGCATGTTTTAATCCAGTAAAACAAATTAGTATATATTTAAATGTTTACACATTAAAGCAACATTTCAATTGTTTTAATTTTACAAAAGAAGCTACCCTTAAGAAACAGAAGATTAAAAACGTGTACAGCAGCATTTAATGAGACACTGGTAACTCTGCTTCAAATAGGCCATCAATGTAAAACAACGGATTACGATGGTATAAAAAATCTTGTTAAATCAATGGCTATAACAGAACAATAACGATTGCTGCTTTTGAGCTGTTTTATGTTTTAAATGTTAAATCCTTCCTTACGAAAGGAAAAAAAAAATCTTCTCCCCTGGCTATTCGAAGGATCTATTTTTAATAAGGTCCTAGAAAAGTTGATCAATATGTGACTCTTTTTATATTTCTCCGACATTGTGAATGTGCTGATAACCCAAGAGAACACCTTTAGGGACAGTGAAGTAATTGCATCCATTTGCTATAGAAAGATTGCGCAGAAGCTGACTACACAAACACCTGCTCTCACGGCTTGCGTTCCTCGGTATAGGTGCACATTACTGTGGTCATGATGCATTATGAATCAATGGCAAATCAGTTGTCCAAAGAAGCACTTATCTTCCTTGCTCAGCAAGTCAGCAACTGTTCCAACTGTTCCTCACATAAGTCCTCTCTACTCTCATTCATGTAGTGCAGGTGTAATGAAGCTATTTATCCTCCTGACAACAAAACAGATTTGAACAGTTATGCTGCACTTTGCTATTTTGTGAGAACAAGTCCTGTGTATTTACAGTTCAAATATGCATTTCTGTTCATTAACATTTTAATATAATTAGTATTACAGAAGGTCCTCATATGAAGATTCATAAATACATACTCAATTGGAGAAATCATTTAAAAAGATTTAATATCTACCTGTAAAAAAACACTCACATGAAAATGTGCCACTTATTGGTAATTAACATTTTTAAAAATGTTTTTGGAGACTCGGTTTTATCAAGTTTTTCCTATAATGTCACCTGTACAAGAAGCCATTTAAGTAGAATTTTAAATAAAAAAATTATAAAAAATGATGTAGATAGATTATGTATCAGATATACTAATTTTTCATTAAGGTAAAGACATTACCATCTTTATGTTGAGTGATTTGCAGCCTGCATGGCGTAGACCAGTCAGCATCTGCATGGGGCAGTCTCAGCTCCTGAGCACACCTCATAGTTATGTTTCCAACATTAGACATACCAGTATGTCCTATTTCGGGAAATGGTTAAGAATGGAATACTTCTCCATTTAAAGAAGTACTCTCAGCAAAGTTTTTAACCACTTATTACATTGCAGTTATCATATCATAAGGCACCTTGATCTCACAATGTCTCATTTTGCCTTTCTACCATATTTTTCAGACTTTAAAACACACTTGACAGTAAGACACACCTGTTGGACAACAGAGAATAGAAAATACATACTGTATATTAATATTAAAACTACCCTGGCGATATTAAGGGCCGCTTTACACACACCAACTTCTGTGACCAACTTCTGAACAGATCTCTGGTTGCAGTGAAATCATGGACACATTGTTCCATTTGTACACAGCCACATAATGGACCAATGTGTCCATGATTTCACTGCAACCAGAGATCTGTTCAGAAGTTGGTCACAGAAGTTGGTGTGTGTAAAGCGGCCCTAAGATGTAGAGGGAGTAATGTGGGAGTAATGTTGGTTGGCTTTGGTGTGCTCTTTATTTGGTGCTCTAGGGTTGAGGCTGAGGGTAATGAATTATTATTATTCTAAGGTGGAAGTATTCTAGGATGATTGCATGAAAAAAGGCATTACATATCACATAATGTCCCTAACAGTGACTAAAAAGCCTCAATATGGTTTACGTTGTCTTGTACCAAAGTCGATAAAAAGAAAAAGTACTAGACTTCAGTTTGCCAAAATGTACAAAAGTAAGCCAAAATCCTTCTGGGAAAGCATCTTGTGGACATATGAGACCGGGATAAAGATTTTAAGTACCGTATATACTCGTGTATAAGCCGACCCGTGTATAAGCCGACCCCCCTACTTTTGCCCCCAAAATCTGGGAAAAACTATTGACTCGTGTATAAGCCAAGGGTGGACCCCAGCACAGGTATACAGCCCCCAGCAGTGTGATATACAGGCCCCCCCGATGATATACAGGCCTCCCCAGTGGTAGTATACAGCCCCCAGCAGTGTGGTATACAGCAGCCTCCCCAGTGGTATATACAGGCCCCAGCAGTGTTACAGCAGCCTTCCCAGGGTATATACAGCAGCAGCTCCAGGGTATATACAGCAGCAGCCCCATGGTATATACAGCAGCAGCCCCAGGGTATATACAGCAGCAGCCCCATGGTATATACAGCAGCAGCCCCAGGGTATATACAGCAGCAGCCCCAGGGTATATACAGCAGCAGCCCCATGGTATATACAGCAGCAGCCCCATGGTATATACAGCAGCAGCCCCAGGGTATATACAGCAGCAGCCGCAGGGTATATACAGCAGCAGCCCCAGGGTATATACAGCAGCAGCCCCATGGTATATACAGCAGCAGCCCCAGGGTATATACAGCAGCAGCCCCATGGTATATACAGCAGCAGCCCCAGGGTATATACAGCAGCAGCCCCATGGTATATACAGCAGCAGCCCCAGGGTATATACAGCAGCAGCCCCATGGTATATACAGCAGCAGCCCCAGGGTATATACAGCAGCAGCCCCATGGTATATACAGCAGCAGCCCCATGGTATTTACAGCAGCAGCCCCATGGTATATACAGCAGCAGCCCCAGGGTATATACAGCAGCAGCCCGAGTTATACAGGCCCCCCCATGCTCGGTAAACCTGTAAAGGAAGATGATTATACTTATCACTGTCCCGCTGCCATCCCCGCTCTGCATCGCGCTCCTCCATCTGCATCGCGCTCCTCCATCTGCATCGCGCTCCTCCATCTGCATCGCGTTCCTCCATCTTCATTCACCGGCTTCCGATTTCCTGTGTTCTACGCCGAAAATGACGTCATTGTCGGCGCTGACAGGAAGCCGGAAGATGGAGGAGCGCGATGCAGATGGAGGAGCGCGATGCAGAGCGGGGACGGCAGCGGGACAGTGATAAGTATAATCATCTTCCTTTACAGGTTTACCGAGCATGGGGGGGGCCTGTATACTGATGGGGGGCCTGTATACTGATGGGGAGGGGGGGCGCCCGTGTAGTGACTCGCGTATAAGCCGAGGGGGTAACTTTTCAGCCCAATTTTTGGGCTGAAAAACTCAGCTTATACGCGAGTATATACGGTAAATAACATCATTCTACTGTTTACCGGAAATGGCTTGATGCCTGAAAAGAAAAGTACTCAGTACCTACAGTCAAATATGGTGGAGGCTCAAAGATGTTTTATGGTTGTTTTTCTGCCTCTGGCACTGGATACCTTGACTATGTGCAAGTCATCATGAAATCTGAAGATTACCAAAGGGTTTTGGGTCACAATGTAGTGCCCAGTGTCAGAATGGCCAGGGTCAGACTTGAGCCCTGGATCCATTAAAACCATCAGTTTTTCAATTTAGAATTTTAGAAAAACTGATGCTTTTAACGGATCCATAAGCTCCCATGCAAAAAATGCAGTGTGAAAATGCACTGCTAAAAACGCTATGTGTTTTTTTATTGCACCCAAAAACGCTGCTAGCAGCATTTTTGGGTGCAGTAAAAAAAACACATAGTGTTTTTTTAACATGGGGTCCTATGGGAAACACATCCGTTAACGCATGGTACATATAGGTACTATGCGTTAACGTATAGTGTTTTTTGGATGAAAAAATGGCAATTTCCAAAAATGGAATCAGGTTTTGAAAATGGAGAAAAACTGCATGCCAAGTGTGACCCTAGCCAAAGCTAGGTTTGCCTCCTAGGTTATGAGTCTTCCAGGAGGACAATGCGCAAAACATTCTTCAAGAAGCACCCAGAAATGGATGGCAACAAAGAACTAGAGAGTTCTGAAGTGGCCAGCAAAAGGATTGGATCTAACCCCATCAAACAAAGAAATATAAAATTGCGGTTGGGAGAAGGCACCCTTCAAATGTGAGAGACCTGGAGAACTTTGCAAAAGAAGAGTGGTCCAAAATTCCAAATGAGAATTGTGAGAAGCTGCAGCAGGGATGAACAAAGCATACGGTAACCGGATTGCTCCGGATTACACATCCTGAGCAATCCGGTTACCACATGCGGTGATCAAGACACATTTTTTTACAAAAATGTGTCTGAAGGCACTTGCGATTACCACATCCAGATGTGGATGCGGTAACCACAATTTGTCTTCCTAATGTGACCCTAGCCTTTGTCATTTTTTTCCTAAACAATGCTATAAAAAACAGATCCGTTTTATTGTGGCATTAAAAACGGATCCGTTTTTCCATAGGGTCCCATGTTAAAAAAATGGATCCGGTTTTTTCCCTGCACTCAAAAATGCTGCTAGCAGCGTTTTTTTGGAACCAGTAAAAAAAACTGACACCATTTCAGTCACACTTGAGTGCACCATCAGGTTTTAGCATCAGGTTTTGGACTAGCCTAACTGAAACCTTCTACACTCTAAGTAGAAATAGAAAGGCCCAGTTCACAAATAAGACTATGCTGCATTTGCCTGCATTTGCGTGCATTTTTACCACTAAAAACGCATGCAAACGCATGGGTTACCACACCCATAGGCTGCAATGCAAAACACACTGCAAAAACATGTAATTTTGCAAAAACGCAACCCTAGATGCAGCAGTCCACGTTTTTGGCTGTGTTTGCAAAAACGCATGTGTTTTGCATTTTTGCAAAATGACATGGGTTTTTGCATATGTTTGCAATGCGTTTTGCATTGCACTCTATGGGTGCGTTAACACATGTATTTGGATGCGTTTTTACTGGTAGCGCAGGCAAACACAGCCAAAATGCAGATGTGAAAAGGTTCAAAGTCTCTTTTCTCCGCACATAAGATTTCAATTTACTCAGGAGAAATTGCACAATAAATTGTATTGTTTTCACCTGTATATGAATATTAAACATTTGGGGCTAAAGTAACAGTTTGTAGGAAAAAGTAATACTTAAATTTTTTTTTCTTCCACATTGCTACGTTCCTGTGAAGCACCTAAGAATTAATAAACTTTTTGGATGTGATTTTGAGCAATTTTAAGAGTCGTGTCACTTTTGGGCATTTTCTTAAAGTCACTTCAGATGTGATTCGGTCTCTAAACATAAATGTTTTGTAAATTTTTTTGGAGAACTGAGAAATTGGTTGTACATTTTAAGCCTTTAAACTTCCTAACAAAAAATAATTATATTTGAATAGTGGTGCTGATATAAGCTAGACATGTTGTAAATGTTATTTCTTAACTTTTTGTGTGACATACCGTATTTTTCACTTTCTAAGACGCACTTTTGCCTCCCAAAACTAGGGGGGAAAAGGGGGTGCGTCTTAAAAAGCGGCTGTGAAAAAATAAGCAATTAAAAAAAAAATTTAATAATACCGGGGAGGGGGGGGGGGGTGGCATGTTCCGTAGGGTGAGGGGCACAGCTTCACTACCAGAGCTGCAGGGGATGACCGGCAGTAGCAAGCGGTGGGCGCCGCCATATTCTCTCTCCCCGGCTGCATTCACTAAGCAGTGTGCAGACGGCCGGTAGAGATAGAGACTCCAGAATGGCCGCGGGTCTCCGATATGGCCATTTTGTTGAAGTCTTTCCTGACTGGCTGCAGAGTTAGTAATACTAGTGAATGCAGCCAGCCAAAAGAAACACACCCACCACTTCCTGCCACCTCTCATCCCCCGGTACTCCACTCCTGCACCCGTGCCCCTTCTGCAGCGTCGGCCCTGCTCCTGTGCCTCTCACCCTCCTGAACCTGCCTCTGGCACCCCCGCTCAGCAGCTGCATGTCAGTAAGCCATTGGGGTCTGGCGGGGTGGGGGAGGTGATGGGGAAGAGGCATATACACAAAAGGGGCAATACACAGGATGGGGACATATATACAAGATGGGGGGTCATAGTTTCAGGATACAGGGACATATATAAAGGATGGGGGGCATAGTTTCAGGATGGGGCATATATACAGGTTGGGGGACATATACACAGGATTGGGGGCATATATACAGGATGGGGGACATATATACAGGATGGGGAGCATATATACAGGATGGGGGACATATATACAGGTTGGGGGGCATATACACAGGATGGGGGCATATATACAGGATGGAGGACATATATACAGGATGGGGGACATATATACAGGTTGGGGGGCATATATACAGGATGGGGGGCATATATACAGGATGGGGGCATATATACAGGATGGGGGACATATATACAGGATGGGAAACATATAGATAAGATGGGGGAATGTATATGCCAGAATGGGGTATATATACAGGATGGGGGGCCGTATTTACAGCATGGGGACATGTATGCCATAATGAGCAATATATATACCAGGATGGGGACATATTTACAGTATGGGGACATATATACCAGGATGAGGGACATGTATACCAGAATGGAGGGGACATACACACCGGAATACCAGGATGGGGGGGTTTATGTACCAGGATGAGGTACATATATACTGATTTGTAAGACGGACACTGGCATTATAAGACGGACCCCATTTAACATTAAAAATAATTTATTTTCTCTTTTCCTTCACCAAATTTGGGGGTGCGTCTTATAATTAGGTGCGTCTTATAAAGCAAAAAACACGGTAACTCTCTGGTTTAAAGGATAAAATTCAGTTTGAAAATTGCAAAATGTTGTAAATTTCAGATATTTTCTCAAATAATCACAAAATATATCAATTTAAATGTACTTTTACCATAAAGTTCAATGTGCCACAAAAACAATCTCAGTATCACTGGGATCCATTGAAGCATTCCAGAGTTATAACCTCATAAGGTGACACTGGTCAGAATTGAAGAACGGGACCTCTCAGGAAGGTGAAAACAGGCTGGATGGTTAGGGGGTTTAAGGCAGCATAGTTTGTGACTAGTCAGGCTCCTTTTAGCTTGTTTGTTAATAAATATGTGTCATAATTGCGCAAACAATTTCTTTATGTGCACTCATGTAAGAGCTTAGTGCTTCTGCTTGTCAACAAGTGTTAAAGTGTTATAGACTTTGGAGTGATCAGTGGATGTATCTGTACTCAGTCACTTATCAACTTACTAGAAAGTAGATTTTGAGTTGTTTAACAAAAAAGAAAAACACTCTTTAAAATAAATGAACAAACTGAAGATGATTTGAACACTTGAGACCAAATGAAAATGTAGAACTGTACTGAGAAATTCTTTCAGACAATAAAATTCATACAAATGGTATACCTAAAGATACAACTTTAGCTACATGTCGGTATCAGTGAAATATGGAACTATCTTGAACATCTCACTCTAATACTTTACTTAGTCCAGCCCACATTTCTAATAACTCTACTTCAGGTGTTTGACCCAACTAAAAGTCTTCATGTTATGCCTCAGGATTAAACCTGGTGACCATGTGCTGTGTGGTAAATTTGCTTCTCTGCTGAACCACATCTTCGTCAATCCTTTTCCAAGTACTGATTTTCTTTTACGTTTGTTTCTATCATTTTGGTTTGCGGTCCGCAAGGTGTTTTGATTTTTTCATTAGGTTTGTCTTATCACATATTGGATGTGGTTAATTATATCTTACTCATATTGGTCTTTTCTGTTGGCCATATTCCTAAGTGGATCCTACTTAGGAGTTTCAGTCCTACAGCCAAGAATGTTTGCCTGTCAGATGGAGACTAGCCTGGTATATGCTCTTTTCTGTCTCTCTTGCATAACCTACTTCTGTTTGTAGTTAGGTTGTAGGAGGCTGTTCTTACTTGTAATAGCTACTTTCCTTTTTTTTCACCAGTGCACATTTTTTATGATTCTACATCTTGGGTCTACCTATCTCTGCATACTTTATTCTGTGTTATAATGTTCAGCAATCTCCCTCTGGTTCCAAAGAAATAAAAGTAAACAATCAGCAACCTTTCAGGCAGCTGGGTGTAAGTTATGTTTTCTTAGTGTTTTGGCTAGGTTTACGTACACTGTGTAACTAGCAATATTAGTCTGTACAGGAACCAGTTGGGCCATGTGCAGTAGATTAGAGACATGCTTTATTCACCCAAGAGGAAATCTCATTCGCATAGCACTCATAATCTTTTATTATCAGTGAAAGCTATAAACTGTTGTTAAAAAGAAAATATCTAATTATATAACACTAAAGTTGTTGAAAATTGATTCACAAGACCCAGTTTATTTGCCATGTTAGTCTACGGACAATGTATGGGAGTCGGTAGAATGGCCTCTAACATCACAGCATCCATGGTTCTTCTTTTGAATAACGAGCTTGGCGTGATGTCACATGTGTGTCATGCAGCAAAGATGACTTTGCGCCAGTCGAGCTAATTAAAGGAAGATATCATAAGTCAAGAAAAATTTCTCTGGCCACTTACTTATTACCGATAATATGAATGGACAGGTCCTGTGGACTGATTCACAAGAACTATATGTTGTACCTGTTGCAAATGAATGTTTGACCATTTCACATTTACACTAAAATTATGAACATTCATTTGATGGTGGTATCTGAGTGCCATGTATGGGTTCTAATAATAGTCTATTAAAATGAGAAAATGTGCAAAAAAAACCAAATATATATTTTTTTACAACATGCACACTTTGTAAGGTAGATAGTTGTGGTTACATTTCTGGATTATGCATTTATTTTGTCTTCACAAAAAGTTAGGGTTTGCCATCTGCAATGTGGAACACTCACTTTCCGAGACAAACAAGCCTTTTTTATCAGAATTTTGCTTTAGTAGCAAAATTAACATTGAGGGGTTTAAAACTGCCCCCTTGTTTGCAGTGTGTGAAGAATAATAAAAGGCAGTTATTAACATACTTTTATTGCAGTATATCAGATATCAATAAATTCACAGTTGAAATTGATTGACTATAAATATACATCACTTCTCTGTATCACTTCATCTTTGGATTATTAATCATATACTATCAGTCCCATTTTCAATGGGATACAGCACTGAAGTAGTAACATGACAATCAAAGGAGGATTTTTTTCTATCACTATGTGGAACAAACTTTGCGCTCTCACATCCTATCCCTATGTTGTAAAGCTTATAATGGCACTGTTTGGATGTCCCTCGTCTATTATAGCAGAGGAAATTGTCTACCTTATTAGCTGAACTAGACCATGTGATTCAATAGCTGCAGGTCATTATGAGGAGTCCTGGTATCATTAGCTCGCTCTAAGGCCAGTTTCACATCATGGTCTCTCCCTGTCAGGTTCTGTCCGGTGTTTTGCAGGATGCACCGGATAGAACCTGACAGCCCGGGCAAGCAGAACTGGAGGGCAAATATGCCCTCCTATCCTGTTTTGTGCCGGAATCAGCGGCTGCTGAAATTTCAGCGCGGCTATTTTAGCTGGGCTGTCCAGGTGCTGAATGAGTGCAGCTTGAATTTCAGAGCCGCTGCTCGCTCAACACCCGGCATCCGGGAATCGGATCGTTTTTCAATCTCATGCTAGGGCCATGATCCCATGCTATGAGCGTCGGATTAGTTTTTTTCCAATTTTTGCATCGGACACAAAAAATGATGCAGACTCTGGTTTTGTATCCAATGCAAAAATCGGATAAAAAATCTTACCGGAAGACCAGCAAATCGGATGCCAAATAGGCACAATCCAGCGTCATTGGGATACATGGGGGGCAAAATTCGGATCCGGGGCTGTCCGGTGTGAACCAAAAAACCATGGTGTGAAGCCGATCTATTAGAATTCTCAGCAGTGTGTTAAATGGTGCTAATTATTTATGTATTCTTTTGGTACAAATTAATCACAGAGAGTTCATATTTGTGTGGACCTGAGACTTCTAGGAAATGTGAATTGAATTTGATCCTTTATGGATCAATCCACTAATCTCTGTTTATCACCTATTGACCATTACACAAAATGATTTCTAGAAATTAATCAAAACACTTAGTATTGTCATGATTCACGGACATCACAAACTTGATTGATAGGACAATATGGTCAGCATGCTGTTTTCTAAAATGAAATAATATGTAAAATGCAGACCAGAAATAAGCATATGATCATTTTCAATCATTTATAATGTCAAATTTAAGATGGTGATTATTTATAGCTCCAATTTGTAATATATATTTCACGCATTAGCACACAACACCTGTGCTTGGACTCGGGCCCAAACACAAGAAGATGTAACATAGCAACACTTTTATCTTGTTATTTAGTATTTCTATACCACAAAAAAATATTATATTCTTTGTTCAGATAGTAGTCTTTATAATAATCCTTATTTCTGTATTAAACATTTGACACTCAGTTAACAGACATATCAGGAGCACTTCTTTATGAAGAACACTACTGATCATAAATCAACAATCTATTGTGTATACACCAAGAAATAATTATACAGGACTCATACTGTTATATACTTTCTACATATTGTATGAGTAAGCAAAGAAAACAGAATGCGGAAACAAATCACTGGAGCTGTCAAATTTCATATTAAGAGTAAATTTATCATTGACGTATGCTAGTACCTTGTGTAAGCATGCGTGTGTGTGCTTGTCTGCCCAGCGTGCATAATCTAATTCTAATTAGGGCTAAGATTGATGATATGGGGTATATTTAATGCTATCAAGTCACAAGGAGCTACTGCTGTATATATCTGAAAGGAAATGAAAGAAGAAATAGAGTTCTAAAAAATCTCTTTAACCCTATGTTAGCATTTTATTTATAACAACAAACACATAAACATATCATCGTGTTTCATCTGCACAGATCATAAAAAGGATCCTATTGGATAAATATTTGGTAGATGTATATTGTCATACTCTTGTCTTGGTTTAAATGGTTTGGAAAGTTAGGGATGAGCGAGTATACTCGTTACCATTCGATACTCGCCGAATAGTACGGTGATCGGGCTACTTGTTATTCCGTGAGTTTCCTTGTGAATACTCACTAGGTGTAACGAGTCCAATGAAAGACAATGGAAAATGCGAGTAATGTCTCTGTTGGACCCTATACAGTGGTCTGGGGTCTGAGGAAAAGGCTGAAATGGGTGCATGATTGTTTAAAAGCTATGGTAAAAAGCCACCAGCTTTTAAACAATCATTCAGTCTGATCCTCTGCCTCCCATCCCGATCCTCCGCTCCCCCCGCCGAGTCCCACCCCGATCCTGAGTTAGGACAGGGTGGGGAGCACAGCACAAGGAAGCGGAGAGCGGAGGACCTGGGCAGGGAAGCAGGCGGTGAGAAGAATTCATCGCCGGCTTTCCTGTTCTGTGCTTCGCTCCCCTGGTTCTGCACTCCCCACCCGGTCCTAACTTAGGATCGGATGGAGAGGTGGCGGGGGAGCGGGGAGGAGGCATCAGGAAGTGTGTAGCGCAGCACCGCACAGGAAAGCTGGCGGTGAAGTCTTCTCACTGCCCGCTTTCCCGCTGGTTATTTCAAAATGAACAGCTGAGGTATCAGCTGATGCTGATCAGCTGTTCATTTGAAGTAGCCATGCGGTGCTGTCAGGGTTCATGTTAGTTCATGCTTGACTGCATGAACTCACATGAACTTTCCCACGGCCACCCAGGGCACAGCTCAGCTACATCTCTGGTAGAGGTTCTCTACCAGAGATGTAGCTGAGCTAAAGAAGAAAACTGGATTGGACTACGTTGGACGGAAGAATATTTTTTTTAATAAAGATGCAGTCTCTAAGTGTTCTTTTGTTTTTTTTCTAATGAAACTTTTTTCTTTGTGTTGTGTTCTTTTTTTAACACATTAATAGAAATTCATGGTGGTCATATCTAATATTGGCGTGACCCCTTGAATTTCGGGCTTAGGGCCAGCTGATAATACAAAGCTGGCTCTAATCCCTTTATTACCCAGTGAGCCACTGCACCAGGGCCCTGGATGAGTTGGGTACAGCGCCAGAAGATGGTGCTTCCATTGAACGCATCATTTTCTGGGGTGGCTGCGAACTGACCTCCCCCCGCTGCGAATTGCAGTGCGCAGCCGCCCCAGAAGAAGGCGCATTCATGGAAGCATTCATGTTTTCTTCAATTCTACCCTCATGTCCTATAGGGTTGAAACCTAGGGACTGTGGAGGCCAATCCATCACCTGTTCTACAGGGTGGGCCATATTTTCCATATGGGTGGTGACCATGGTGGCCATTTGAAGTCAGCCATTTTGAATCTTTTTTTTTTCAATGGGAAAATTCTTATGAAATTCTCAATGCGCTTCATGTGTCACATGACCCTCTTCTCATCGAAAAAAATAAAGTTGGATCCAAAATGTGTGACTTCAAAATGGCCACCATGGTCACCACCCATCTGGAAAAGTTTTCCCCCTCCCATATACTAATGTGCCACAAACAGGAAGTTGATATCACCAACCATTCACATTTTATTTAGATGTATCCATATAGATGGCCCACCCTGTACATTATTAATAAGCTATTTCTCCAGCAATCTTGACATATGCTTCGGCTCATTGTCCAGCAGGGAAACAAAGTTGTCTTAATCATACTAATAGTACTCACGTATACGAAGTACTAGTGCATCTCAATGAATTAGAATTTTATCTCAAAACCAACAGCATATTGCCCTGTTTCAGGGCATGTCTGGGAGGCCTGAAACACGTTGACTAATAAATCAATATTATAGTCACCCTTTGATGTCTCGTGGAATATGGCTAGAAGTATAGCGTCAAGCTCAACTACTAATTAGGTGCTCAAGGAAAAAGAGTCAAACAGCATAAAGTTTTAGTCCTGGCATACATTGCATGAAAAAAGAAAGAGGAAAATGGTAGTTGCTTTTCAGGTTTTTAATTTTGAATGCAAAGTGTGTAGTTTCCAAAAAAACAACGTTTCGGCTCAGGCACGAGTCTTCGTCAGGAAGACAATTGGAAGGCAGAATGAAGAGGAATGAGATTCAATAATGGTATAGGATGAATCCTGTTGCTCTATGGAAGAAGATTGAATCAATATGTATATCTGAGCTCCCGACCTTCATACAGACGCCCCACACAGACGGACACAGGAGAGAGCCACAGGCCAGCAATAACAAAACTACCTGAAGGAACTTTGGGACCTATCCTACTACTAATAATATATCCCCAACAGTACCTGCCTACATTTAAGGTTACCAGGCAATCCTCATGTTCTACACTGAATAGGAATTCCTTTTCTTCCTTGCACCTGGCAACCCAAGTGTAACAGTTCCAGCTACATATCAAAAATAGGTCTCCTCCCCTTAAAGTCAATCTGGCAATCTGTCTAACAAGGTACCTATATCTACTACCATTCTCTCAGATATGCATATTGATTCAATCTTTTTCCATAGAGCGACAGGATCCAGTTTTTTGGAAACTACACACTTTACCCTGAAAGTTAAAAACCTGAAAAGCAACTACCATTTTCCGCTTTCTTTTTTCACGTGATGTGTGCCAGGGCTAAAACTTTATACTCGTGTAATATGGCAGCACGGTTTTTAACCCTTCATCCTCCCTACTTAAATTTTCTGAGATAATGATCTTTGGGTCATTAATATTAACAGAAATAAACACTTGAAATAGATCACTCTGTTTATATTGATTCTATGTAATATATGCATTTTACTTTTTGTATTGACTTACTGAAAAAAATTAATTTTTGATGATATTCTTATTCATTGAGATGCAGTAGTATCTCATCTTGTAGGACAATTACACATATCGATCCTGATCAAGTATCCAATGTCTTCGGCTGTGAAACAATCCCATATTAGACTTTCTCCACCATACTTGATAGTTCTTCAATTTCTTTATCCGTTAGCCTCTTTTTCCCAAGATTCTTCCAGAACCATTTGCACCCATCTTAGCCTAGTTTATTGACGTTTCCAATCTCATAGTATCCAATTTTTGTACTTTTTGTAAACTTGAGCTAACGCTTCTAATGATGATATTGAAGGTGAGATTTCTTCACCATTTATTGGACCACCATTCCAGATTTGTGTATTGTATATTACAAAACATACAAGCCACATCATGCCATGTTTGTCGCGGCAAAACTTGTAGACTTTGGGAAATCTTTATGGTTGCTTCTCGATTCAAACCAGTGACCTTTCACTTGGGAATCAACCCAATAACACACTGAGCTTTTGGGAATGGGCAAACATGTTCTAATTTGTAGTATCCAAATAAAAGAATGTTTCAAAAACCAGGGGTAAAACAGTAACAATGCAGTGACATGACAAGAATTTGCAAAACCAATCATATGATAAATAGTTGCAAGTCAAATTTATGTATGAGATAGCCAAGATGATTGTCTATAAAATGAAGGTAGTCTCACACTCAAAGCTAAAGTGGATAATGAGACATGGAGAGTAAAAGTAAAATGTTCAAAACATTGTTACCTCTATATCAGTATATACAAGCTGATGGTGGATAGATAGATAGCTAGATAGATAATTGATGGATTAGATTAGATAGGTTAGATAGATAATTGATAGCCAAAAGTATCATGTGCATCTCATTCTCAAGTGAAAAAGAGAATAAAAGTATATATGCATATATGTCTGTATCACTGATATAACTGTATATAGTATACTTACCTTTTACTTATACTACAAGATAACTTCTGTTATTGCATTAACATTATTTTATTTTCCACAATTTATTATCGGAAATGTTCTACCTTGATGAAGTGCGTAATGTTTCTATGGTTGACAAATTAGAACAAAATGATAAATATACTCCTCGTGATCAGAATTTAAGACAATGCCATATTAGTTTAACATTTTAAAATCTGATCCTTCATAAGCATCTTGCTTTCCTAGATTATTATCTTAAACATGTGCAACAATGATTTATTTAATTAGCACTTTCAGTATTACTACTGAATTTGTCACAGGGGCAACATTGACACAGGTTATCTAACACTGACTGTACAGATGGCAGAGCACCGGCGTTGTGTCTCACAGGAACAATTTGACCACTGCAGTAAAGGAACGATAAAGAACAACAACATTGGAGCCCACTCTAGTTTATGTAGGCAGTCAGCCTTTTATCGTTGTAAACCTTGAAATGGATGTATGAGCTTTCCTGCTATAAACATTGGGTTGTTTACTGCTTTGGGATGGCAGGTACCAATAGCGGCCTGGAAAATTCAGCAGCCTGAATGTCAAAGCTGACTAATGTAGGGAAACATATTGTGGCTTGTTTTATGGGGGAATATGTTTTATAAACCCTAAGGGACAATTTATCAGAAATTCATCCACTCTACTGCAGATTGCTGCCTTAATGTTCACTGTTGAATTTCATTGAAAGCATAACTGACTTCAAAGAGGAAAAACAAAAATAATCAAAATATCCTTTCAATTTTTTTTTTTGGCATGAATCCATATGACATATACTTTTTCCCAACCTAGTAATGTTGATGTAGGAAAAAAAATAAATAATTCAAAGCTTGGAGATAGGAGTATTTTGGATCAAAGTTATTCTTGACCTTGGTCAAACAGATGATTTATTGGGTATGCTGCCGTGCGAACAGTAATAGCCACAATATTGAAGGATAGCATTATATCGTGTTTTGGGTTAAGTATGAATCTAGACATAAGAAAGAAAATATATAGTGCAGTAAAGGTTTCATCTTTTTATTAAAGTATATTCAAAGCTCTGCTCGGCATTGTCCAGGCCATGAATCTGCCATGACACTGTGTAGCAGTTGTTATAGCAACAACTCAAAGTTAAATAAAATGTTAGGCAATTTTTGACAAGCATTGCAACTATTTATTTAAACGTTTCTGTGTCTTTGTGTGAAAAATAGTACATAGGCTACGTTGTAAATGAATTCTGCAAGCTTATCTCAGAGTTCCATTTTCCTAAGCAAACATCATGAAATAATAGCTTCCAATTACAAAGCGTTACAGTTATTAATTCCAATTTTCATCACTCGAAAGACAAATCATATACAGTAGCAAAGCCTAATCTAACCAAATTTGGACAATGTTCTCCAGAGATTAGATATTCAAAGTTAGGTTTTGCATACAGCATGTGGCCACGCATGTCAAATTTTTAGCATGGGGTAAATAAGCAATGAATAACTAAACAGTTCGTCAATATACAGAATTTAAATACAATGAAAAGCCCTTTTTAAACCCAAGATCCAGTTTAATTATTTGTGTGCATAAACATTGGACTACATTTCTATACATACGTATCGATTGCAAAATTCTAATGATCCAACCTCATCCTGAATTCAGGCCACCTTAACCTTTAGATTGTTTCATGACTAATGCCATCGTTAACAATGTATGTCTTCTAGTTCCTGAACCATTTTACCCCCTTAATTTCGGCTCTACTGACGAAGCATCAGTTTGTCTTGACATGTGTCACTTTAAATAGTAATAACTTTTTAATGCTTCAAAATATTCCAGTATATTCTAATACTGCTTTTTTTAATTTTACTTTACAGTGCTCTGAAAAAGAATCTATACCCCGTGAACTTTTCCAACTTTTTTCACATTACACCCTCAGGCGTAAATTTATTTTATTGGGATTTTATATCATATAACAACACTATGTAGTACGTATTGTGAAATATAAAGGAAATGATACATGGTTTTCTAAATATTTTAATACATAAATCTGAAAACTGTGACATGCATTTGTAGTAAGCCCCCTTGAGTCAATATTTTGTAGGACCACCTTTCCTTACGATTACTGGCGCAAGTTTTTTGGCTGAAATTTTTGCTCAAACATCTTTACAAAATAGCTCTAGCTCAGCGAGAATTAATGGAGAACATCTGTGAACAATTCTCAAGTCTTGCCACAGATTCTCAATAGGATTTAGGTCTGGACTGTGACTGGGCCATTCACTCAAATGAATATGCTTTGATCCAAACCAGGGGTGGAGAACTTCAGGCTCCCTCGATGATTTTTTTGCGGTCCCTGGGCAGATTCCTGGGGACCGCAGGGCTCAGGCTGGCAGGCACGTTTTGCCAACTGTCTGCTCTTTAAATACAGCTCTCCAGTGATCTCTCTGCCCCAGCCTCAGTCTCCCCAGTGAGGTATATGCTCCCAGCTTCTCCTGTGATGTCTAGGGCTTTAGCAAACCTAAAAAAGCAGTTGAGAAGCTACATGACCAATATCACCCATGACAAATAGAAGCAGCTCCAGCCACCACAGTAGGGTGAGAGTTGATTGTATAACCAAATATAGCGGGTAATTTTCAAGTTTGTAATTTTGTACGGCCCCGAAGGATTGTAGAAATTTCCAAATGGCCCTCAGCAGAAAAATGGTTACCCACCACTGATTTTAACCATTCCAGCTCAGGCAATATGTTTAGGGTCGTTGTACTTCTGAAAAGTGAACTTAGAACTTGAAAGGTGTTAATGACACCATTTTGGGGAAAAACATTTTTTGTGGCAATTTTTAGTAGCGTATTTTGGATGCAGAATGAAAAAAATAATTATTTTTATTTCTCTATGCTGTTCAATGTGTCACTGCAGTGATACCACATTTACCTAGAGTTACATATTTTACGGTTTGTTAAAACATCACTTTATCTTGAGAACTGAAACTCATTTTTGTATTTTTCTGCACACCAAGTCATAAAGTGGATGTTTTTATAATGTTGTACTTTTTTGATCATTTTCTGCTCCATTTTTTGTGTTGATAAGTAAAAAAAGCTAAGTTTGGCTGGGGTCACACACACAGATATCTGGGCAGATATTGTTCACAGATCTCTGGTTGCAGTGAAATCATGGACAGATTGCTCCATTTGTACACAGCCACAAAATGGAACCATGTGTCCATGATTTCACTGCAACCAGAGATCTGTGAACAATATCTGCACAAATATCTGTGTGTGTGACCCCAGCCTTAGTGGCATTTTTGATGGTGTTAATCATACAGGGAAATTTAGGTGACAGATTTATAATCTTGGTCATTACAAATGACACATTATGTGTGTTTTTTTTTTGTTGTTTTGTTTTACACCGAAGCTGCGTTTTTAGTGGCAAAACAGTGGTCTTCTAGTTTTTTTTGCTTTTTTGTGTTTATTTTTTACGTTTTAACAAAGTTTATTGATTTTTTTATTTCTTTAATTGCACTATTAGACTTGAATAAGTTATACTTTAATAGCTGGCTTGATACACTACAATACATCCGTAGTTTTACATTAACATTTGAACTTTTAGATGCCTGATTATGACAATGCCTAGCATGCCTAGAAAGCTGGCACATGCCAAGCCATTACTTGGCTTTAAGTTACCATAGCCATTGTTGGTGAGGGATCCGATGGGCTGAAAGAGGGAGCCCCCTTCTTTCTGCTCACCATCTAGGTGCTGTTGTCAAAAATGTAACCAATCATTGTGCCAGCTACAATATACAGTTTACCACCATCTGACTTTTGCTATTATTTCTAAGAAATTAGACCCTTAAATGAATGCTGTGAAAATGTATATTGGTAATTGGTAAATAGGAAAATTACACTGTCATTACATTTTTTTTAGCGCTAATTTAGCATATCCTCTTTAATTTGTGAGCATCATAAAAGCAATACTGAATGGTTAAAAAAGAGTAAATTGGTCATATGTAAGACTATCTATGGAAAATGGCAAACTATGAATAATTTATTATACAAAGAATAAAAAAAACTATGAAATGGTAGTAAACCTGCAAGTATATGTGATCAAATATCAATACCAAATTCACCCACCTTATCTGATATGTGGTGACACATCTTATACTTTGGTTGTTGTGAGTAAACATAGTAAGCACCTTTTGATCCTTTTACCCTTTTGGTTCTGCAGAACCCTCAAATATTGCTCTAGTGAAAGGATATTGTTCACTGTTTGATTAGTGAATAAAAATGTGTCTTTGAGTCATATGTGCAGCAAAATACGTGAGGAGGAAAAGTGGAGAATGAGACCATATAGAGTAGTGAAACCACATACTACCATGTTCACTTTGAAATGTAGTTTCAGCATGATGATGAAGCCATTGCTATTCCTCATGCTACAGAGCCAGGATGTAGGCAAGTGACATGAAGCAGGAAAGTTTATAATAAGTGATGAGTGATTCAATTAATAAATGCAGAAAAAAAGCCGCACTCACCGGAGATTAGGATCTTCAACTTCTTTTATTGTATGTTCATACAGCAGTCATGAACAGTACAGCAGGGGAGGGGGGTGCAGGGGCGCCGGACAAGGGTCTTCCGTTTCGCGGTCGTTTAGCGCTTCCACGGGTCCTTTGGGATTGAAGGACCAGTGGAAGCGGTAAACGACTACGAAACAGCAGGCCGTCGTCCGGCGCCCCTGCACCCCCCTCCCCTGCTGTAATGTTCATGACTGCTGTATGAACATACAGTAAAAAAAAGTTGAAGATCCTAATCTCCGGTGAGTGCGTTTTTTTTTCTGCATTTATTAATTGAGTCACGCTATTGATAGCAAGGAACGCTGGAGGAGAAATCTGCAGAGACCATTCATGAGAGTGATTGAGCCTTTCTTGTGTGCCAGAGTGCTAAGTGCCCAGTGTTTTCTACACATATTATGTGATGAGTGAGTAGCGAAGTATTTGCGCTCGCTATACTCGTTACAAGTAGTTTTTAATACTCGCATATTTGTCTGAATAGTGAGTCTAATGTTAGTCAATTAATGATAGGCTCTGGCCACACACTTCCAGCTATAAAAGGAGTCTTTTCAGGATGGGCGGGAGGGTGGTTTTCTTTAGGATTTCAATACCTAAAACACCTTGCTGTTCCCCCCAGAGAGAGCTTAACATTCAATCTGCTCACCCTGAGATGCAAGCTCACTGTGTGTACTGAAGGAGCCAGCAATATGTGTCATATCGATAACAATCGACACATCACTCACGTGCACCAGCGTTACTCGCCGAATAGCGAATAGTAACGATTAAACTCGCTCATCACTATTTATGCTCATTGGGAGAGCTTTTATTTGGTATGTACTGATGCTTTACATGTGCAAACCTAATTGTTATTTATGTTATTCTTATTATTATCATTTTCTATTAAGGTGGGATTTCACACCATTAAATCAACTATACGGATTCTGCAGTGAGAATGTGAGCTGTGAGATAGAAGAAAGATGGAGTTTAGGTTTGTTTTGACAAGTTAATGATTATCTAATCATTTAGATTATGACCCACAACTACCAAACAGTGTCAAACAAGTGATTACAGATGATGAGAATCATGAATGAAATGGTTGAATAGTGCTTGTTACATTGTATTATCGAACATTGTGCATGGCGTTCACACAGATGTATATCTGTGTTTAATGTTCAGATCCCGTAAGTGATACTAATTATTTAGAATACATGAATTTCTAAAGTATTGTACTAACATTTAAATAAAATGTTAATCAAATTAGTGAAGCCGAAACATATACGATAATCACAACTATGCACTCGATCCAATGCTAATGAGCTATTTATTGCCATGGAACACAGTCAACGCTATTTAGGACTAGAATTTTCACTTCTTTTTGTTGGTCAAATTCTTGATCGAATGAATAATCTCCATTTACATCATATCATTTTCAAAAGTTGAACAAGAATTTTTTCATTTGCCTAATCGATTTTATGCACAATGAACAAGAATTTTTGGCATATCGTTCAGTCGCTCAACACATTTACATTATACAATATTGTGAAAGGGGGTCATTATCGTTAGAATCTGACAGATTGTTGGCCAGTGTAAATGTTCACAGTCTCTCTTCGTCAGCCGACATAGAAGACTAGAGGGGACAGGTGACAGCATTTCAACAATGAAATGTCAACCCATTTAGCACAAATAAATAGAAATATATATATATATTGCAAAATTTTGGTCTTTGTAGGGAACTGATATTACGGTAATAAGTATGACTGTTATCTCTCAATTAAATGGTGTAAAAGCATTATTATTTGAGCTTCATATAGAAAACTTTGAAATATTTTATGGCCTTATAGTAGTTATTATAGCTATTTGAAATTTTAAAAATGAGCAAATCTTTTGATATTTATATTTACTGACTTTCCCAAACTTTCCCAATAAATGTGAAGAAATTTGGGTGAATTATCAGTACTAGAATGCTTATAATTGCTAAGAAAATACATGTCGGGTAAAACAGAGTGAGTGAAAACACTGCTGAACATAAGAACTTTCACTCTAAAGGAGCAAGAGAGGACCTCGCTGACCATTAGAGCTTACACTCTACAGGAAAGAGAGGATCCTGCTGCCCATAATAGCTTACGCTCTCCAGAGGAGAGAGGACCTAACTGACCAAAGGAGCTTATGCTCTATCAGAGAGAGAGAAAGAGGATCCTGTTGCCCATAAGAGCCTATGCTGTCCAGGAAGGAGAGAAAATCTCACTGACTATAGGAGCTTATACTCTACAAGAAAGAGAATGAAAGGATCCTGCTGCTCATAAGATGTTACATTCTACAGGAGAGAGAGAACTTTGCTGACCGCAGGAGCTTACACTTTACGAGAGAGAGGAGCCTGCTGGCAACAGGAGCCTGCACCCTACAGGAGAGAGAACCCTGTTGACCATAAGAGCTTTCAATAAAAAAAGAAGAGAGGACCCGCTGACCATCAGAACTTACACTTTAAGGGTGAGAGAGAGAGAAAGGACCCTACTGACTATAAGAATTTATTTACTAGATGCAAAAATAAAGAGACAACCATAAGAGCTTAAACTCTAAAGGAAAGACTAACAGTAACTTGCTTACTACAAGAGCTTACAGTTTACAAGAAAGAGAGCGTTGCACAGTGACATTGGAAATGGATCATAACTGCAATGCAAACTGTGCAACATTGGCAACTGCTAATTTCTTATAGCCCAAGTACTGACTCTCACTGTGCATGGTATGGTAAGTCGCTAGACATCACAGCGGATGGGAATTGGATGTGGAGGTCCGTGCTACAATGCATAATGATTTCAGCCTGCACTCTGAAATGCTTCAGAGGTGTATGAACTCGTATCTGTCAAATTGTTATTTTTTTTGCAAACTGCAAATTGAATCTTAAAATGCTCAAATTTGCGAGAAACCACAAATTTCGGAGAATTCAGGAATCTCAAACTTTGCTGATCAATCCACTCATCTCTAATGACATTGTTATTTTATTTACTGTATTATGCGGTAGTCTATAAATCTGTTGAGATTCATATTGTGATATATTTTAGCACTTTTGTATAATATATCAACCTGATTTCTATTTTCCTATTAAAAGCAAAAGTGCACATGCATACATTTTGTTTTATTCAGTTACCTATGTTGTCTTCACAATAATATGTAACAAAATAATGTGCTAAAAATGTAATCTTATCTGTACTTGAGTTATAAATGTCTTATTTAAACAGGATGTGACAGTGTTCCACGATGAAATGTATTACAACTGCAGAGGAAGAACATACTCCTAGACACCGTGATGACCTCAAACAATGCAGCTTGACTGTAATTGCTATGCATTGCACTACTCAATGATACAAATATGGAGACAAGTGGAGACAAAGTAAATTTTTAGTGTTTTCCCATTGTTATAGATATTAATGTTTATATTGCATTCCACAAACCTCAGTGAATCATTTTCATTAGAATATTCCACACCATAAAATATTATAACAATGCTCTTGAGCAAAAGCACTGTTCTACATACTGTGCCACTAACGACCATATTTCAATTACTATGCTCAATGAACTCAAAAGAGTCTGAAAATGTGGTGATCCTTGTCACACGTTCTGAGCAGCAGAGCTTTTGTGCCCTTTCTAGGGGGATTATTACACTACTGAAACTCTGCAAGAAATAATGCATCGCAATCAGTCAGTTCAGTAGGTAGAAACTGTGTGGATATTAGTTACATCCATGTAGCCTTGCTAATGGAAAGTTCAAAGCCTCTGGGTTGTTATGTGACCAGTTCTCATTACTCCACAGTTACTAAAATCTTAAGAGTATGAAATGATAAAAATGAATATTAAATTGAAAATCTGTGCATTGTCCCTTAGCTCTTTTACCCATAAATGTCACTTTATCTCTTAATTTAGTTGCACTTCATTATTTCATACGTAACTGCTTAGAGTCATGTATCTGCCATTCTAGCTGCGTGAAATTGAACACATATTATAAAGAAAAAATGTGAATATATCTAATATTTGAACAGCATTTTTCATTTTAACTTGAATTAAAGTTATATTATTGAGAATTGTCCCTATGTAACTTCCAGAACCTCACACAACTGCCCCAATTTTTCAGCAAATTGAGTTATATGAATTTTTTTTTAAAGTGCAACCGCCATTTACATTTTTAATTAATAATAATTTACATATAATTTATAAGAGAATTCTGGTTGAAAACCATTCATAAACCTTCCACAAGGTGTCCCCACTAGACTATGTCTGAAGCAGGCATATATTCATTCACAGTCTGTCTTCAGACTTCTCACACTGAATTCAATACATGTAGCCATATAAAGGAAAGGGGGCAGGACATATAGAACATCCACACTGCTAGCTTCAGCTGATGAGGTGACAATGTATCAGATTGCATCAAGCTACTGCACAGTTGCTAAGCAATGTGAGAGTGTCAGGATCACTGAAAACTCCTCTTTCCTTGGCACAAGCATCTCTGTTCTGTCATCTGGTCCCACAAAGCTCAGTCACAATCTCTGTTAACCCCTTCTTTGCTGTCACATTGCACTGTTTACTGCTTGCCATACCCATATAGCCATAAAATGCAGCTTTTAAAAAAGCACAAAAAAATGTGAGAAAGTAAGTCATATTATCTGCTATGTGACCCATCATTAACAACCAGTGCAGTTTTGTGTTTGTTTTTCAATGAAATGACATTTACACTTTAATCTCTTAACGACGGCCTTACGTCTACAGATGTCGGGAAAAAAAGGTACTTATGCCTAGCCGACGTCTGTAGACGTAAGGCAGGAATCAGCTCAGATGTGCCGCCCCTGGAGCTAAAATCTCCGGGGTTTCAGATACCGGGGTAGCTGAGACTCTAGAGATTAGAAATCGGCTGTTTTTTTTTCGGCACCAGTAATGTGATGACCGGTAAGCACCATTTACCGAACATCACGTTACAAAAAGACAGGTCAGATCACATAGAGATGCCATTCCTGGGGTCCCCTCAGTGACCCCACAATGTCACTCCCACCCCACTCATGATCTCCGCTCCTCCTCCTCCCTGCTCCATTCCCAAGCTCCCGAGCCTCCTCATAACTCCATCCGATCTGATCAAATGTCAAATCGGATATGGAGTTTTCCCTGTCATTCCCTGCCCCTGTTCTCACCCCTCTGGTCATCTCCCCCGAGGTCATCAACCTTCGGTAACACTCACCCCCCCGGTCTGCACCCCTCCTGTCATCCCTCCCCCCCAGGGCACCACCCCTCCAGTTATCGCCCACCTCCCCCTGCCCCCCTCTGATCTGCACCCCTCCAGCCTCCCCCGACCCACCCTTCTCTGCCTCTCATACTTACCAACTTCCAGTGCCGGCCGTCCCATCCTGCAGCATCGCCGTCTTCTCTCTGCCTCTGTCACGGCGCCGCTGCTCTGCGTTTGCTAGGACAGAGGCAGAGTTAACCCCTGAATGACCACACAGGGCTGATCTGCAGTTAACCCCCTGTGTGGTCACAAGGGGTTATCTGCAGATCATCATCCCTGTGTGGTCACAAGGGGTTACCTGATCCGCAGTTAACCCCTTGTGACCACACAGGGATGATGATCTGAAGATAACCCCTTGTGTAGTCACAAGGGGTTAACTGCAGATCATTATCTATGTGTGGTCACCAAAGGGTTACTTGATCTGCAGTTAACCCCTTTTGACCACACAAATATGATTGTCTGGTTAACCCCCTGTGTGGTCACAAGGGGTTAACTGCAAATCATCACCCCTGTGTGGTCACACGAAGTTACCTAATCTGTAGTTAACCCCTCTGTGACAACACAGGGGTGATCTGCAGTTAACCTATTTGTGACCACACAGGGGGTTAACTTCAGATCATTATCTGAATGAGAATCGTTACGGGACCTCCCATTGGACTATGTCGGACCTTCCCAATGGACTACGTCGACTTTCCCACTGGACTACATCGGACCATCCCACTGGACTATGTCGGACGTCACAGTAATAAAGATGGGGTCTAAATATGTGTTTGTGGTTTTTGTTTTCAATAAAAATATTTTTCTCTGTGTTGTGTTTTCTTTACAATTTACCAGAGATTCCTAATGGCCCGGTCTAATATTGGCCAGATGTTATGAATCTCGGGCTTAGTGCCAGCTGCCAAAAAGCTGGCATTAACCCCTTATTACCCAGTTTGCCACCGCTAAACGGCAGCTGGAAGAGCTGGATACAGCGTCAGAAAATGGCACTTCTATGAATGCGCCATTTTCTGGGGCAGCTGCGGGCTGTAATTTTCAGCAGGGGGGGCCCAGAAAGCTTGGACCTCCCTACACTGAGGATTCCAGCCCCCAGCTGTCTAGCTGTACCTGGCTGGCCCAAAAATATGGCGAAGCCACGCCATTTTTTAAATAATTTCAAGAAATAATTTAAAAAAAAGGGTTCCACTGTATTTTGGTTACCATCCAAGTACAACTAAGTAGCTGTGGGTGGGTGGTAGCCTGTAGCTGCCTAATTGTACCTGTGCTGGTGGCCAAAAATACAGCGGAGCCCTATATCTTCAGTGCAAAATCTCACTTGTGGTGGAGCTACAATGTTTAGGCACACAGGGTCTCTCCATATGCGACATGGTGTCCACTAACAATTGGAGCTAATTTGCCATTCAAATTGTTAGCGGATGCGATGTCGCATATGGAGAGCCCCTGTGTGCCTAAATATTGGAGCTCCCCCACAAGTGAACCCGTTTTGGAAACTAGACCCCCAAGGAACTTATCTAGATGCTCCAATGTTTATGTACACAGGGGCTCTCCAAACGTGACATGGTGTCCGCTAACAATTTGAATGGAAAATTAGCTCAAATTGTTAGCATACACCATGTCGGTTTTGGAGAGCCCCCGTATGCCTAAACATTGGAGCTCCCCCACAAGTGACCCTATTTTGGAAACTAGACCCCACAAGGAACTTAGCTAGATGCACAGTGAGCACTTTGAACCCCCAGGTGCTTCACAAATTGATCCATAAAAATGAAAAAGTACTTTTTGTTCCACAAAAATTTCTTCTTTCATTTTAAGGATTCATTTGAGAAGCACCTTGGGTTTAAAGTGCTCACTACCCATCTATATAAGTTCCTTGGGGGTCTAGTTTCCAAAATGGGATCACTTGTGGGGGAGCTCCAATGTTTAGGCACACAGAGGCTGTCCATACACAACATGTGTCGCTAACATTGAGTATTCTCTATCTAGATGCCCAATGTTTGTACACAGGGCTCTCCAAACGTGACATGGTGTCGCTACAATTGAATGGAAAATTAGCTCAAATTGTTAGCGGACACCATGTCGCGTATGGAGAGCCCCTGTGTGCCTAAACATTGTAGCTCCCCCACAAGTGACCCCATTTTGGAAACTAGACCTACCCAAGGAACTTATCTAGATGCATATTGAGCTCTTTGAACACTCAGGTAATTCACCGATTGATCCGTAAAAATGAAAAAGTACTTTTTTTCACAAAAAAATTTTTTGGCCTCAATTTTTTCATTTTCACATGAGCAACCATATAAAATGTATCCCAAAATTTGTGAGCAATTTCTCCTGAGTACACCGATACCTCATATGTGATCATAAACCACTGTTTGGATGCATGGCAGGGCTTGAAAGGGAAGGAGCGCCATTTGACTTTATAAAATGGAAAGTCAAATTGTGCTCCTTCCCTTCTTAGCCCTGCCGTGCGCCTAAACAGTGGTTTATGACCACATATAAAGTATCAGTGTACTCAGGAGAAATTGCCCAACAAATTTTAGAATGCATTTTATCCTGTTGCACATGTGAAAATGAAAAAATTGAGGCTAAAAGAACATTTTTTTGGAAAAATTAAAATGTCCATTTTTTGTTTCCACTTTGCTTTAGTTCCTGTGAATCACCTGAAGGGTTAATAATCTTCTTGAATGTAGTTTTGAGTAGCCTGAGGGGTGCAGTTTTTGGAATGGTGTCACTTTTGGGTGTTTTCTGTCATGTACACCCCTCAAAGGGACGTCAAATGTGATGTGGTCACTAAAAAATTGGTTTTGTAAATTTTGCTGGAAAAATGAGAAATTGCAGATGAACTTTGAACCCTTATAACTTCCTAACCAAAAATAGTTTTTTCCAATATTGTGCTAATGTGAAGTAGACATGTGGGAAATGTTATGTATTAACTATTTTGTGTCACATAACTCTCTGGTTTAACAGAATAAAAATAAAAAATTAGAAAATTGCAAATTTTTCGCCAAATTTTTTATTTTTTCACAAATAAACGCAAAAATTATCGAGCTAAATTTACAATTAACAGGAAGCCCAATATGTCACGAAAAATAATTCTCAGAATCGCTAGGATCCGTTGAAGCGTTCCAGAGTTATTACCTCATAAAGGGACACTGGTCAGAATTGCAAAAAACGGTCTGGTCATTAAGGTGGAAATTGGCTCCGTCACTAATGGCCGCTTTACACGTTTCAATATCATTGCGATATCGCAACTCAATGGTGCGGGAGCGCGCATTTAGTGCACGTTTCTCCCGCATCGCATCGGAGGTTTACACGCTGCGATATCGGAATACAACGTCCGTGCGATGTCTACGCCCCCCAACCCAGGAACGACCATTTAACATGGGAGTGAATGGGTGACGTTGAACATCGCATTGTAGTTGGGCTGTCACACAGCACGATCCGGCTTCAATCTCTATTCAATATCGGAGCATTGAATAGCACGCTCATTCAATCCCCAATATCGCATTGACATCGTTCCTGCTTCGTATTGGACGTTCACACCATACAACGCAGGAACGATATCGGGTCCAACGATCGAACCACGTGACTTTTCATTGAAATCGGACTACGATATCGCAACGTGTAAACCCGCCATTAGGGGTTGACTTGATGAGCTTTTGTTTACATTGAAACAATCTCAGCATTATAAGAAAAAATGTCTCTAGAAAGAGAATGGTAACCTCTCCCAGGTAACAAAGGCCCCCCATACTGGTATATAATCCTCTTCCTGGATATAGCCCACAATCCTGGTATATAGCCCTTCATCCTGGGATATAGCCTATATCCAGAATATGGCCCCCCATTCTGGTATATAGCATCGCCCATCCTGGATATGGCTCCCCATCCAGGCATACAGTTGCTATCCTGGGATATAGCTTCCAATCCTGTTATATAGCTCCCCAATCCTGGATGTGACCCCCCCCATCCTGGTATACAGCCCCCCATCCTGGTATACAGCTGCCATTCTGAATATTGCTCCCCATCCTGGATATGGACACCATTTTGGGATATAGCCCCCCAATTCTGATATACAGCCCCCAACATCTGCGTACATTACCCCCCATCCTGGCTATGAATCATGGTACATGGCACTCTCATTTTGAATATGCACCCCCCTCATCCTGGATATGGCCCCCCCATGCTGCTGCACACAAGAATATAACATACAATATAACTCACCCTCCGGAGCTTGCCTTCATCTCTCTCTGCTTGCCACACACACATTCTGAGTCATCCTGTGTCCTTGGGGCATCCTATCATGTGATCGGCACAATAGATTAAAATCATTACTGCATGCCCTGATCACATTATCAGATGTCCTGGGGATGTAGGAGGACTCAGAACGTAAGTACTGCAAGCAGGTAGAGATGGAGACAAGCGCCGGATGGTGAGTTATACTGTTTGTTTTTTTCTTGTGTGTGGCAGTATTGGGGGCCAATCCTCATATTCAGGATGAGGGGGGTGCATATTCAAAATGAGAGGGCCATGTACCACAATGGGAGTCCATAACCAGTGATGGGGAGGTGTACACTTCTCTTAATTTAATATGCACTGCATCTGTTCACCCATCTCTCAGTGTTGCTTCAGCACTGAGGTGATGGACAGCGGGAAGCAGTGCATATTAAATGAGCATAATGAGCAGGAGCACGTGATCTCCCACTGATTGAGCAGGCCCCCACAACCTCCTCCCAGCCTTCTCCAGAGCCGCTGCTCCCCCCCAGCACAGCCCCACAGTCACACAGTCTGTATATTTGGACTATAAGATGCACCCCCCACTTTCCCCCAAATTTTTGGGATAAAAAGTGTGTCTTATAGTCCAAATAATACGGTATTTGCTTATATGTGTAGTAAATGCACCAGGTTTGCGTTCAATAGTGGAGTCTTGTGTGCAAGTATCTCACACCCAATTATGAGGAGGTACACACCCTCCTTTCAGTTTCATCTCACAGAAATGAAAAAATATAAGAGGTGATGGGGTTCATCATTTTAATACTCGTGCACTTTGATACATTCTTTATGTTTTTTAAATGAGACCTGATGACTGCTTTTTAATATTTTAGCCAAAATGCATTGTCCAGTTTTATACTATTATAATAAATGTTTCTTTCTGACCTACTTACCTGGCATCTATTGGATTATAGTCTTTTTCCCTGGGAGCACCACAGTGGTTTTTTTTCATTAATCTCAGCATTATGTAACAAATAAAAGTATAATCCACCAACCAAAAATAGTAAACTAGCGATGAGGAACCACATGTACTTTGGAATTCCGGTAAAACTTCCATTTATTAGTATGCCTTAAATTATCCATGGTTTCAAAAATTGGTAGTAAGACCAGACTTACATAGATGTATCAAGAACAACGTGTTTCAGCTGAAAAAGCAACCTTAGTCATGATCTCATCATGATCTCATCATGCATTTTTAGCTGAAACGCGTCGCGCTTGATACATCTATAAAAGTCTGGTCTGACTGCCAATTTCTGTACTGTGCATATTTTTAATGCACAGGAAAAATGGAAGTTTTACTCTAATTCCAATGTGCTTGCAGTTACTCGTCGCTGGGTTACTATTTTTGTTTGGTGAATTATGATGCAGTGGCTGCCAAGCTGCAACCCGTGTTGAAGAGAGGATACCAAAAAACAGAACCTCAATGGTGAGTAATTTGCACCACTGTATCTTTTAAAAATCCTGGCCATTTGTGCGCCTGCCATAAGACCAGAAGCTTTTCCCAAGCTCTTATATGTTCTGAATCACTGGGACCTTGGTGTATGCGTAGTAACTGAGTCTACCTCAATGGGAGTACTGCGGACGTGCATTTTAAAGACAGCGACCTGCGTTCCATGCAACCGGAAGCAGGAAACCGGCGCGCGCACACTGCCATTATAAAACCTCTCTCACAGGGGACTCAGTGCCTCAACGCCACGGAGCCCTGAGACACTGCAAACGTAATCCCTCATACACTGTGACATGCACCTAATCTATTTGTTTGGTGCAAGATTATCATTATAGGTTTTTCCTGTATATTTGTAGGTCGCTACCATTTTCACTTATTCACAAGCTTACCACATTCTACCAAAGGTACTTGTTTATTTATTCCCATTGGGTCTGGGACCACCAGGGGATTTAATATGTCTACATTGTAATCACTATTTACACTTATCTAATGTAGTGGTGCCTGCTGTTTATCTAATACAGGGAACCTGTTGTGGCTATTTTTGACCCTGGCATATGGTATGTTACCTGCACTCAGGTATAGTTATATCTTGATTAGGGAGCCACACTAAATACCCTATCTTTTTTATATATAGAGGCTGCACTACCGCTGCCTGATATAAGGGGAACCACCTTCACTAAATTCCCATAAGTGTCCTCGGACCAAGAATACGGTTATCTATTATATAAAAGCCGAAGGCCACTTCCGGAGAACCCGAAGGGTTACTTCCGTGACGGCCTCCGACCATGCTGCTGACGTCACAGTGCAGTGTAGCCGCGCGGAACTTTCCGTGCAGCTACAGGCACCGGCGTTTCAACGTTCCGCTCGCCCCTCACTACTGTCTCATCAAACACACACACACACAGCCTCTCACTACAGTCCTCCCAAACACACACGCACCATCCCAACCACATCACACATACACACTCACACACACACACAAACACACACCCACACACACACACACTCCAGTATACTTACTCCGCCGCCATCCCGCTGCACCGCTCCCGCCATGGCTCCGCCTACATCGCGGGGGCTCCCACCATGGCTCCGCCCACATCGCGGGGCTCCCGCCATGGCTCCGCCCACCCAGCGGGACTCCGGCCTTGGCTCCGCCCACCTCGCAAAACTCCCGCCTTGGCTCCGCCCACCTCGCGATACTCCCGCATTGGCTCCGCCCACCTCGCGAGACTCACGCCTTGGCTCCGCCCACCTCGCGGGACTCCCGCCTTGGCTCCGCCCACCTAGCCTGCGCTGACCACAGAGCTGCCGTCCTCTGCTGACCACAGAGCCCCCGTCCTCTGCTGACCACAGAGCCGCCGTCCTCTGCTGACCACAGACCCGCCGTCCTTTGCTGACCACAGACCCGCCGTCCTCTGCTGACCACAGACCCGCAGTCCTCTGCTGACCACAGACCCGTCGTCCTCTGCTGACCACAGAGCCCCCGGCCTCTGCTGACCACAGAGCCCCCGTCCTCTGCTGACCACAGAGCCCCCGTCCTCTGCTGACCACAGAGCCCCCGTCCTCTGCTGACCACAGAGCCCCCGTCCTCTGCTGACCACACAGCCCCCGTCCTCTGCTGACCACAGAGCCCCCGTCCTCTGCTGACCACAGAGCCCCCGTCCTCTGCTGACCACAGAGCCCCCGTCCTCTGCTGATCACAGACCCCCGTCCTCTGCTGACCACAGACCCCCGTCCTCTGCTGACCACAGAGCCCCCGTCCTCTGCTGACCACAGAGCCCCCGTCCTCTGCTGACCACAGAGCCGCCGTCCTCTGCTGACCACAGAGCCGCCGTCCTCTGCTGACCACAGAGCCGCCGTCCTCTGCTGACCACAGAGCCCCCGTCCTCTGCTGACCACAGATCCGCCGTCCTGCGCTGACCACTCTGCCTCCTTCTTGCGCTGACCACTCTGCCTCCTTCCTGCGCTGACCACAGAGCCGCCGTCCTCTGCTGACCACACAGCCGCCGTCCTCTGCTGACCACAGAGCCCCCGTCCTCTGCTGACCACAGAGCCCCCGTCCTCTGCTGACCACAGACCCCCATCCTCTGCTGACCACAGAGCCCCCGTCCTCTGCTGACCAGTCCTCTGCTGACCACAGCCCCCGTCCTCTGCTGACCACAGAGCCCCCGTCCTCTGCTGACCACAGAGCCGCCGTCCTCTGCTGACCACAGAGCCGCCGTCCTCTGCTGACCACAGAGCCGCCGTCCTCTGCTGACCACAGAGCCGCCGTCCTGCGCTGACCACTCTACCTCCTTCCTGCGCTGACCACTGTGCCTTCTTCCTGCGCTGACCACAGAGCCGCCGTCCTCTGCTGACCACACAGCCGCCGTCCTCTGCTGACCACAGAGCCGCCGTCCTCTGCTGACCACAGAGCCGCCGTCCTCTGCTGACCACAGAGCCGCCGTCCTCTGCTGACCACAGAGCCGCCGTCCTCTGCTGACCACAGAGCCGCCGTCCTCTGCTAACCACAGAGCCGCCGTCCTCTGCTGACCACAGAGCCGCCCTCTTCTGCTGACCACAGAGCCGCCGTCCTCTGCTAACCACAGAGCCGCCGTCCTTTTGCTGACCACAGAGCAGCCGTCCTCTGCTGACCACAGAGCCGCTGTCCTGTGCTGATTACTCTGCCTCCTTCCTGTGCTGATCACTCTGCCTCCTTCCTGTGCTGATCACTCTGCCTCCTTCCTGCGCTGATCACTCTGCCGCCGTCCTCTGCTGACCACAGAGCCGCCGTCCTCTGCTGACCACAGATCCGCCGTACTCTGCTGACCACAGAGCCGCCGTCCTCTGCTAACCACAGAGCCGCCGTCCTCTGCTGACCACAGAGCCGCCCTCTTCTGCTGACCACAGACCCGCCGTCCTCTGCTGACCACAGACCCGCCGTCCTTTGCTGACCACAGACCCGCCGTCCTCTGCTGACCACAGACCCGCAGTCCTCTGCTGACCACAGACCCGTCGTCCTCTGCTGACCACAGAGCCCCCGTCCTCTGCTGACCACAGAGCCCCCGTCCTCTGCTGACCACAGAGCCCCCGTCCTCTGCTGACCACAGAGCCCCGTCCTCTGCTGACCACAGAGACCCCGTCCTGTGCTGACCACAGAGCCCCCGTCCTCTGCTGACCACAGAGCCCCCGTCCTCTGCTGACCACAGACCCCCGTCCTCTGCTGACCACAGAGCCCCGTCCTCTGCTGACCACAGAGCCCCCGTCCTCTGCTGACCACAGAGCCCCGTCCTCTGCTGACCACAGAGCCCCCGTCCTCTGCTGACCACAGAGCCCCCGTCCTCTGCTGACCACAGAGCCGCCGTCCTCTGCTGACCACAGAGCCGCCGTCCTCTGCTGACCACAGAGCCGCCGTCCTCTGCTGACCACAGAGCCCCCGTCCTCTGCTGACCACAGAGCCCCCGTCCTCTGCTGACCACAGAGCCCCCGTCCTCTGCTGACCACAGAGCCGCCGTACTCTGCTGACCACAGAGCCGCCGTATACAGTGGCAACCACTGAGCCACCATATACAGTGCTAACCACTGAGCCACCATATACAGTGCTAACCACTGAGCCACCATATACAGTGCTAACCACTGAGCCACCATATAGTGCTAACCACTGAGCCACTGCATACAGTGCTAACCACTGAGCCACCGTATACAGTGCTAACCACTGAGCCACCGTACAGTGCTAACCACTGAGCCACCATACAGTGCTAACCACTGAGCCACCATATACAGTGCTAACCACTGAGCCACCATATACAGTGCTAACCACTGAGCCACCACACAATGCTAACCACTGAGCCTCCATACAGTGGTAACCACTGAGCCACCATATACAGTGCTAACCACTGAACCACCATACAGTGCTAACCACTGAGCCACCATATACAGTACCAACCACTAAGCCACCATATACTGTGCTAACCACTGAGCCACCATATACAGTGCTAACCACTGAGCCACCATATACAGTGCTAACCACTGAGCCACCATACAGTGCTAACCACTGATCCACTATATACAGTGCTAACCACTCAGCCACCATACAGTGCTAACCGCTGAGCCACCATATACAGTGCTAACCACTGAGCCACCATACAGTGCTAACCACTGAGCCACCATATACAGTGCTAACCACAGAGGCACCATATACAGTGATAACCACTGAGCCACCGTATACAGTGCTATCCACTGAGCCACCGTATACAGTGCCAACCACTGAGCCACCATATACAGTGCTAACCACTGAGCCACCATATACAGTGCTAACCACTGAGCCATCATATACAGTGCTAACCACTGATCCACTATATACAGTGCTAACCACTCAGCCACCATACAGTGCTAACCGCTGACCCACCATATACAGTGCTAACCACTGAGCCACCATACAGTGCTAACCACTGAGCCACCATACAGTGCTAACCACTGAGCCACCGTATACAGTGCCAACCACTGAGCCACCATACAGTGCTAACCACTGAGCCACCATATACAGTGCTAACCACTGAGCCACCATATACAGTGCTAACCACTGAGCCACCATACAATGCTAACCACTGAGTCACCATATACAGTGCTAACCACTGAACCACCATATACAGTGCTAACCACTGAGCCACCGTATACTCTGCTACCCACTGAGCCACCTGTATACACACAATTCATTTCACCGCACTCCCCTAACTATTAGTAAATAAACTATATATGGATTCTAGACTACCCGATTCTTTAGAATCGGGCCGCCATCTAGTCAATTATATTTTAGCCATTTACTGATTACCTAAGTGACTAATTGTGCCAAGTGATGTTTTCTACGACACTAATCAGAGGTGTTACCTTTCACTGTGATACATACTGTCTAGTTTGATCACATATATATTCCGGGACTTGCTTTTCGCTTGTTTTTTTTTCTTAAATTTTGTTCATATATTTATTTTTCATTTTCTTAACTTGTGATAATTTTATGGTACTATACAGTGAGTGCAGATGTTCTTTATTGCAGAGTATTGTCACATCACTATTCTCTAATAAGCCCCAGTTGGAGGCCATCATCAATTGTAAGGTTTGGATTCTGTGCTATTTACATCCAGCTTTAAACTATATGGCCAATTTCAAAGATTAGTTCTTTCTTGTATATGTAACTGTCACTAACTGTACAATGTTAGCAGTGTTTTGGATCAGATTTTCATCAATGTTTGGCCAGTGTGACAGCTTTTACCAGCTTCTCAAATCAAACTGTAAGCGAAAAACAGACAGCACTAGGAAGTAACCAGGAATCTTTTACTGACTCATCGGCTTAAATGCATAAGTTTGATCGATGGCTATAATGGGTACATATACAATCTGTGAAAAACACAGAACATGTAGAAAAATATGTGAATCTTGGCAAAGTTACTTTTTATTCTAATAATTTATATGATAGTAATGAAATGTTCAGAAAATGTAAGCCTATTGAAGAAGCTCAGTGAGAAATGTGAACATAACACTAATGGCCAAAAATGTTGGAACCCTTGAAATTGTTCCAAAAAACGAAGTATTTCTCCCAGAAAATGATTGCAATAACATGTTTTGTTATACATATGTTTATTACCTTTGTGCATTGGCATATAAATTTGCCCTTATCTATCCCTTATCAATTTTGACTCTTCATTATGTCTTTCACTGCCCTCACTTCCTTGCATTCTACCTTGGAACACACGTCGATGTTGTTTCTACCCTACCTATGTGCGTGTTATTTGGGAAGCACTCCTTTGTGCGAAAATGATGTTGCGCTAGTCCATGCATGGATATGATTGGCATTCAATGACTGCTCATTGGCTACTACCAAGTTAAATAATGCATCACATTATTCTTTTCCCATTCCCTCGTTAAAACTGTGTGTGAAATGCGTGTTGGGCGCCCTGAGATGGGCTTATATACATAGCCCTGTGTTCCAGGAGGTGCTGTGACCGATTCTAAATTCTTGAAGCTATGATTGTCTGATCTCCTGTGCTATACATAGCAGAGCATCAGCCCTGCTCTGTATAGCCAAATTCATGATCTTCTATGAACAACATCCATGCGCTAGCATTCAAAGAAGTGTCAAAATTACAAGCATGGGAGTATTCAGAAGACCCCTGGCTGTCATGACAACACATCAACACCCCACAATCATGTCATGGGTGTGCCATTGGGTATAAAGAATGTTGTGCCCCCTGTGGGTGCATGTTAAATTTTGCTGTCAGAGAAAGACAGAGTGATCAAGGGGTAAATGGGGTTTTCCGGCATTAATTGTTTTAAGCCATAGATTGATTAAAAAAAATATACTAAGCCGCATGCACCTTTGAGTGCCTCTGCAGATTTAGTGCTCTTCTAGACACCTTACCACTGCAGCCTATTATGGGCTGCAGCGATGCTGGGACTGCGAAATGGGGAGGACACCACATCCCAAGCTGGTAAAGACCTTCAGAGTGGGCTGTACAGGGTGTGCATAGCTAAAATAAAATGAATTTACTGTAGTACAACTCTTTTATTATAGAAATGATATACTGCATAACACTACGTTAAAAGAGAATGCATAGCTTCAAGCTCAGATCCCAAAGTATAGAAGAATGTTTTTGCTTGGAGCCTATATAACAATATGGCCTTAGAAATTAATATTGAAAAATTGTAAGAATAGCATTGTATTTTGTAGGAAAATTCTATGCAATTAAATGCAAGCTCATATACAAAGTGCTATGCACACTGTATGTGCACGGTTATTGGGTTTAATTGTGTTGCAGGTGAAGTATATTATTCCATTGTATGGCAAAAAGCTAAGCAAAAGATGTAATTGTTATGAGCAACATATTATGTTTTATACATTACAATGTTTACTGCTAGCTTTATTTAATCTAAATGAACTTGGTGATTATAATATCAAAATTCATAAATCAATAAAAAGAACCCTTTATTCAGTTTAATAGCTTTTTTCAATCACTGTAATAAAAAAAAAAAAAAAAAAAAAAAAATATATATATATATATATATATATATATACACTTGCTGTACTACCCGGCTACTCCCGGGTTAATAAAGAACTGCTGTTAGCTATAGCAAAATAGAATTTGAATATGTTATATTAATGACCTGTAGGAAAATAGAAGCTGAGCTGTGATTGGTTGCTATAGGCAGCCTAATAAATCTCCAGCTAACAGTAAACCCTCCCCCTGGCCGGGCAATATATATAACCTCTCACACATACACATAAAAGATAGCTCATGTGACTGACATCTGCCTAATTCCCTATGTGGCACATGTGTTGCACATTGGCTGTTTTTAATCAGATGTTTTTTTTTGGAAATTAAAGATACCAGACGTATGAGGCGAGTTGTGTGAGGCGATTTGTGCACAGCTGTGTCTGTCTGTGTGGTGTGTGTGTCTGGGGTGTGTGGTGTCCTTGGGGGTGTGTGTGTCCCAGTGTTGTGCATGTGTCCCTGTGGGAAAGGGGGTCCCTGTGGTGAGTGTCCTTTTGGGGGAGGGGTGTCCCTGTGGTGTGTGCCCTTGTGGGGGGAGGGGTGTCTCTGTGGTGTGTGCCCATCCCTATGGGGTCTGTGTGTTCCTGTGGGGTGTGTGTGTGTCTCTGTGTCCCTGTGGGGTGTGTATGTGTGTATGTCCCTGTAGTGTGTGTGTCCCTGTGGAGTGAGTGCATATGTACCTATAGGGTGTGTGTATGTGTGTGTGTCCCTGTGGGGGGGTGTCTGTGTGGTGTGTGTCTCTTTGTGGTGTGTGTGTTTGGGTGCGTGGTGAGTATCCAATGTTGGGGCTCCACCTTAGCTGTTACTCTTTGTGTGCATGTGGTGTGTATACATGTCCCCGTGCCTGGTGAATATTCCATGTCAGGGCCCCACCTTAGTGACTATGTGCTGGTATATGCTGTTAGTCTTTGGTGCTCTCATTAAGCCCCTCTCATTCACAACTGTCAACTGGTAACTGTCACTTTCTCTCTATTATGTATTGTTTGGTGAATTGGTTTAAAATTTCGCCTCATAACATAGCCTATGGCGCTCTCAGGGTCCAGATATGTGACTGTGCAAAATTTTGTGGCTGTAGTTGCGACAGAGTAGATGTCAATCCCGGACATACACACACACACATAGACAAATTCAGCTTTATATATTAGAGATAAAATATATATATATACAGTGTATATATATATATATATATATATATAAAATTTTGGAAAGGTAGCTCTATCTGCTAATAAATAAACAGAACGGTGTAATAAACAGGCATTACAATGGCTTCTAGTCATCCTTGGTGTCCAGTTACTGTATAAATCTAGACATGATTACAGCAATCTTATTAGTACAATCAGATAAGCTGTATCTGTAAATCACCACTTAATGGCGGTTTACATTTCACCACAAAGAAGACACGGTTACTGTAAGGACAGATTTGTATCTGGTGACTTTATGCCGCTTCAGTACACATAAATTAAATATAGATGCTGCTGACTTATATATCTGTATATTTATTAGCATTTATAATGCTGATATCACAGCATAAAGAGTACTTCTTTGCTCCACTGTTTAGTCGCTAGTGTCAATGTGAATTTAAAGGTACATGGACACTCAATTCAGACTGCCCATTCCATAAACAGCATGAATCAGAGCCTGGCAGAATAATTGCAGTTCAAAAAAGTTCCAGCTCATCGGGCAAATATTAGTCCCTGTGTGCACTGAATGCACCCAAGTACAGAGGTCTAGAATGAAGATTGATCGCAGGTTTAAGGCTGGTTTCACTCTACTACTTTTCAGCATCCATGTGAATCCAGCCTAAACTGGATGCACCCGCATCAGTTTTTGGCCTCAATGACTTTCAATACAGTCGGAGACACTTGCGGGTCCATTCAGTCATGTATATAGTTCACCCTGGATTCGGGTGGATGTTGGTGTCCACAGATTTTTTTGTGGAGTTAAAATCTGCATCTTGATACGATTTCATCTCCGTGAAAAAAAAACGTGAATCCCGGGGCACCACAGGTGAAATCTGAATGGATGCCTATGCGACATGGATTTATCCGGACTCCGGATCCCAGTGGATCCAGATTAAAAGTCTGTGTGCTATGAACTGGACATGCACAGAACCACCTACAGAATCCCTGTCAAATATACAACTGGATGCTCCCGCATAGGATGTGGTTGCATCCAGTTTCGTCACTGTGGGGGATCTGGGGGCATGCAGACTTTTCCTGCATGACCCTAGGATTGTAAACAATGTTAATGTGAAACGAGCCTTAGAATTTATTTAGAACGTGTTTCAGATGTAAGCTACATCATTTGTCAATCTACAAGTCTTGTAGAAACAATGAGTGAATTATCACAAATGAAAAAACAAAATTGCAAGATGTTTGTCTAGATTTAAGAAACTTTACCCATAATATACACTGAAAGGGTCCTTGCCGTCACAATGAGTTCAAGTCGTCTCCCCACCCTGCTCCAAGTGATTGACAGGACTCTCTTTATGAATATTCATGAAAATGTTTTAGTCACCTGAAGTAGAGAAGGAAGAAGCCGATCAGTGACCAAACTGAAATTTTCTGGACTCTGGCTATAGATCACAACAAAACGTTCATATTCTGTTTTCTCTAAAATGTTGGAATGTTTCAGAGAAAGATAAAACTGGTTAAAAAGACACAATTGATTTATGCTGCCTGTGATTTGGGCAACATGAATTAACTGACAGGTTCCCTTTAAAAATGTCTGTGTCCTCTTCTGTCATTCAAGCATTTTTTATGTTGTTCTATTTAACTGATTCTTACATAGATCTATTTCTAGAAAAATTAAGTGACAGAAAAAATTGCTGAATTTAAAGAGCAGTAAAAATATCTCTGTAGATTTTCAGACTCCTAAGCAGTATTGTGTCCAATTGGATTAAAGGAATTTTACCTAAACCCAAGTTTATGGCTAGTTTAAATGAATATGTTTTGTGTATACCACTCCTGAACATCACAAACCATTGTAGCATGAAAAGAAGGATAATGTTTTCTGAAGGTTGATGCTCAAACCTTTCTGCTTAGTGAAAGTAAGCTGCCTTTAGAGATGTCTGGCAGAGACTTACTCTATTATCCCCACTGAAAATACATTATTGCTTGTGGGAGGAATAAGGGTAAGCACACATGACGTCATACTCATGTGGATTTTACCCGCAATGCGCTACAAAAGTACTGTGCAAAGTGAATATGGTATAAAGTAATGTCAAAATGATGTTTTGAAACACTGAAGTGGTAAAAAAAAGTGTCATGCACATTCTTTAGAATGATTTTGAGTTTCATAGTATGGAGGAAAAGATGTCGATGGCAGAGTCATGAGTGACAGGATGACAGCAAAACTGTCGGAAAAGCCAATTCAAGAAAATGAATGCTGGTGTCTTCATGAAGTGGCTTCACATATGAAAAATTATTGGCTGTGTTGGTTTCTTAAAGATGCCATGAGCATGCAGCCAAGCAGCGGGAGCGTAACTAGAGCTCAATGGGCCCTGATGCAAAATTTGGATCTGGCTCCCCTGGGTCTTTCTAGCATTCACAATCTTAATATTATATATGATTTGTCCCACCTCTTCCTTCATTATGCAGTAATCCTGTACTAATGTCCCCCTTAATGCCTCCATAGACAGCTTCCTGGTAAATATGCCTCCGAACCTGGTATATAGCATAAATATGCCCCCCATCCTGGGCCTATCATAGTATATATGTCCCCCAATCTGGTATATATATAATCCAATCCTGGTTTTTATGTCCTTATCCTAGGCACCATTGTGATATATGTCCCCTATCCTGGTATATATATCCCCATCCTGGTTTGTATGTCCTCATCCTAGGCCCCATCCTAGTATATATTGCCATCATACTGGTATATATGCCTGATACCTGGTATTTATGTTCCCCATCCTGGGTCCTCCTTGTATACATGTCCCCCATCATGGTGTATATGTTTCCCTTTGCAAAATCAATCCTGGTATATATGTACCTTTTCCTGGTGTATAGGAATCCCATCCTGGGCCCCTTCCTGGTATAGTCACCGTTCTCTCTGACTCTAGGTCACACTTGAGTTTTCCCATCCGCTAAAAGGATGCGTTAAAAGGATGTTTTTTTCCCTGCCATTCACATGACATGTGTACATTTTTGAAGCATGCATTAAAGGGAACCTGTCACCTCCAAAAAGCCACCTAACCTATAAAAACATGTCCCTGCATCATCCTATGACCATTCTCACAATCCTTTTGTCTGCTAAATGCTGGCTGTAAAAGTACTAAAAAACGTTTTTATACTTACTCATTATCCATTATAATGAGTAGGGACCATATTCCTTAGCCCTCAGGGCATGTTGCTTTGCTGCCTTCCTCATCCGGCTTCAAGCACCGCATTGCGCATGCATGCTTGAAGCCGAACGAGCGGCGTGGGTGAACTGACATCACCAAAACCGGAAGTAACGTGATTTGCGTCATTACATGCCCAGACATGACTTGCAAAGCAGGCAGGACCTGCCTAGAATATGAATACAAGATCACGCCCATTAGGGCGTGGTATTCTGACAAGGAAGGCAGCAAAGCAACACGCCCTGAGGGCTAAGGAATATGGTCCCTACTCATTATAATGGATAATGAGTAAGTATACAAATGTTTTTTAGGTCTTTTACAGCCAGCACTTAGCAGACAAAAGGATTGTGAGAATAGTCACAATCAGTCACCTGGAAAGGCTTTCCAAGTCTTGAAGTACTCTGAGATGTCCTGAGCCCTTGTTGGCTTCCTTGCCTTCACTCTGCAATCTAACACATTATTGGGAGACTGTGGAGGCCATATCATCTGACTCTCTATCTCTCTCTATCCAGAACACATTGCCCTCTCATTCTTACCCTGGAGGTGTGTCTTGAATCATTAATTTAATTGCTATTTACCTACACATTACCACAATAACTACACGCAAGTAGTATTTTTGGACACTACAAGATACTATTAAGGGTTTTAAGAGTATGGCCAATACCAGTAGTGATGTCTAACTACTATTGTAATCTATAGCTGTGCTCAAGTACAGTAGCGGTATTTTACTTACCGTGAACAAAACAGCAGTTAGGGCCCTTTCACATCAGCGTTTTTTGAAATTTGCGGCAGATGCGGTGAAAAAACGCATCTGCCGCAATTACCGCATACCGGCTGCACTTGCGGCGCGGTTGCGGTAAACGCCACGCAAAGTATAGGCGTACTTGCGGCAGGTGCGGCAAGTGCGGTTTTGCACTTGCGGCAGGTGCGGCAGCGAAAAAAAACGCGGCTGAGTACCGCAAGTACGCCTATACGTTGCATGGCGTTTACCGCAACCGCGCCGCAAGTGAAGCCGGTATGCGGTAATTGCGGCAGATGCGGTTTTTTCACCGCATCTGCCGCAAATTTCAAAAAACGCTGATGTGAAAGGGCCCTAAACAAAAAATATTCCTTCTGTTAACAAGAACATATCATAGAATGTAAAACGTCTGGAATGGAACAGTGTCTGTATTTTACATGTAAATGACGCTTTGATTTCCTAGATTTAAATTTTTAATGTGTGGGAGCTCAAATAGCTTTCTCCACTAACAAGTCAGTGTGTTATCGTTTTATTAGTTGACCTTAGCTTCTAACCTGTCTTATTAATAGAAAGCAAAACAACCCGGCAAACTATTACAGAGCAATCTAACACATCTATTGGAAGAAAAGATGTTGTTTTTTTGTTTATGAGCTTATACAATTTAATCTATTCTTGCTCCTCATTTGCAATAGTGAAACTCAGAAGGTCACTAGTAAATGAAAATAATACATTAATATTGATGGGCTTAATACAAAAGGAGATCCCTACAAGGTTACTAAAGTATAAATTTTCCGTAATGTGTTTCACATGCCTTTCATCGCACCATGCTCTCCTTTTACTTCATATATATTTAAAACAACAGGCTTGATTTTCACAAAAGGACTTTGAATGCAGACAATTCACCATATAATACAACCCTAAAATACATAATAGTAGGTTTCATTTAATTCAACAGTATGTCAGCTATTAAAGCAGCAGTGTAGAAACTTCATAGAGAGGTTTTCGGTGTGTCACAGAGGTTAAGTGCTCTGTGTAATAAATGTAAACCAATCCTGGATTCTACAATGAAAAAAACAGATGCAGTATATTCCATTTTTTTACATTTCCTAAACTGTCATGATAGACAACACCATGTTAGCAGCATTATATGATTTATGAACAGCTGATATGACAATGACCATAGTGAAATTATGTTACTAACATTGTATCACTGGAAAAATTATAAATAACAAAATAACATTTTGTGGATGCTTTAAAAGAATTTTAACCCTTTCCCGACCCTTGACGTAATGGTACATCATGGGTAGGGTCCCGGTGATTGATATTAGCTCCGATGCGGCGCTCACATCATTCACATGACATCTCAGCTGATCTCATCAGCTGAGATGTCGGGCTTCAAGCACCGATCGGATTGTGTTCCGATCGGTGCTGTTAACCCAGTGAATGACAGCGGGATTCAAAAACGCCGCAATGGGAATTGTGCCATTACCTGCCGAGATTGGAGATCCCGCAATAATATTGCGGGATCTCTGATATTCACATAATAGCCCCGGGTCCTGGTGTGAACCCAGAAGCTATCAGGGACAGCTTCCTGTCAGTGGTTGGCAGGCACTGCCAACCACTGAAAGTGAAACCAAGTGTCATTTGTCGATGTGCTGCAGCTCATTGGGACATGGCACAAGAAATCGGATGCTGCAGCACTGTGACACCCTATGGGGTAGTGTAAAATCAAGAAATAATAAAAAAATAAAGTTTTATAAAATATGAAAAAAAACCACAAAACTTTAAATCACCCCTCTTTTCCCCCATTCAAAATAAAAGTATTAAAAAATACACATATTTGGTATCACTGCGTTCAGAAATGCCTGGTCTATTAATATATAAAATCAATTAATGAGAGCCGTAAACTGCGTAACGGAAAAAAAGGTCCAAACATCAAAATTATGTTTTTTTGGTTGCTGCAACATTGCTATAAAATGCGATAATGGGCGATCAAAGCAGTTAATCCACCCCAAAATTGGTATCATTAGAAAATTCAGCTCAAGCTGCAAAAAATAAGCCATCACACAGCCCCAGATTGCAAAAAATAAGAACACTATGGGGCGCGGAACATGGCACAAAAAGTTTGATTCTTATTTTTTTCAAACTTCTGTATTTTTTATCACCACTTAGATAACAGTCAAAGTATACATGTTTGGTATCTACGAACTCGTACCACCCGAGGCATCACACCGTCACATCATTTTTACCATATAGTGATCATGGCAAATAAAAAAAAAGTGTAATTGCATTTTTTTTTGCAATTTCACTGAACTTGAAATTGTTTTCCCATTTTCCTCTACACTATATGGTAAAATAAATGATTGCATCAGAAAGTACAAATTGTCCCACAAAAAAACCCTCATATGTCTATATTGATGGAAAAATAAAAAAGTTATGACTCTTGGAAGCAGGGGAGCAAAAAACCAAAAGCAAAAACAAAAAAAAACAAAAACAAGAAATCGCAAGGTGGTAAAGGGTTAAGGGGGTTGTCCATTACCTGATAACGCCTTATTAGTAAGTCCACGGAGGTGAATAAAAGTGATAGTTATCTCTCCTAATTGTGGTATTTAATACTCAGTGAAGTGTGTCTCAAACGTTTGTTGTGATCAACATCCGGCAAGGATGGTAACTATTGCCATTAATTAATAGGGTAAAAGCAATATCACGTAACCATCCTTAATAGACAATGTATTACCTAATTAAGGACAGAATTGTGTGGAATTAGATCTTTTCTCCTAATATGGAAAATGTCTTTGAAAAACATTACCGTATTTTTTCGCTTTATAAGACACACCTGATCATAATACACCCCCTAAATTTGGTGAAGTTAAAGAGAAAAAAGTGTATTTAATGTTAAATAGGGTCCATCTTATAATACCAGTGTCTGCCTTACAATCAGTAAATATATGTCCTTCACCCTTGTATATAAATATACCCCATCCTGTGATATATATTCCCTCATCCTGGTACGTGGGCCCCCCATGCTGGATATGGCACCCTGTGATGGTACATAGCCCCCAGTGATGGTACATAACCCCCCATCCTGGCTATTGCTCCCAGTTATGGTACATAGCCCTCTCATCCTGGCTGTTGCCCCAGTAATGGTACATAGGCCCTCATCCTGGCTATGGCCCCCCATCCTGTACTCACCCCCATGTCCTAGTATTCACATATATATGTAGAGTAGATGCCCTTTACTATAAAGTAGGTAGAGGGAATACACAAAACTCAGAACTCAGAACCTGCTACACTTTTTGATTTTTCCTAGTTACCAAATGCTGCAATATTTTTGGCACAGTTTGAAATAGTGGCGGGCAGGCCAATCCCTGAAAAGTTAGTGCCACATGCTTAGTTTGCGCTGACATTGCTGAATGCTGCTGTATGTGTTGTTTTCCTTTAAGGGCTGCATGAGGGATTGGTGTGAAGGTCCTGTGTTGTGCTCCAGAGCTGCTTTCACTATTATCTTCAGCTGCTAGTTGAGTGGTTGAAGTGTGACTCACCTGGAATCCCCTCCCCCTGGCTTTAAATAGCTTTCCCTCTCCTCTGCCAGACGCCGTTTATAGAGTTAGTTGGCTCTTAGTCATTGAGCTTAGAAGAAGTCTTGCTGCTGTGCTGAAGTCTCTCCTGGAGTTCTATTGCCATGGTAGAAGCTGTGATCTCATACCCGTGGGTGGAGGTAGGGGCCCTCAGCCTAGGGCTAATCAGGAGTTTAGGGCACAGGGTGGCGGCTCAGAAATCCTCATCATCAAAGGTACCTCCGAGATCAGGGAAAGCCAGGGACCCCAGCATCAGAGTCAGATTAGACTCTCCTGACCCCCTTTGCCCATCACACCAAGTTACCTGATTCCCTCATCTCCCATGCATGACAGTTAGTCTATATGTAGCTTGTCTCCACGGAGTAAAAAATTTACATTACATCGAGTTGGTATTTAGTTCCCACTAAGGGTACTTTTACATCTGTGTTCTTGCAAAGCAGGCGGAATTCAGACTTTTTTTGCAAAAACCGGATGTGAAACACTTTCAGCAGCAATGCGTTTGGGCTAATGCATATTGTATTGGAATTCCAGACATGTGCGCCTCTTGCATTGTCATCATGATCCAGCAAATCTGGCACTTCTTGCAGTTAGCAGGGATATTTGACTGATGCCTAAAGTGCCAGAAGTGCCGGATCCAGATGAAAACACTGCACATGTCCGGAACTCCAATACAAAATGCATTTGCTGGAACACAATGTTGCCGCAAGTGTGCCACATCCATGTTTTTCAAAAAAGGCGGAATTCCACCGGATTTGAAAAAAACGCAGATGGGAAAGATAAAAGCTGAAGATCAAAAGTTCAGGTTTACTGAAAACAAATGTAGATCTGAAAGTACCCCAGCCGTAATAAGAGTATTATGAATACAAATAAACAAGCGACAATATTTTGGTTACACTTTTTCTGCTTCTTCCTAACAGATTTTCTTAAACAATCAAAGAAAAAGCAAAAACAGGTAGTATTTTAATGACAAACACATAAAATACTAAATTAATAATGTATTTGTTGATTTTTAAAACGTTGGTGCTGTCACAATATCAGAACAAGTTTACACATATGGTCATATTAATGCTTTTAAGATTATCACATTTTTTGAATGCGAAATTCACCAAGTTAGGCACATGTTTCTCCAAAAAACTGATTTAAATCACAGGTGCTCCAATTTTCCTGAACACATGTATAAAACTCTGAAGACCCCGTTACACGGGGCAACATCTCTGGCAACATCGCCAGCAACTGAGGGGCGTGGCCAAGTTGCGGCAACATTGCCGGAGAGTTGCTCTGTATAACAGGGTGATTTCAACGGCGATATTTGCTTCAGCAACATTGCCTGGTTTCCCATCAATGTTGTGAAACCAGGCGATGTTGCTCAGGCGATGTGCCTGCATCGCCCGGTCTGACGCGGCAACAGCGATGTTGCCGGCAACTTCATCATAGACTCACATGTTAACTATCGCAGCCAGGGTTGAATTTAACCCTGGCAGTGAAAGTTGCTAGCAACATTTCTGATGAGTTGCCGATGATGTCTTCTCGTCTGACAGCTCTTCACAAATGTTGGAGAGCGGCCAAAAACGTGCGTGCTCCCAGGAGTTACCGGCGATGTTGCCCCATGTAATGGGGCATTGAGATCTCCTATGACTGTATCCAAACCATTTGAATCTCTTTAGCACACACACAGATTTAGTAATTTCAAAGTGATTACACTAAAGAAACATAACATAACCTAGTAATCACCAACAATTCACTTTTCAAGTTTCTAAAATAAATAAAAAAAACTGTCCAAAAATTATCCCTCCTAGTCATTTTGTAAGTACAGTGAGTCCCCGCTTAACGACGGGTGTGTTTAACGACGACTGGCACTTACGACGGTTAGTTTTTTCCGAACGACCAAATTTCAAAGTTAGGATGGACCGCTATACGACCAAATTTCAAAGTTACGACAGACCGCTATACGACCGAATTTCAAAGTTACGACAGATTTCGCGCGGGAGTGGCAGCACAGTGGAGTGTTGAGGCTAGGGTCACATATTACATGCAAAAAATCCCTGCTGAAGTGGTGCTTTATTATTGTGGAACAGAGATCTCTGCTTTCCAAACATGGTTACCTCCTGTCTCACACATTCTTAACTACAGTACAGTACAGTACTGTACAACACTTACCAGAATGTCTCCTGTGATTATGAAAGGTGATTTCCCTGGTGGCTCCGGGTCTCAGAATTCCGGTACATTGTACTGTGCAGTACTGTACAGTATTCGCAAACCGGAGTCCTGTTTTGCTGTCCGGGTGCTGCTCTCATCTGCCCGCATACTGTGTTGTACAGCTTGCGGCCACCCATACTGTACATTGTACATTTCAGCGCTATGGGGGACGCGTTTAAACGGTGCACAGGAAATGTTTCCTGTGCACCGTTTAAACGTGGCCCCCCAGATTTCTGGACTGTACAGCATGGGCGGCCACTAGCTGTAGAACACAGCATGCGGGCAGATGGGAGCAGCAACTGGACAGCATTACTGGACTCCAATCATGCGGGCAGATGGGAGCAGCAACTGGACAGCATAACTGGACTCTGGTTGGAGAATACAGTACAGTACAGTACTGCACAGTACAGTCTTGAGACCAGGAGCCACCCTGAAGAGGGCCCAAAACAGTACAGTACAAGTGTGACCCAGTACTGTACAGTGTACCTGAGTACTGAGACCCAGAGCCACCCTGAAGAGAGCCCAAAACAGTACAGTACAGTATACTGTACAGTACAGTAGTACGTACAGTACAGTGGCCTGGCTGGAGGCAGTTGGCAGCCTCCACCACCTCCCATCAACATGGCTGACAAAAGGAAGAGTACAACTCCTACAGGATCTTCTGCTAAGAAGCCTAGAAAAGCCATCGACCTAGACACAAAGATGCAGATCATACAGAAATATGAAGGTGGAATGAAAGTCTTAGCAATCGCTAGTAGCATGGGGTTTTCTCATTCCACCATTTCAATGATACTTAAGGATAAAGAGAAAGTGAAGGAGATGGTGAAGAGTAGAAATAGAAATAGAAGAAATTGAGCAATCAGATGTATCACCACCAAAAATGTTCACAACTAAGGGCTTAGCAAAAGTGTTTTCGAAAGTGAATGAGATTGTGGGTGATTTAGAGGCAATGGACCCCAACATTGAAAGGCTGTCGAAATTTGAGACACTTGAAAGAAGCGTTTGCCTGTTATCGTGAAATTTATGATGAGAAGAAAAAAAAAAACAACAGTCGTCCATGTTAGACTTCTTGCAACAAACTCCAACTCCTACCCAGGCTTCAACCCCTACGCCTGCCCCTGTCTCAGTAACGGACTCCCTCTCTGCTCCAGCCTCTCCCTTACCAGGGCCGTCAGCTGTCGACGATTCAGATGACGAAGATCCAGATGACACAACCTGCATGTTTGACAGTGACGATGAAGATGTCATATTTAAATGGTTTTAGAGTAAAATGCATACTGTTTCGTGAACAAGCTTTATTTTTCATAATTTTGCTTTGTACTACATACTGTACAGTATCTTGAAATTGTTTAGTACAGTACAGTACTGTACTATACTGTACTGTACAACAGTACAGTACTGTACTGAACAGTACTGTACTTGTTAGAGTTACTTTTTCAGCCAATGTAACATAAAGCATTTCTTTAACGGTTCGTGATACACTTTTGTATCAGATGTACCTGATGTTTCTGATGAAGCGGAACTGTTCCCCATAGGGAACCACAGTACTGTACACTGTACAGTACGTACTTACCTCTCCGGCCGCAGCACAGACTGCGCTGTGCAGCTGTGGGAGAGGTAAGTAACAGTTCCCTATGGGGAACAGTAGCCCCAGTACACTGTAAACTGTACTGTAGTGTACGTACTGTACTGGTCCCTAACCCCGTCGTTAAGTGAGGACTCACTGTAGACTGTTTTGTGCAGAACAATTCCTACTGTAATTGAAACGAGTAAGGTGCTAAATATTCTGTAATGCCTTTTTTCCCACTTCAAAGCATGCTGAAAAAAGACCAATTTTGGACAACATTTGATAGCACTACTGCTGGGGGGGGTGGTAGTGCTTCTGCTGAATCTAACAGCTACCACATTGTAGCTAATTCATTGACATTGACATTTTTTTTTTTCTACCATAAATCTTGTAGAACTCTATAACTTACTTTGTGAAGCAGACAGTCACAGTTAAATGTTTGAATATTACATAATACATCCTATTAACATTACCCCCTATATTCATTTAAAGGGAACTTGTTATGTAAAAAAAATACTATTAACCTGTACAAACGGGGTTAATTTGCAGAATAATAGTGTTCTGGTTCTATGCAGCTTCCGCATTAAGAGCCCAGGTTACAGGAGGAAATTAACTTTATTTCTTATAGCAGCCTTGGGCTTTCAGTCATAGCAGTGGGCTGGTGTGTTTCAGTCATCACAGACTGACAGCTGGCTCTGTGCTGCTGCAATGTAAAGTTGGCTCTCAGTGCTGTGGGCATGTTTACAGCTGCTCCTGTAAAACATCTATATGCATATATGTTTATGCAAAATGTTTTGTTGATTTGCACAAATTGAATCATTAATTGTTGTAATTCATTGTAACTTAACAATTTCATAAAATTGCAATGCAATACCACAAGTTGAAGTAAGTCTCTCAGAGCACCCTCCGGAGGAGGCACCCCACCTCTCATAGACAGTGAGGGGTGATGAGTGACCTGACAAATAGCAGGAGTACACCCAGAGATGTCAAGGATTCCCTCGGGTGCAGAGGTATGAGAAAGATTAATACCTCTTACAAATATATACAGTGCCTACAAGTAGTATTCAACCCCCTGAAGATTTAGGTGGTTTGATAAGATGCAAATAAGTTAGAGCCTTCAAACTGCAAACGAGAGTAGGATTTATTAACAGAAGCATAAATCTTACAAACCAAAAAGTTATGTTGCTCAGTTGAATTTCAATTAATTTTAAACATAAAAGTGTGGGTCAATTATTATTCAACCCCTCAAACCACCAGCATTCTGTTTGGTCCCCCTAAAGTATTAAGAAGTAGTTCAGGCACAAAGAACAATGAGCTTCACATGTGTGGATTAATTATCTCTTTTGCCAGACTTTTCTGACTATTTAAGACCCTCCCCAAACTTGTGAACAGCACTCATACATGGTCAACATGGGAAAGACAAAGGAGCATTCCAAGGCCATCAGAGACAAGATCGTGGAGGGTCACAAGGCTGGCAACGGGTACAAAACCCTTTCCAAGGAGTTGGGCCTACCTGTCTCCACTGTTGGCAGCATCATCCAGAAGTGGAAGGCTTATGGAACTACTGTTAGCCTTCCACGGCCTGGACAGCCTTTGAAAGTTTCCACCCGTGCCGAGGCTAGGCTTGTCCGAAGAGTCAAGGCTAACCCAAGGACAACAAGGAAGGAGCTCTGGGAAGATCTCATGGCAGTGGGGACATTGGTTTCAGTCAATACCATAAGTAATGTACTCCACCGCAATGGTCTCCGTTGCAGACGAGCCCGTAAGGTACCTTTACTTTCAAAGCGTCATGTCAAGGCTCGTCTACAGTTTGCTCATGATCACTTCGAGGACTCTGAGACAGACTGGTTCAAGGTTCTATGGTCTGATGAGACCAAGATCGAGATCTTTGGTGCCAACCACACACGTGACGTTTGGAGACTGGATGGCACTGCATACGACCCCAAGAATACCATCCCTACAGTCAAGCATGGTGGTGGCAGCATCATGCTGTGGGGCTGTTTCTCAGCCAAGTGGCCTGGCCATCTGGTCCGCATTCATGGGAAGATGGATAGCACGGCCTACCTGGAGATTTTGGCCAAGAACCTCCGCTCCTCCATCAAGGATCTTAAGATGGGTCGTAATTTCATCTTCCAACAAGACAACGACCCAAAGCACACAGCCAAGAAAACCAAGGCCTGGTTCAAGAGGGAAAAAAATCAAGGTGATGGAGTGGCCTAGTCAGTCTCCTGACCTTAACCCAATTGAAAACTTGTGGAAGGAGCTCAAGATTAAAGTCCACATGAGACACCCAAAGAACCTAGATAACTTGGAGAAGATCTGCATGGAGGAGTGGGCCAAGATAACTCCAAAGACCTGTGGCGGCCTGATCAGGTCTTATAAAAGACGATTATTAGCTGTAATTGCAAACAAGGGTTATTCCACAAAATATTAAACCTAGGGGTTGAATAATAATTGACCCACACTTTTATGTTTAAAATTTATTAAAATTCAACTGAGCAACATAACTTTTTGGTTTGTAAGATTTATGCTTCTGTTAATAAATCCTACTCTCGTTTGCAGTTTGAAGGCTCTAACTTATTTGCATCTTATCAAACCACCTAAATCTGCAGGGGGTTGAATACTACTTGTAGGCACTGTAGGTAGATAGATAGAATTGGATAGAATGGATGGATGGATGAATGGAATGAATCAATTCATTAAGGTCGAGAGTTATAACTGTACTTACATAATAGAGGAAATACAGACGGGTGTATATACATTACAAAATGATAAACAGCAGAGTGTGTAAATGTACTTAAACACTACTATATACATAATAATTAGTGATGAGTTTGCAGTGAAATATTCATACTCGCTATACTCATATTGAGTATTTTTTATTACTCGCATATTCATCCGAATTGCAAGTCCAATGTCAGTCAATTAGTGATAGGCTCCACCCACACACTTCCGGCTATAAAAACAGTCTTTCCGAGACAGGACAGGAGGGTGGGCTTTTTTAATATTTCAATGCCTAAAACACCTTGCTGTGCCCTCCAGAGAGACCGTAACATTCAACCTACTCTCATTGAGGTGCCAGCCCTCTTTGTCTACTGAAGGGAACTGTCAATTTGTGTCAGATCGATGATGATTGACACATCACTCACGAGCACCAGCGATACTCACAGAGTAACAAGTATCGCGAATACCATACTATCTGTGCAAGTAGAGAATTCTAACGAATACACTCACTCACTAATAATAATACAAGAGAGAACTTATTCTGCTTAATGGAGCCACGCCCACCCACACAAGTCACACCCACTCATCAATCTGCAGAGCCCAAAAATGAGGGAGAATATGATGTGATATCACAGAAAACCAGAAGAATTTGTCAGAGATCATGCGATCAGAAGAGTAGCTCAGGTTATAGAAGTATATGGAAACACACAATGTTTGTAAAGCACTTATCTATGGCATTTATTCATATGAAAGGGACATAGAGAGCAGTGGTCAACCCCTGGGATTTATTTTCATCTAAGATATTTAAGCCATACAGACATGTAAGAGTTTTATTTATGGGACTCAAGAATAGGGCTCTCTTGCTATCTTATTTGGCACAGTTTTGCCTGCCATTTACTACTAACTCCTCTTTCTAACTTTTTTGTACATTGACAAGCATGCCTATGTCCACACCTTATGACATATCATTTGCATAATTACTTTAAATAGATTCTACCCAACATAAAGAAGAAGATCTACTATGCTGGAAAAGTATAGGATAGTGTTCATAAAATTCATCTTAGATGTGTGCAATACCAGGAAACGCCAATATAGGCGTGGCAGAAAAAGGTGCCCCGTACATAGAATGTCATATACAGGGGGTTATTAAATTGTAGTATTTTCCACTTTGAAATTCCTATGGAAATTTTAAACATTTACAAAAGATAATGGCCTACACAAACTGTTAGGAGATACACAGATTCTTATAGCGAAATAGAACAGCTATTATGAGCTTAAATTACTGGCAAATACATTACTATTATCTCTCTTAAAATCCCTCAGTAGACAAAAGAAGTCTGTATCACTTACATGTGCATTTTCTCCAGTTATAAAAGATGAAGTGTATCATAATCCCCAGCACTCTCCTCTGAGTATCCATTTTAAGTAGCAAGTGGGCAATCTCTAATTAGCAATTTGGAAGAAGTATACATATAAAAAAGTTTCAATGTATTTTATTACATCCTTTGATCTGCTTTAAAAGATAAAAAATATAGGCAGCAGTTTAGAAATATTAAATTTCTAACAGCGGGTTTGTCAGTCTGTGCGTGCCTGCCTTATCCGTCAACCAGCAAATGACAGTGACCACTTACAGTGATTGCAAAATGCACCAAACACACTATATATGTCATATCCTCACAAAGCGGTAACTTTGATCGTCTTCTTTTTGATTATATCACAATCACCTCGTTCCATTTTAGCTCCTTTCTTTAGTTCTCTCTGGGGGTTCAAATGTCGTTCCTGTATGCCTTAACAGATGAATCAGTTTTCCCTTTGCTAAATTGTCTTCCGGGAAAGATGAAGACTTCATGCATTGATTCTGACCACAGCCTTACTTCAAAAAGGGTATAAGAGACTATGGGCCTTTCTTCTAATCAGATTAAGGTGCTTGTTTTCATATTATTAAGTAATTAAGGAGAGAACACATTAGTCGATAGTTCGGTTCAGGGCCTGTCTGCCTTGACTTAAAATGTGTTGAGCATTGACAGCTAACCCAGTTTCCATTCATTCCTATTGCTCTGAACCACAGGGGAAGATAAAATGTATTTTTTGAATCACATTTTGCCTAAAGGCTCTCAGTAAAATTTAATTTTCTTACAGCATTGATTTTTCCATTATAGGTTGTAACAGTCTAATGATATCTCATAAGATTTTTTAGTGTTAAGAAAAAAGGATGTAAATGACTTAGCAAAGATAACTGCAGATGATTCAGGGCTTCCTCCTGTTATCAGAAATTACAAAGATCTTTCTAGTTGACTGTGATTTAGATGTCACTACTTTTACATTCTCTTATGAGGAATGAATGTAAATACACTTGGCTGCCGCAGATCTCAGCTCTTTCATCTAATGAATGGGTGGCCACAAAGTTCACAAACCAGGAAAAAATGATTTCTTTCCGCAGCTTATTACAGAGTCATTAAGTTAATGAAAAGGGATTTTCCAATGAACAATAGAGAGCAAAGAAATTCTAAAATTGTGGATTTGGTGCCTATTTGTATTTAATCTCATTCACATCTGCATTATAGGTGTCAAAAAGTTGCTAAAATACCTGAGAACATGTGCCTGAAGCTCTACTAATAAAAATGCCAGACATCTAACAGAAACTGGATGGACCTCTTAATTTGGTGACTGACATATTGGGATCTGGCACTGTAATGTAACAGAATCCAGGAAGAACACAAATTATTAAAATGAGCTTAAGGTGGATTTCATATGTGCTTAAGCACTGGTGGACAGAAGCAAAAAGAGACCCTTCTTCAGGACCTATGGTCCCGCTTTATTGTCCAATAGTTCATCAAAAGCAGATTTGCAGGTAGAACTAGTCCCCCTACCTCTTAAGGTACCGTCACACAGGGACATATCGCCGGCGATATTGCCGGGGATCGCGGGAGCGCGCATCCCTGACAACATCGCCGGTGAGATGTCACACTGAGCAACTTACCGGCGATGTCGCCGGCTAGTTGCCGCGGCTATCGCTCGCTGAGTTGCCCAGCAACCCAGCAAGCGATCACTCGCAATGTTAGATATAGGCGGAATCGCCCGTAACATTGCGGGTTGCCGCGTTACACAGGGCGATCAGGCAGGATCGCCTGAGCTACATCGCCAGGTTTCCCAACATTGTTGGGAAACCTGGCGATGTGACTCAGGCGATTCATCGCCTGATTATCGCCCTGTCACACGAGGCAACTCACCGGCGATGTCGCCGCAACCTGGCCACGCCCCTCAGTTGCTGGCAACATCGCCGGCGATATCTCCCCGTGTGACGGTACCTTTAGAACTCTGCGGCTGCACAAGCTGCGCCCATATGTCTGTCTCTTTGTTTAAGAGTAGTGACCTACTTGGATCTTGTATAGTCACTTATTACAGTTGTTTGATGTTTAATGTTATGTATACATAAATTTGAAAAGCTTTTTTTAATTTAAAAACTTGATTATTAACTCATTCACAACCGATATCTACATCATAGGCCGTGTCCTTGCCTTTGATGTGGGCTCACACGATGAGCCTGTATAATTCATGGCTGAATTAATCAGCCACCAAGTGCTTCTAACAGCAACGGATGAATCGAAATTGCTCCTGTGTCTGTTAACCTCTAAATTGCTGCTGTGAAACACTGCGAACAGCATATAACATGCACAGAGGATGCAAAACATTGATGCCCCAATTGGCATGCCCATCAAAAGATATGTAGTCATCACAGCCGGGGACCTGCTGATGACCACCATGCTTTTCATCACGATCTTCCTTTGAATGCCAACTATAAAAAGGGAATGCCGGCTTCCTTTATTATACAGAGCAGTGCTATAAAGGGACTATTAACCCCTTCCCGACCCTTGATGTAATAGTACATCATGGGTCAGGTCTCAGTGTTTCATGTGAGCTTAGATGCAGCACTCACATCAAACACCCGACATCTCAGCTGATCTCATCAGCTGAGATGTCGGGCTTCCAGCACTGATCGGATCTGGGATTCGATTAATGCTGTTAGACCCTTGTATCCCGCTGTCATTCCTTGACAGTGAGATTCAAAACTGCCATGGTGGGGATCGCGCTGTTCCCCACCTGCACCGAACTCGTGATAAGATTGTGGGATCTCCGGTGCTCCGGTGATAGCCCCGAGTCCTGGTGTGAACCCGGAAGCTATCAAGGAATGCTTCCTGTCAGTGGTTGGCAGGTGCTGCGAACCACTGAAAGTGAAAGGAAGTGCCATATTCCTATGTGCTGTAGCTCATCGGGACATGGCAGAAGCGATCGAACTCCACAGCACTGTGGCGCCCTATGAGGCACTGTTAAATAAAGAATGAATTGCAAAATAAAGTTTTTTAAAATATGAAAAAAAAACACAAGTCCAAATCACCCTCCTTTTCCCCCATTCAAAATAAATGTATTTAAAAAATGCACATATTTGGTATCGCCTTGTTCAGAAATGCCCGATCTATCAAGATATACAATCAATTAATGACCGGTATCGTTCTCATTTTTCGTGATCTGGGGCTGTGTGATGGCGTATTGTTTGCATCTTGAGCTGATGTTTCTAATGATACCATTTTTGGGTGGATTTGCTGTTTTGATCACCCGTTATTGCATTTTATAGCAATATTGCGGCGACCAAAGAACGTAATTTTGGACCTTTTTTTCTGTTTGGACCTTTTTTTCTGTTACGCAGTTTATGGTTCTCATTAATTGCATGCCCTCATCATCTCCCACTTTAACTACTGCAATATCATACTCTCTGACCTTCCCTATAGCACTTGTATTCCCCTCCAATGTATCCTAAACTCTGCTGCCCGACTAAATCCATCTGTCTCTATACCCCAGCATCTCCTCTCTGCCAAGGCCTTCACTGGCTTCCCATTGCCCAGAGACTCCAGTTCAAAACTCTAATCATGACATACAAAGCTATCCAGATCCTGTCTCCTACATACATCTGTGACATAGTCACCCGGTACTTACCTACATGCAAGCGTTGATCCTCTCAAGGTCTCCTTTTCTATTCCCCTCTTATCTCTACTTCCCACAACCACATACAACATTTCTCTTGTGCATCACCCCAAACTCTGGAACTCTATGTCCCAACACATCAGACTCTCGCCTACCATGGAAACCTTCAAAAGCAGCTGAAGACCTACCTCTTCTGACAAGCCTACAAACTTCAGTGATTCTCAGTCCACTAAACCGCCGAACTACTACCCTCTACTAGTGTATCACCCATCCCTTGTAGACTGTGAGCAATATCCTGCTGTACCTGTGTGTGTCTTGTATTGCTCATATTTATTGTACTTGTCTATGTATGCTCCTTTTCACATGTAAAGCACCATGGAATAAATGGTGCTATAATAATAAATAATAAGAACTTCCCAAGAACTCCTCCTCTGCTCCCCCCTCATCTCCTCTTCGCACAACCGCATTCAGGACTTCGCTCGGGCATCTGCCATACTCTGGAAGTCCCTGCCCCAACACGTCAGAAACTCTACGACCATGAGAAGCTTCAAGTGTCACCTGAAGACTCACCTATTCCGTCAAGCCTACAACCTGCCATGAGACCCAGGCGACTGCCCCATAACTGACACTCCCCCAGCCTACTGTATCCTCACCCACCCCTCGTAGACTGTGAGCCCTTGTGGACAGGGTCCCCTCCCCTCCTGTACCTATATGTCCTGATTGTCTAGAGTTATTGTAATTGTGCTTGTCTCCCCTATCCTCATATAAAGCGTCATGGAACCTAATGGCGCTATATAAATAAATAATAATAATAATAATACTATTAATACATGGTAAAATGACATGTCAATATGATGCCACTGGTGGGTATGAGTTAGTAGATGCCAAAAATGTATTCCTTTACTTTTATCTAAGTGGTAAAAAAAATTCAAAATTTTTCTTAGAAAATGAATTGTGCTTTGGCGCCCTTTTTCACGACCCGTAATGTTCTCATTTTTCTGGATATGGGGCTGTGTGATGGCTTATTTCTTGCAGCTTGGCTGACGTTTTTAATTATACCATTTTTGGGTAGATGTGACGTTTTGATCCCCTGTTATTGCATTTTATTGCAATGTTGCAGTGCCCAAAAAAAGTATGTTTGGCGTTTGGAATTGTTATACAGTTTTGAATTTATTTTATATTTTGATAGTTCGGGCATTTCTGAAAGCAGCAATACCAAATGTGTGTATTTTTAATAGTTTTATTTTAATGGAGCAAAAGGAGAGTGATTTGAACTTTCTTTTTCTTCATATTTTTTAAAAACAATTTTTTTTCACTTTCATTTTATTTTACATGCCGCTTTAGGGTGCCACAGCACTGCACCGTTTGATTGCTCCTGCTGTTCAAAACTATAATTTTCCACAACTGTGAACAGGAACAAATTATCACTTTCTATGAGAAATGCTATTGAAGCGTCGCTTACAGGAAGTGAGTCTTGATAGCGTCCGAGGTTATCAGCTGACCTCGTGCCTTCATGGTAACGCATCAAGGCCTCATGATCACACCATGGGGTCATCGATGCCAGTGGGAAATAGCGCAATGCCTGTCGCACTACTTTAGAACGCACTGTCAGTGATTGACAGCACAATCTAAAGGATTAACAGTGCCGGGTGGATCGCTGGTCCGGACAGCCCTGTTAGTTGCACATGCTGGCTGATTAGATCAGTCAGCAGGTGCTGTGAATGATGCAAGCTCACAGCTAGCATTATTGCCTACTTCTAGCATACCTCTACATCTTTGGTGGTAAAGGGGTTAGAAATAATTGAATTCCATTAACAAGTATTTTGCTCTTTCCTCAGGTAAATGCCAACCTTTTTATACATAGCAATTATCAAGAAACAAACATTCCCACAAGCACTCATTTTCTAACATTTAGCTTGTTTACATGGGGGTACAGTATTCAGACCCCCTGAAAAATCACATAGTCATAAGTATTCATACTCTTTGCTCAGTATTAGGTAGGAGCACCCTTTTGAGCTAGTACAGAGATAAGTCTTGTTAGAAATGATGCAACAAGTTTTTCACACCTGGATTAGGGACATTCTTCCTTGCAGATCTCCTCCAGTTCCATCAGGTTGGATGGAGAACGTTGGTGGACAACCATTTTCAGGTCTCTCCAGAGAGGCTCAGCTGGGTTTAAGTTGGGGCTCTGGCTGTACCAGTCAAAAATGGTCACAGAGTTGTTCTGAAGTCGCTCCTTTGTTATTTTAGCTGTGTGCTTAGGGTCATTGTCTTGTTGGAAGGTGAATCTTCGGCCAAGTCTGAGGTCCAGAGCACTCTGGAAAAGGTTTTTATGCAGGATATCTCTGTACTTGGCTGCATTCATGTTTCCTTCAATTACAACCAGTCGTTCTGTCCCTGCAGCTGAAAAACAACCCACAGCGTGATGCTGCCACCACGTTTTACTGTTGGCATTGTATTGAGTAGGTGATTAATAGTGCCTGGTTTTCTCCACACAAACCGTTTAGAAATATCACCAAAAAGTTCTATCTTCATCTCATCAGACTAGAAAATCTTATTTCTCATATTCTGGGAGTCTTTCAGGTGTATTTTTTGTAAACTATAGGCGGGTTCTCGTGTCTTGCACTGAGGAGAGGCTTTCATCGGGCCACTCTGCCATAAAGGCCCAAAGGGTGGAGGGCTGCAGTGATAGTTGACTTTGTGGAACTTTCTCCCATCTCTCTACTTCATCTCTCGAGCTCAGCCACAGTGATCTTGGGGTTCTTCTTTACCTCTCTCACCAAGGATCTACTCCCATTATTGCTCAGTTTGGCTGGACGGCCAGGTCTAGGAAGACTACTGGTGGTTCCAAACGTCTTCCATTCTTCCATTGAAGGATTATAGAGGCCATTGTGCCCTTAGGAACCTTGAATACTGCAGGAATTATTTTGTAACCTTGGCCAGATCTGTGCTTTGCCACAATTTTGTCTTTGAGCTCCTTGGGCAGTTCCTTTGACCTCCTGATTCTCATTTGGTCTGACATGCACTGTGAGCTGTGAGATCTTATATAGACTGGTGTGTGCCTTTCCAAATCAAGTCCTACCAGTTCAATGAAACACAGCTGGACTCCAATGAAGGAGTAGAAAAATCTCAAGGTGGATCACAATAAATGGATAGCATGTAACTTAAATACTTAAATATGACTGTCTGAGCAAGGGGTCTGAATAATTATGACCTTGTGATATTTCACTTTTTCTTTTTTAATAAATTTACAAACATTTCTACATTTCTGGGGTTTTTTTCAGTCAAGATGGGGTGCAGAGTGTACATTAATGAGAAAAAAAAAATATTTTTGAATTTACCAAATGGCTGCAATGAAGCAGAGTGAAAAATGTAAAAGGGTCTGAATAGTTTCCATACCCACTGTATATCCACCCTAATCCTAAAGTCCTGTAAATGGGATCTAGCTTTATGCAATAATCCTATATGAAGCAGCCATGAAGGTACACCTCCCTGCCAAATACAGAACACGAGATTGTTATACATATTAACTGACAAACAATTGATACAGACAAGGACACAAGTCAGTTCTATCACAAAGTGGGAAATGCTGGGAAAGTGCAATAGCTTCAGATCTGCATCCCATTTATCACTCAATAGACAGTGACATTGGATCCTAATTATAGCAGTTACATCACACTGCAAAGTCCTACATTGCTGCAAAAAAAAAAAAAAAGTGTTTTAGGCTATGTAGTTTGACACCGTTGGAAGAAAATTAGCTAGCTTTCTGCAATTTAATTTAGTGCTTAAATCAGAGCAGTCATATGTCTTCAAGTAAATGTGTTTTGATGATCACACACAATTTACAACTGCTGCCAAATCTGCCAAGGCCAAACATTTGAACCTCCATATGCTTTATAGATTCTGAGCATGGTATAATTGCAGGTATAATTTGTGACATCAGGTGTTTTAAATATTTAGCACAATTTATCTGTCTTCATCCTGTACATGCTGTTACATTGCTTAAAATATCATTCAGATTGGCATTACTTTTATTACAGAAGTGTGAAGAACATGCTCAGTACAAAATTATTAATAGACAGATAAGATGGATGGGATAGATAGATAGATAGATAGATAGATAGATAGATAGATAGATAGATAGATAGATAGATAAAAAGACCAAAAAACGGACAGCACTCATCACATCCAGTTCATATACTTCTCTTATTTATTGGCCAATGACAACCACAACGTTTCGGCGCATATACATGAATTGTGAAGCACTTATTATATCATGGTCACTGTATACTATTAGAACATGTGAAGGAGAATTGTAAAACACTGTAATATTGCATTGTATTTTGAAGTATGATGTAAATTGATTGGGATGGATTGTAATTGGAAAAGCACTTTATATATCCTTCACTACTGGGATTTTGTACATTGCTTGAGAAAAGTTCTGTTGTAAACGAAATGTTGCGGTCGTCATGGGCCAATGAAGAAGAGAAGTACGTATATACTCGTGTATAAGCCGACCTGTGTATAAGCCGACCCCCCTACTTTTGCCCCCAAAACCTGGGAAAACCCATTGACTCGTGTATAAGCCGAGGGTGGACCCCAGCACAGGTATACAGCCCCCAGCAGTGTGGTATACAGGCCCCTCCAGTGGTAGTATACAGCAGCCTCCCCAGTGGTAGTATACAGCAGCCTCCCCAGTGGTAGTATACAGGTCCCAGCAGTATATACAGCAGCCCCAGTGGTATACAGCAGCCTCCCCAGTGCTATATACAGGCCCCAGCAGTATTTACAGCAGCCCCAGTGGTATACAGCAGCCTCCCCATTAGTGGTATATACAGGCCCCCCATCAGAGGTTACAGCCCCCCCAGTGATATATACAGGCCCCAGCAGTATATACAGAAGCCCCAGTGGTATACAGTAGCCTCCCCATTAGTGGTATATACAGGCCCCCCATCAGAGATTACAGCCCCCCCAGTGATATATACAGGCCCCAGCAGTATATACAGCAGCCCCAGAGGTATACTGCAGCCTCCCCATTAGTGGTATATACAGGCCCCCATCAGAGGTTACAGCCCCCCAGTGATATATACAGGCCCCAGCAGTATATACAGCAGCCCCAGAGGTATACAGCAGCCTCCCCATTAGTGGTATATACAGGCCCCCATCAGAGGTTACAGCCCCCCCAGTGATATATACAGGCCCCAGCAGTATATACAGCAGCCCCAGAGGTATACAGCAGCCTCCCCATTAGTGGTATATACAGGCCCCCATCAGAGGTTACAGCCCCCCAGTGATATATACAGGCCCCAGCAGTATATACAGCAGCCCCAGAGGTATACAGCAGCCTCCCCATTAGTGGTATATACAGGCCCCCATCAGAGGTTACAGCCCCCCCAGTGATATATACAGGCCCCAGCAGTATATACAGCAGCCCCAGAGGTATACAGCAGCCTCCCCATTAGTGGTATATACAGGCCCCCAGTTGTATATACAGGCCCCCAGTTGTATATACAGGCCCCCAGTTGTATATACAGGCCCCCCGCAGTATCTACAGGCCCCCTGCACTATATACAGGCCCCCCCGTTTCCCCCCCAGTGGTACACAGGCCCCGGTTGTATATACAGGCCCCCAGTTGTATATACAGGCCCCCGCACTATATACAGGTCCCCCCGTTTCCCCCCCCAGTGGTACACAGGCCCCCGGTTGCAGCAGCACACCTGTAAAAGAATCGCTTTCATACTTACCATCCTCGCTGTGATCGCGCGTCCTCGTCTCCTTCCCGCTTCTACCCGGCATCATGTGACCGCGCACAATGACGTCATTGTGGATGCGCTGGCCGCCGGGTAGAAGCGGGAAGGGGACCGGAGGAGCGCGGGTAACAGCGAGGAGGGTAAGTATGAAAGCGATTCTTTTACAGGTGTGCGGCTGCAACCGGGGGCCTGTGTACCACTAGGGGGGGAAACGGGGGGGCCTGTATATAGTTCGGGGGGCCTGTATATACTACGGGGAGGGTGCATATACATGAATTGTGAAGCACTTATTATATCATGGTCACTGTATACTATTAGAACATGTGAAGGAGAATTGTAAAACACTGTAATATTGCATTGTATTTTGAAGTATGATGTAAATTGATTGGGATGGATTGTAATTGGAAAAGCACTTTATATATCCTTCACTACTGGGATTTTGTACATTGCTTGAGAAAAGTTCTGTTGTAAACGAAATGTTGCGGTCGTCATGGGCCAATGAAGAAGAGAAGTACGTATATACTCGTGTATAAGCCGACCTGTGTATAAGCCGACCCCCTACTTTTGCCCCCAAAACTGGGAAAACCCATTGACTCGTGTATAAGCCGAGGGTGGACCCCAGCACAGGTATACAGCCCCCAGCAGTGTGGTATACAGGCCCCTCCAGTGGTAGTATACAGCAGCCTCCCCAGTGGTAGTATACAGCAGCCTCCCCAGTGGTAGTATACAGGTCCCAGCAGTATATACAGCAGCCCAGTGGTATACAGCAGCCTCCCCAGTGCTATATACAGGCCCCAGCAGTATTTACAGCAGCCCCAGTGGTATACAGCAGCCTCCCCATTAGTGGTATATACAGGCCCCCCATCAGAGGTTACAGCCCCCCAGTGATATATACAGGCCCCAGCAGTATATACAGAAGCCCCAGTGGTATACAGTAGCCTCCCCATTAGTGGTATATACAGGCCCCCATCAGAGATTACAGCCCCCCAGTGATATATACAGGCCCCAGCAGTATATACAGCAGCCCCAGAGGTATACTGCAGCCTCCCCATTAGTGGTATATACAGGCCCCATCAGAGGTTACAGCCCCCCAGTGATATATACAGGCCCCAGCAGTATATACAGCAGCCCAGAGGTATACAGCAGCCTCCCCATTAGTGGTATATACAGGCCCCCATCAGAGGTTACAGCCCCCCAGTGATATATACAGGCCCCAGCAGTATATACAGCAGCCCCAGAGGTATACAGCAGCCTCCCCATTAGTGGTATATACAGGCCCCCATCAGAGGTTACAGCCCCCCAGTGATATATACAGGCCCCAGCAGTATATACAGCAGCCCCAGAGGTATACAGCAGCCTCCCCATTAGTGGTATATACAGGCCCCCATCAGAGGTTACAGCCCCCCAGTGATATATACAGGCCCCAGCAGTATATACAGCAGCCCCAGAGGTATACAGCAGCTCCCCATTAGTGGTATATACAGGCCCCCAGTTGTATATACAGGCCCCCAGTTGTATATACAGGCCCCCAGTTGTATATACAGGCCCCCCGCAGTATCTACAGGCCCCCTGCACTATATACAGGCCCCCCGTTTCCCCCCCCAGTGGTACACAGGCCCCGGTTGTATATACAGGCCCCCAGTTGTATATACAGGCCCCCCGCACTATATACAGGTCCCCCGTTTCCCCCCCCAGTGGTACACAGGCCCCGGTTGCAGCAGCACACCTGTAAAAGAATCGCTTTCATACTTACCATCCTCGCTGTGATCGCGCGTCCTCGTCTCCTTCCCGCTTCTACCCGGCATCATGTGACCGCGCACAATGACGTCATTGTGGATGCGCTGGCCGCCGGGTAGAAGCGGGAAGGGGACCGGAGGAGCGCGGGTAACAGCGAGGAGGGTAAGTATGAAAGCGATTCTTTTACAGGTGTGCGGCTGCAACCGGGGGCCTGTGTACCACTAGGGGGGGAAACGGGGGGGCCTGTATATAGTTCGGGGGGCCTGTATATACTACGGGGAGGGTGCGGGGTGCCTGTATATACTACGGGGAGGGAGCGGGGGGCCTGTATATACTACGGGGGGGGGGAGCAGGGGGCCTGTATATACTACGGGGGGAAGTGGGGGGCCTGTATATACTACTGGGGGAGGGCAATGTAATATGCACAGCTCCCCCTGCCGCTGATGGACAGGGGGATGCAGTGCATATTGCATTGCACTAGTGAGCGGCCCCACGTGACCGGGCGCTCATATTACAGCCTCCCCCTGCATGATACAGCCCCCGGACACCAGCCCCCCCACACTCAGACGTATAGTGACTCGTGTATAAGCCGAGGGGGGGACTTTTCAGCACAATTTTTGTGCTGAAAAACTTGGCTTATACACGAGTATATACGGTATGTTAACTGGATGTGACGAGTGCTGTCCGTATTTTGTATTTTTATAACATGAAACAGCTAAACATTGCTAGAGGACTCTGCACCAAATTGAATGACTTTTTGCACTTTGTGCTGCTCTTGGCTTTTCTTTTTTCAGATAGACAGATAGATAGATAGATAGATAGATAGATAGATAGATAGATAGATAGATAGATAGATACAAAAAAGATAAATGGAACAGTGCTAACAAAAAAAATAAATAAGGAGTGCAAAGCCCTTAAAGGGAACCTGTCATCAGGTTTTTGTAATCTAGTATGTGTTACTTACTGGGCTGCTCAGTGTAGTTTTGATAAAATCACTGTTTAATAATCTGGAGATTATCATTAGCAGTCTACTTGGCCTGCTGCTAGGTAGTCAACCACATTCACAGACTGCTAAATCTGCAGCAGAGAAAACGCTAATTTTATCAAAATGACAGCAAGCAGCTCAGTAAATGACACGTGGCAGGGTCTCTATTTCTACATTAGGCTGCTCTCAGATGGGAAGGCAAAAACCTGGTGACAGGTTCCCTTTTAATCACCCTGTTCAAAGCAAAATATCCAACAAAAAAAACAGGCAGGACTCAAAAAAATGCAATATAGTGTGGACTTTAATAGTCTATGTGGAGCTCCACATGGACTAATAAAGTCCAGACTTTATTGCGTTTTTTTTTTAGTGCTGCCTGTTTTGTTAGATAGATAGATAGATAGATAGATAGATAGAAAGATGATAGACACATAGATAGATAGATAGATAGATAGATAGATAGATAGATAGATAGATAGAGAGAAAAATGTGGGTGCAAGCCTCCTATTCCTCTGACAAAAAGGATAATAATAATATTTTATGGAAGAAAGGGAGGTTGCACTAGAAAAATAGCAAAAAATGTAAAAAAAAATGTATTCCATGCCATAGGTACACAACATTTTGGCTCACGGTGTGTACCTTTGGCATAGAATACATTTCTCAAGAACCTTGAGTTGAGATGTTGTCAAATTTTGACATTGCATTTTTCTTTCACCTTTATTACTGTGTTTGCAGAGTGAACTCTATTTCTCCTGTACATAGACAGATGCAGACATTCATAGATAGATAGATAGATAGATAGATAGATAGATAGATAGATAGATAAGCTCCAGCAACATTATTTGCAAAATCTGATGCTTTTCTTACAGATTTGAATAAAATGATTTGCATTGAGTTGTATTTTTCACTTTTGAATACAGGGCCTGACTGGGACAAAAAAAAGCAGCCCTGGCACACAAATCCCTTCAGCTCACATACTAAAATAACCCCACCCATCAATGAGGGAATATTGCTTTGATGATATCATGCCCCTCATCACTCTCTTAAAGAAGTTATTTGTGAATTGCGCAGCAGTGAACATGATTGACCACAGCACTATTTACACAGTGCTTCTCAGGGGTCCTTGTGGTTGGTCCCAGACTTGGGATAACCCATCTAAACATGTTTTCCCATATTTTCCTTTTATTTGCCCAAAGGTATAGAAAAAAATAATAAACCAATACTGACCCTCTCAAAGTCCAATGCCATCTCTGCAAAAACAGGACAAAAGAAGTGGTACTGTGCAGTGTATATATACAGAATAATACAGATCCTGAGGATTACACTCAGTATACAGAACAGGAGAAGTGGTACTGTGCAGAGTATATATACAGAATAATACAGATACTGAGAATTACACTCAGTATACAGACAGGAGAAGTGGTACTGTGCAGTGTACATATACAGAATAATACAGATACTGAGGATTACACCCAGTATACAGGACAGGAGAAGTGGTACTGTGCAATGTATATATACAGAATAATACAGATACTGAGAATTACACTCAGTATACAGACAGGCGAAGTGGTACTATGCAGTGTATATATACAGAATAATACAGATACTGAGGATTACACCCAGTATACAGGACAGGAGAAGTATTGCAAAGTGTATATATACAGACTGATACACATACTAAGGATTACACCCAGTATACAGGACAGGAGAAGCTTTACTGTGCAGTGTATACATACAGACCAATAAACATACTGAGGATTACACCTAGTATACAGGAAAGTAGAAATGGTACTGTGCAGTGTATATATACAGAATAATACAGATACCGATGATTACACTCAGTATAAAGAACAGGAGAAGTGGTACTGTGCAGTGTATATATGAAGAATAGTACAGATACTAAGGATTACACCCAACAAAGGGGGGAATAAAATAAAAATAAAATAAAAAATACATAGAGTAGGGCCGCTCTAATTAGATTTGCCTTGATATGGCAGGGTGGCTCAAAAATTGATCAATTATTTGCCCAAAATCTCAATTTTAAATTATAAATACAGTTTGAAATAAATATGTGCAGTGTATTCATTGCATGCAATACTCAAGTAGTGCTGACGGCTCTATCCTTGTTTTTAAGTGATGGTTTCCCCCATTGCGCCATGAACACTTAATTTAGCTTGTTATTCCTTCTGTTTTTATTGTGGCATACCTTGGTAGCTGTTCCCGATCAGCTATAAATGAGTAAAATAGGGTGTCTGTGTTTTTTATTTCTACTAATGAATTTTTCTATGTGTTTTTTAACTAATTAGTTACAGGATTAGCAATGTGGGTGTCTTATAGAGACATGTACATTTACCAAGCCAGGGCTTGTTGTCAGCTGTCAACTCACAGCTGTCATTACCCTTTATATTAGCTCAATTACCACCGCATTAGGGAAATTGAACAGAATTGGGAAAAGCCTCAGGAATAAGCATCCCCATTGTGAGAATGCCAACCCCCAGCTGTGTGCTTTATCTTATCACAGAGGATGGGTGGGGGATGCAGTGCATATTTATGAGGCTTAATGAGAGGACCTGGAATTTGTGTGACCACAGTGTAGATATATAAGTATTGTTCTCCTGTGGTAATCCATATCTTGCTTTTTTTGGCAACCCTAGCCAGGGTCTCAAACTCCAGGCTCGAGGGCGCACACGTCCGGTTTTCAGATTTCATTGCATTTGACAGTTGGCAATCAAATTACCACTGTCAAACTCTAAGGAAATCCTGAAAACTGGACTGTGTGCGGCCTCGAGGCTGGAGTTGAGACCCTGCCTAGCCCTACTGCCACCTTTATAGAACATTATTTATTAATGTAGCTAGTTGCATAATCTTTTGTATCCTTACTAGGTATAAAGAGAACTTAAAATAGGTAGGAAAGTCTGCTCAGAAAATGGATCTGAATTTTAAACTCTGTTGTCTTATATTAGGGAAATACAATGTAGATTTGATAAATGCAGTAACTTACTCTTGGGATAGCAACAGTTGTAAAAACTCCATTGTTTTATTGACTTTGATGTCTAGCAGACCATGGAAAGTAATGACAGAAGTAGGACATGTAAGTTATTGAAGGTTCAACACTTTTTCTTCTTTCTCTTTGTATGGTTCTAAACATGTATTTCTAAACTACATATTTTTTGATGTATTTAAATTTTAGGAAATTTCAGGTGTCTACAAAAAATATATTTTAAAAATCTAATTTCTTTAAAAGCACAAGAATATCATAATGTAGAAAACAAGTCAGACAATACAAACCAAATGATGAAAGTCTGCTATTTTTTTACAATCCTCAACATTGAAATTGAAACACCAAGAAGGAAAACTCATGGGATTATAGAATTCACAGGAACGATAGATATGCAAATTATGTAAAAATGGAAACAAAATTTCAAAACATCTTAATTTATTCAGTATCGAGTTTGAGTGCCACATGAAAAAATACACGCACTTACATGACTTGGTATTCTATCCCTGAGGTTATTAATGATTGTCTGAGGAATGTTCTGCCATGCTGAGATAAAAAGACTTACTGCTGGCAGATTTCCGTACAATTGTCGACCAATGATGTCCTAATGTGTTCTATGGGCAACAAATGTAGAGTTGCTGCGGCCATAGTAGAATCTTTAGGCCATACAGGCTACTCACAATATAGTACGAGCAACATGCGCCAATTATTATCATTCTGAAAAATGGTTCTTGGGACACTTTGGAGAAATTGTTGTCAACAATTGATCCTTTCTTTACAGTAAATTAAATAGTCTGTGTTATAGCAAGTCTATGTCATTAAAAAGTGTCTACATAAGTTATGTGAAGGCTTTTGCACAACACTGGGCTACCAGCCAGATGTCTGGCTAAAGGCGTTTAATTGACCTCACACTACTCCTCTCAGTTTATCATGAGCCATATTAAAATGTTAATGGAGGCTATAATAGACATCTAATAGTCAGAGATGGATCTGGAGACCACTTGGGCAACACCATGGATGTGTCTTAATAGGGAAACATCACACTGGTCCTACTCCCATGATTGTAGTGTAGGATGGTGTCATGTATGGTAGCTGGATCCCTATAGTCTTCATTCCAGCTTCTGCAACAGGTCATTGATTTGGTCATAGAAATGTTATGGCCATTTCACCAAAATGTTCTAGGATACATTATTTAACATATCAATGCCAGGCCACATGTTGCTCCACACTACTGTTAGCCGTTTGCAACCTGTGTTTCCCCGAAAATAAGACATTCCCTGGAAATAAGACCTAGTAGGTTTTTTGAAGGCTGATAAATATAAGCCCTCCCCGAAAATAAGACCTAGCAAAAATAAAAATGTTATAAAAAAATGTTATTAGCTGCATGCCTGCAGAATAGAGGAGCAGGGTATGCAGCTGTGATGTGACATACTGGTACAGAGTCCGCTGCTGCATTATACTTTCTACATCCTCCTGCATGTACCATACAGTAATACGAATGCCGCTCAGTGTATATATATGATAGCAAGCCGCCAGCCAATCCGACATTACATGCTTGGCCTCTGATTCGCCGGTGGCTGCTGGCATCTGATTGGCTGGCTAATTACTATACATCTACATTGAGCGGTGCCTGTATACCATATGGTACATGCAGGAGAATATGGAATGCATAAAGCTACAGCAGTGGTGATAGCAGCAGGATCAGTGAGAAGTTGTGTATATGTATTGTGTTTGCTGCAGGTATGGTACCATTATGGAAGGATGAAGGGGTCTGAAAGGGGATGATGGGGATATTTGATGCTGCAGGGGGATGACGGGGGCTGCAGGGGAATGGTGAGGATATTGGGTGCTGCAGGGGGATGATGGAGACAAAGGGTGCTGCAGTGGGATGATAGATGATGCAGAGGGATGATGGAGATATTTGGTGCTGCAGGAAAATAATGAAGATATTGGGTGCTGCAGTGGGATGATGCGTGCTGCAGGGGGATGATGGGGATATTGGATGCTGCAGGGGGGATGATGGGTACTGCAGGGGGGATGATGGGCATATTGGGTGCTTCAGGGGATGATGGGGATATTGGGTGCTGATGGGGGATAATAGGAATATTGGGTGCTGCAGGGGGATGATGGGTGCTACAGGGTGGTGATGGGGATATTGAATGCTGCAGGGGGATGATGAGATGCCGGGTGCTGCAGAGAGATGATGGGTTCTGCAGTAGGATGATGGGGTTATTGGGTGTCAGGGGGATGATGATAGGCTGGGTGCTGCAGGAGATGATGGTGCTGCAGTGGGATGGTGGGGTTATTGGGTGCTGCAGGGAGTTGTTGGTTATGCTAGTTTCTGATGAAAAGTACTGGATAATATAAAATAAATGTTAATTTTTTTTGTTCAACAATTAAATGTGAATTCTTCTTCATGGAAAAATAAGACATCCCCTGAAAAAAAGACCTAGCACATCTTTGGGAGCACACACATCTGGGACATTATTGACAATTGCAAAGGGATCGGCCATCAAAAGATCATGATTATTTGAGTGATCAAATGCATTTAGCATGCCAGAACAATTGTCAAACATTATTACCCTCAATGAGAGCATTTAAGGTGTATAAGTGAACATATTTCTGCTCATGGCAGTCATACTCAAAATGACATGTTTTTTTTTTTTAAATGTATTATTTGCATATCATTAAATATTGAATATAATTTTAACTTTTTATTTCTTAAATCAAGTAATAAAAGTAAAAGTTATAGTCAATACTTAATAATATATAATTGATGGAAAAACACTGGAACAAATCAAGCCAGACATGTCACTTTAGGCAAGGATCAGCAAGCTACAACTTGACTACTTTCCACACATTGTATGAAGAGATCAATCAATGGAGAAGGACATCATGGTCAAAAGAATAAAAAGAACAAGGCAAAGAGGAAGATCAACTACATGATGGCTTGATACTATTAGGATAAGGGTGGAGAAGACTCTGATGAACCTATCCAAGCTTGCTCAAGATTGATCTTCCTACAGAGCATTCATCCATGAAAGTCACCATGACCTGAGATTAAGCTGAAAGCCATTAAAATAAGTAAATAACATTTCTTAAACTAATAATATAATATACTACTAATAGTACACATGTAAAGAAGCCATATATCTTATCAGATAAATCAGTTTTTCCACGACTAAGATAGAGGACAATTGGTGCTTGTAAAATTCCCGGAGAGGGAAGAAAGGAGGAGCTGGATACAGACATAAAGATTTTGCAGCATGTTCGCTTAAATCGACAGGTACAGTTTCACATAAAACTTTAAGACCAAGAACTGCCATCTCTTATCTCTGTACTTTTATTAGCCACATTTTCCTCATTTAATGAGTTTTCAGAACTAAGGGTACGTTCACATGCGGAGCTTTTTGCCGCATATTTTGCAGTGCCGCTCAAAATAGCGCTACTGCATGCCAACACCGCGCTTTTCACGGCGTGTTTCCCCGAGGCCATGTTAACATGTAGCCTATAGGGGAAGCGCGCCGTAAAAAGTGCCAAGAATTGGCATGACGATTCTTTTTTGCGCGTGCACTTATGCAGTGAAAGCTCGCATGCAAAAATATGCGGCAAAACGCGGCGTCTGCATGCCTTCCAGCAAAAGCCATAGCTTTTGCTGGAAGGGGCATACAGCTTTGTATTGCACTGCTTTTACACGAGCACTGAAAGTGCCGCATAAAAGCAGGAATAGTGGCCATTACACTACGTGTATACGTAGCCAAAAGTTCTGACGAGGAGGAGAAAGAAACAGATTTATCTACTCAGATATGCTACAAAGTTTCTTATTTTCACATTTTTTATTAATATAGAAAAAAAAATGATTGTTTCTTTTAACATGTCTATCATGTCTAACTTTCTTTGGTCTTGCAATTTTAATGTTGAGTAGTACAAGTAGATAACATGGTGTCTTAAATAGCTGCTGACTAATTCAGCAAAGTCATAGTTTGCTGTCTAATTCACATGTCAAAGATGGATAACTCTTCTTATATATAAAGAAATTGTCAGGTAATTGCTTTACATGCAGTTCCAGTATCCATAAGTAAGGTGTACTTTAATGAATTCGAGGCTTTGGTATCTTGCCGTGACTGTTCTAGGTCCTAATTATCACATGCAGTGCATGACTGTGATTCAGTGTCAATTGTTTTCGTTACTTGTTAATGTCGTTCTAATGTTAGATGTAAGATTGACACCTTTGGATAACACCAGCTGTTCTAACTTAACCCATTATAGAAGCAACTAATTTTCATTTTTCCCATTTTAATTTTCCTTCCCTTCTTTAAAGAGGCATAGATTTTTTTCCCAACAGCATTCAACTTCTATCCACATAAGGTTTTTGGCCACTGATTAATTTTAACCATCTGTATCCTACTTACACTTTCAGATCTAGTTCAGATCAGAGATAACTCCTGGCAATCTGCTTAAATTAACCCTACAGTTTATGTTTGTTACTACCCCATGCCTCCACCAACATTTCAGTCTTGACGTATTGTTAAGAAAGCTTTTCCAGCCTTATAGTATAGATTCTGGTGGCTTGGATCATTTAACTCACACATGCACATTTTTCAGAGTTTTAGCTTCACTAGACACAAGAATGTGGTACATAGTATCTTAGAAAACGGATTTTTTTTTGTCTTGTATTAGGGAAATGCATCTTAAATTTAATAAACTCAGTTTCAAATCATCTTCCACTCCAAGGTCAAAACATGTTCCAATATGCGATCTCTTCCTCCAGCTCCTTATAAGGGTTTACTATATTTCATCACATGTCCATTATTTGATTCCAGCAACATTCTAGTCAACCTCTGACCTAACTACACATTGACTAGTTGCTAAATGACCAGACAATTTGGTCTATCACTTGCCCAGACAAAATACACTCTAGCTAAGGACCCAAGGTCATAAACTACATATTACAAAGATTAATAAATATGCATCTAAAATGGACACCATAGATATCTGACAAGGTGATCAAGTAGTGTTCCATGCCTGGGACAGCTAATCTCTAGGAGAAAATATGATTATCAGAACTCATACATGTCGGATTGATATTTTTACAAACAATAAATTGTCCATGGCTCTTATAGAGATTAAACTATTGACCCCAACCTGTTGATATTAACAAATTCTGCCAACATTAGTCAAGGGTTTGCTCACACCGCTGTACTCTGTGCTCAATTGCAATCCAACAAAACATATGATCAAAGTCAGATCAATGTTAGGCTATGCGGCTGCTCACATGTCAGATTTTCTTCTTGGGCAAACGCAGTCTGCTGAAAAAAATCGTAGCATACTCAAATTTTATCCCATATTTAGACGCCAACCAAGGGGAGGTGTGAGACATGGAGTAAACTGCCAGGTAATGAATCTGACGAGGAAGCCAGGAAAGATGACATCATATACACTAGTCTTTTCAGTGGGATGCAGATAAGGATAAATAAAGAACTGCACATAAGTAGTGATGAGCGAGCACTAAAATGCTCAGGTGCTCGGTGCTCTGGCCGAGCATCTAAGATACTCGTGTACTCGGCCAGAGCACCGAGCCCAATGTAAGTCAATGAGTGACAGGCTCCGCCCACAGACTTCCGGTTATAAAACGAGTATTTCTGGGAAAGGGCTGAAGGGGGGGCTTTTTTAAATCGCCGCAACATATAACACCTTGCTGTGGCCCCCAAGGACCCAACATGAATCTGCTCCCTGTGTGGTACCAGCTCACTGTGTGCACTGAAGGAAGCTGTGTATGTGTGTCAGATTGCTAATTATTAGCGAGGATCCAAGCATCTCGGTGGTACTCGGTGTTTGACCGAGCATCCCGAGTACCGGGATACTCGTGCGAGTAACGAGTAGCGCAGAGCATACTCGTCATCCCTACACATAAGAGATCAATCCTTACTACAGTGACTGTCCAGGCAACAATACATTGGATATAGAACTTGTTTCCATGTTGAATACAGGCTTATCAGTCTGACCTAACTCCGGTCAAGGGGGACCATAAACTAATGAAATAACTGGACTGTGTATCCCACATTGAAATTACCGTAAGTCATTGGAGTGTGAAACTAACATATGGTCTGATATATGCTAGACCCTGTCTGGTAAAAACACATACTAAGGATGACCTGTCCAGTTCCATTTGCTATAATGGATCAGAGACACAGGATCTAGATGAAAGGAATTATTGAATAAAACCGTTTTTTCATGAACCGTATGAACAGTCCACAATCCAAGAACAAGAAGACCCACTATATTTGTGGTGCTCAGTGAACAGAGACTTTGCTTCAGACCTTTATATCTCCATATTTTGCCCCTGATGATCCTCCATGAAAGGGAGGTGAAACACGTAGGGCCCGGGCAAGTTAGAAAACCTGACATTATTGTTTAAAAGGTCATACTCTTTATGTTAAAAAGAACTACTATTATATATCATCAAGTCAAGTAATCAAACAGTTGTGTATCTGTGACCAATGACAGGACCATATGACTGCTGACAATGCTTTTGAACAGACTTGATAGTATAAACAAAATCGGTGTCAATTGTGGTTTTTCTTTGTGTTTGTTGGGGGGTGGGATGTTTAGTTTTTATATATTCACAGTTAGGCTTACAAGAAGGTGTTTTTATTAGCCTCTGGCTTTTTAAGAGAGTTATCCTTTAGTTGAAATTCAATATTCAGATTGCACCACAAGACACTGAGTGCATGGAATTAGCCAGACTGCATGATTGCTAAGTGCATTCCAATTTCCGTGCACTGACACAATGGAGAAGATGGAAAAATGTTGTTTACTATTTTCTTATCACAGTGTGCTCTGATTCTTTCAACCAAGAGAATCAGATAACACTGTGCTAACACACTGATCAAATTCTGATCACAGTTTGACCAGTGTCATTGGTATAGTTGGCCCTATTCTCTCAGATGGCCTTCTAGCCCTGCACTAATATATATGGAGAGCTTTACAATCAGGCTTAGCAAGCACAAATTGCCAGTTTTCTTCTAAATACTATCATTATAAGATTTGTAACTCATTAGCAGTACAATATCTGCTTAGCATGAAGCCCTTTAGCGTTGCCCTTTGAAAGAATGTAAATATAATAACAAAAACGTTAAAGACGTATAATATAGTCTATCAAATCTAGGGGTCACTGACCAATGTGTGATGACTAATTTTGTTACAAGTCTGATAAAATATATATTTTTTCAATGTTTATAAGCTGTAGAAAAAAGAAAAAAAAAACAACCTTTTATGCACATCTCTCCTCAATCAGAGCCTGTGCTATGAATATAGTGGTTTAGATCACATTTTGTTTCTCATCTATCCCAACATATGTGCAAATGTCTTACTTTGTACATAGCCAGCTGCTTGTGTGCACTAAGTTAAGAAGAGGACCAGGTGTTGCTGAATCTCACATACACAGTTTCTGGTGGTTGCTGATGTGTAAAAAAACATCAAACATTTTTCTTTTGAATACAAAGGATAGAAAGGCGCTGCATGTTTTTATTTATATACTTTTCAAAGCATCAGGAAATGTATTGTTGGCAAGGTAATTTACAAATGATACAGGTTCTCATAGAAATCTAACGGTAGCCTTACATTTCTTTAATGTTACTAAGGGCCAAGGACATTATTCAATAATAAGTACTCATCAAAGATACATAAATAAGTGCTCTGACCTCTCTCAGAATGCATAGTATTTTTTCACCATAAATCAGTTGCCGAAATTAAATTAATATTTAACGTCAGATTTCTCATCTAAATAGATTAAATATTTTTTTCTTTTATAGAAAAGTTTCAGTAAACTTTATATTGCAGAATTATCAATTCAAAAATTATTGTTGATTCCAAATGCAAAGTTTGAGAAGGGAACTTTACTTTCCAGTAACTTTGCAGAATAAGCTGTCATGTGGTGAGTACATGACATGAGGAATAACACCATTTCTGGTCATTATATGACTTGTATCTCATTTTTCCTAGGTTTCCTCCTGCAGGTTCCAGCTATAATTTGCAACTGACACTGATATAGTGAGTAGACACTAGATATGATGTCTGACATATACAAAACACTGTTTTCTTCTTTGGTAGAAACAACATAGATTGCTCTCAGTGGGAGAAACACAATAATCAAGTAGTTGTGATACCTTTGGTAGCACACAGCTAAAAGAAGTAGAGGAATGAAGAAAATTATGCAGTAGTAAAGGACTATAGATATGAATCTGGTAACAAAGAAGCTAGCTGTATTATCTGATTTATTGCTTCTCGTTCTGCAGCTCTATCTATCCCCCCTCGATAAACTTCAATACGCTCTGCAACCTGATATCTCACTGTGCCATTAGTCTGTCTTGTCTTGAGTAAGATGGATTTGAGCTGTTTATTTTTTCATAGTGAAAGAAGAATTATGGAGGCATGTTTGGAGGGGAAGAAGTGGCTCATACATGGAAATTTGCTTAAAGCATAACCACCTTTTAAATTTTTATTTAATAATAATGTGGAGCACCTGTTTTGCAGAATTTCCTCAGTCCTTGCCAGTTGTCAATTGTCCTGGAGGTGTTTCACCTTTGCCTGGTCTCTTCTTGCCCTGCTGCAAAACTTCCAAGCTAAGTGAATGGTTTTGTTTTCTTGTGGCACACATGCTGTGTGCTTGTTTTGAAATTGTCTATTTTTTACTCAGAGTGCATGTCTGTCTTAACCTGCTCTCTGTTAGGAAGTTTTCTTCCTAGGATTTATGTGCTATTCATTTGTTATTCGCTTGTTCAGCTTTTCATTGTGTCAGCATATATTTAGCATAGTTGGATTCACAGGAGTTCTGCAAATTTAGAGGGCGCCGAGTCTTGAATAGACTCAGGGGTATTTTTGTATTATCTGCTGTGGATGTTTTTGAAAGGATTTTTATAGTGACTGCAATAGTATTCTGTCCTGTCTTTATCTATATAGCTAGAAGTGACCTCATTTGCTAGATTCTGTTTTCTGCCTTAGTGTGTCTTTTCCTCTCTTATTCACAGCCAATATTTGTGGGGGGCTTTCTATCCTTTGGGGTGTTCTGCTCTGAGGCAAGATAGAATTTCTGTTTCTATCTTTAGGGGTAGCTAGTTCTCCGGCCGTGTTGAGGTGTCTAGGGTATGGTTAGTCACATCCCACGGCTACTTCGAGTTGCGGTGATAGATCAGGAACTGCGGTCAGTATAGGTACCACTTACTCCTGTGAAAAATATTCATGCGGCTCCAAGGTCACCAGATCATAACACATGTAACCATATAGTGTAAAGGGGCATGGCCTACACTGCGACTGCAGCTGGTGAGGAAACAGTGCATCAGATCATCTCAGGCTACAAAAAAATTGCTAAGCAATGTCGGAATGTCAGGATCAGTGCAAACTCCTCAGAAGCTTGTTCCAAGGAAAGATCTGTCATCTGGCTCTATACAACTCAGTCAGGATCTCTGTTAACCCCTTTTATGTTGGATCCCTACACATCTATCAGCCTGCTCTCAGAAGTTGTGGAAATACACACACAGTGCTGGTAGACACTGGTCACACCCACACACCACAAAACGCAGTTTTTAAAAGAGCACAGAAAAATGTGAGAAAATAATGCAGTGCAAAAAAAGCATTATCTTAGCTGCTATGTGACCTATCATTAACAACCAGTGCAGTATTTTTTCCAATTAAATGATATTTACACTTTAAATAGAATCTGTGAACAGAAGCTCGTTCCAATGATTTACCTTGAATTTCCACTACTCCTCTCTGTTAATTTGTTGAATGAGTGAACAATCGCCACCTACATTACACAATTTTGAACAATTGAATAATTTTTTTGCTTGACTAAATGATCTTTATGTATGATGAACGTGTGTTTTTGGACATAATATTCAATTGTTTAAATAAAGGATATAGTAGTGAGTCCCATATTCATTAACATCTTCATCTTTATTAAACAAGATTAAAATATCATAGTGGTTGGATTATTGTCTCAACATGTTTCAGGCAAAAGCCCTTAGTCACTATTCAATTGTTTACCTATTATGAAAAACAGTTCATTTGCATTAGCAGTGGCCTCATTTGCTAGATTCTGTTTTCTGCCTTAGTGTGTCTTTTCCTCTCTTACTCACAGTCAATATTTGTGGGGGGCTTTCTGTCCTTTGGGGGTTCTGCTCTGAGGCAAGATAGAATTCCTGTTTCTATCTTTAGGGGTAGCTAGTTCTCCGGCCGTGTTGAGGTGTCTAGGGTATGGTTAGTCACATCCCACGGCTACTTCGAGTTGCGGTGATAGATCAGGAACTGCGGTCAGTATAGGTACCACTTACTCCTGTGAAAAATATTCATGCGGCTCCAAGGTCACCAGATCATAACACATGTAACCATATAGTGTAAAGTTCCGACAGCTGTGGGAATGTTTAACAAATGTATAAGTGTAAAGCATCCCAAGACTAAGTGAAGTTCTAAGTGTATGGGGGGGAATAGGTGAGGTACATGTACCAGTCTACCCGCATCTGCTGTCCATATAGACTTATTTTGTAAAGTGTGTAATGTTCTTGATCTTTGTTCTGCTGCTGTAATACTGTAATTTCCTTCGGGATCAATAAAGTTTATCTCATCTTATCTTATCTTATCTTAGAATCTGACTAACTTTATACTTTTATTTCTTTCTCAAAGTGGTCTCAGGCATCTGTCAACAGAGCAAATTGATATACTGTAGTTAAATAACTGAGCAGTACTTCGAGACTCAGAGGGATCAACAAAACTGTCTGCATGACCTGCGCTACATTTTTTTCTAATGCAAATTGTTACTTCAAGGAGGAAGTAGAAAAACTCTAGTGCCACCTATTGAAAGTAGCAATCCTAGAAGTCAAAATTGACTTTTTAACAAGCCATTCAAGCTATTGCCTTGATTTTTTTTTATAGATTGAATTATATGTGGGTTGCATTTTCAATGCATAAGGCCAGTTGCCTGCACTGAGTATTTGGTGAGTTTTTCCTGAGTATTTATAAGCCGAAACCAGGAGTGGGTGAAAAATCCTGATGTGGTGATGTGTTTCTATTATACTCTTCCTGTGATTATTGCCTTCTTGTTTTTGGCTACAAATCCTGAGGTAAAAAAAAACTCACCAAAGACTCAACATGAGCACACGGTCTGTAACATTAAGTAAACCTATTTGTGACTTTCTTTTGCATAGATCATTATATTCTTTCAGGTTATTAAAAAATGTTAGAAATTGCAATGTTATGATGTCAATAGTTTCCTTAATATCTGCAAAAAGCCATTGTCAAGCACTGATGGTGTTGAAAAAACGAAAGGAAATTGATGTTAAGTATACTGTATGTAGCTGTAAAACAGACTGCTTAAAAATGGATGCATTTTTTTCAATGTATTAAGGAGTTGAAAAGTGTCTGTCTTCAAGAAGCTATCAAAGTGAGGTCTTTTACAGAGCTGCAGGACTAAAGAGTTTTATCTTGAAATCTAATGCTTTTACACAGAGTTTCTGTCCTTTTAGATGTTCAGTAAGAATTATTTGAATCTGCTTGATGCCTTTAAGGCTATAAAGGAGGTAAAGTATAGGCCTCGTATTACAAAGATCCTTTGTGGTTGCTATGACATCTACTAATGAGGTGACTGCCCTTTCCAACACTTTCTCTTACACAATGAACACTACACCAATGACGATAGGAGAGAATATGCTCAGTCATGGATTTGTTCAATAAGTTTTTACAATAGTTTGAATGGCAGAGAGATAACAGTGTAATGAATATGACATTTTTTTAGGTTTGAATGATAAGGAATCTATTGACTTGTCTATACTTCTAACCATTCACAGTCAATGTGTGACATTGATAATTTAGAACAATTAAAGCTAACCTGTCATCAGAGAGTTATACTCAAAACTAATGACCGGTATGTAAATGTGCTTTAACACAGAATAAATCCATATCTTACTTTTCGACATCTTGTCAGCTGTTTTAGAGAAATCCATTATTGAACTCTTATACAAATAAGTCGCAAGTGCGGTAGGGTGTGACAATGCACTTGGTTCTCTCCTTATTCCCTGCCAATTGCCTCCAGTTAACAGATCACTCTTCTTTCAGTGACCAGTTTTACCTAGCAGGATCTCTCATCAATGCTGTCATTAGTAGATTGATCGTACAACTCTGTTCATCAGGAGCTTACTGTGCATGTACAACTCCAGACAATAATGGTGCTCGCTCAAGATCTTGCTAGAAAAAGCAGGTTACTGAAAATAGCTTTCTTTTTACTTCTATAAGTCAGAGTCAGGAGGCAAGCAAAGGGGAGTAGGGAGAAGGGAAAGTGCATTGTCCTACCCCACTGCACTTGCAACTAATTTGCATGAGGTTTTAACTATGGATTACTCTAAATCAGCAAAAAGGAATACTACAAGCAAGGTATTGGTTTATTCAGCATTATAGTCCTTATAGTTAATTACATGTCATAAGGGTCATAAATGTGGAGTAGAAAATTTTGAGTTTCCCCTTAAATCTTAAAAGGAACCTGTCAGCTACTTTATGCCCCCCAACTATCACTGTCTGTCCCTATAGCTTCATGGTACTATTCTAACCATCCCTGTCTGAGCTAATAGTGTAAAGAGGACCTGTCACACCCCTGGTGCTTTGCAAACTGAAAGCATCCCTGAATGCAGCGTGTCAGCTGCATTCAGGGAAGGAGTCCCCTATGTCTCTAGCCCCCCTGTAAGTTATGCAAAACACTTTATAAAGTGTATAGATAAAGAGTCCAATGTGGACTTACTCAGTAATGAGTACTCGCTGCTCCTTGTGTTCTCCCCACCTTTTTTCTCTCTTTGCTGCCTCTAGCCCCCTCAGTAATGCCTCCTCTCTTCTCCTCAGCCACTCATGCTGCTCTGCATCTGAACTCACGCAGGAGCAGAGTGAGCAATGGGCAGGAGTAGGTCCTGGCAGCTGAAATGCCTAATGCCGGTGATGTCAGCACTGGAGCCCACCCTGCTCCAGATTATGTATGTACAGTAGGGCGGGCTCCAGCATGGACGTCACCGGCAGGAGGCGTTTCAGCTGTTGGGACCTGCTCCCGCCCATTTCTCATTCTGCACCTGCATGACTTCAGACACAGAGCAGCATGAGCGGCCGAGGAGGGGAGACACATAAAGGAGGTGGCACAAAGGGGGCTGGAGGTAGCACAGAGACGGCTGGAGGTGGGGAGAACACCAGGGAACAGCGAGGACTCATTACTGAGTAAGTCTCTCTGGACTCCTTATCTATACACGTCATAAAGTGTTTTGTACAACTTACAGGGGTGCTAGAGACATGGGGGACCCGTGTCTGCTGCATTCAGGGGTGCTTTCAGTTTGGAAAGCAGCAGGGGGGTGACAGGTCCTCTTTAATGGTGAAAAAAAGCATTTGTACACTTACATTTTCTTATGTAAATAAGGCAGTGTGTAGACACCTTGGACAATGTAGTCTATCTGGCAGGTTAATAGTCAACATTTTAGCCGAATGTCAGAACATGTTGTGAGACCTGTGTGATGTCACGATCATGTGTCTATAATAGGCTAAGCTAAAGGTAACGTTACATGCTACAATGTCGTAATGATCTCACCAACGATCTCACGGGAGCGCGGTCGTTAAGACATCTTTTTGTAATCGTTGGTGAGATATAACACATCTAGATAATGTGAACGATGCATCAACGACACAGCCATCGATCTTGGCAGTCGTTAATACGCTGTCAAACGGCAACTACTTGAATGACTCCAATCTCAATGTGGGCGTAGTTTGTGCCACAGGCTAGGAGCTAGGCGAGCCTCATTGTGTTTTCCCGCACCCCTACATCTCCAATTGATGGCCACAACTGTGCTACCATTGGTCAGCCTTGTCTGGGAAGATGGCTTCTTTATTAGTGCTCTTGCCCTTTCAACCATCTCGCCATTCAAGGCTGTTTTCATTTGGTGACGCCTGTACAAGCCACTGATGCGTCCCCAAATTGTCACACATGAATGCTTGTGTGTGCACTTTTGCCAATACAATGTATGGCTATGTGTACGTGTTGTTTTCAAGATGGCAAGCTACGCACAACACTATGTACATAAAGTGTCTGCATACTAGGATGCATGTAGCAATTATGTGTCTGTGCATAGATGTATGTATGCATATATGTATGTGTACATGTAACTGTATATGTTTGGTTATGTGTACAAATATGTATATGTACTTTGCATCTCTGAATTAAAATCATATATGTTGACACACTTTAGGTACCAATGTGGCGGCATACATGACCAATGAAGTTCTGAAGGATGCCATATGTGTATATTTATTTAGATATGGTGCACATGTTACCTCCTACATTTAAAAAAAAATAAGGATTTAATTAAGCACATACATATATATATATATATTTATATCCAGAAAAAGATCTCTGCAGCACTCAGCTACTACCAATGACGTACAATTGCTAACAAGCTATATGTATATGAGAAAAAAGTTTAAAAACTTAAGTTTTTTCAAAAAACTCAAAAATCTTATCTTTTTATTTCTGAAGTTCTTGGTACATACATTGGCCAATGTCTGTTTGCTCATTGACTGCGACAAAGTGACTTCAGGTCCGATGAGTCCTACGCTGATATCCCTATCCTCCTTGTCCACCCCCCCACTTCTCAATGGGCAGACTCCATCTCGACCCTAGATCACCTGTGGTCAATGAGTGTGCAATTGCAGCATGGAGCCAGGAACTCCATATGATACAAAAAAGAGAAAAAAAAACTGCACAGCACCCACAGACCAAATGTGAACTGGTGCCAGCAGGGACGCCGGGCCAAACAACCAGAAAAAGATCTCTGCAGCACTCAGCTGCTACCAATGACGTACAATTGCTAACAAGCTATATGTATGTGAGAAAAAAGTTTAAAAACTTACGTTTTTTCTAAAAACTCAAAAATCTTATCTTTTTATTTCTGAAGTTCTTGGTACATACAATAGCCAATGTCTGTTTCCTCATCGACTGCGACAAAGTGACTTCAGGTCCGATGAGTCCTACACTGATATCCCTCGACATCGCAGTCGATGAGCAAACAGACATTGGCCAATGTATGTACCAAGAACTTCAGAAATAAATAGATAAGATTTTTGAGCTTTTTGAAAAAACTTAAGTTTTTAAACTTTTTTCTCATATACAAATAGCTTGTTAGCAATTGTACATCATTGGTAGTAGCTGAGTGCTGCAGAGATCTTTTTCTGGTTGCTTGGCCCGGCGTCCCTGCTGGCACCAGTTCACATTTGGTCTGTGGGTGCTGTGCAGTTTTATTTTCTCTTTTTTGTATCATATGGAGTTGCTGGCTCCATGCTGCAATTGCACCCTCATTGACCACAGGTGATCTAGGGTCGAGATGGAGTCTGCCCATTGAGAAGTGGGGGGGTGGACAAGGAGGATAGGGATATCAGCGTAAGACTCATCGGACCTGAAGTCACTTTGTCGCAGTCGATGAGCAAACAGACATTGGCCAATGTATGTACCAAGAACTTCAGAAATAAAAAGATAAGATTTTTGAGTTTTTTATAAAAACGTAAGTTTTTAAACTTTTTTCTCATATACATATAGCTTGTTAGCAATTGTGCGTCATTGGTATTAGCTGAGCGCTGCAGAGATCTTTTTCTGGTTGTTTGGCCCGGCGTCCCTGCTGGCACCAGTTCACATTTGGTCTGTGGGTGCTGTGCAGTTTTTTTTCACTTTTTTGAATATATATATATATATATAATATATATATATATAGGACTGCTCAAATTTATCGTTACACCAATTGTTTATTTGCGTGCACACGCGGGTAGCTAAACGCCTATACAAAAGAATGGTGAATTCAATGAGTCTCCTTGTTTAAATGTGTTTAATGATAGTGTAAAAAATAAACAAGTCAATGAGTCTACTGATCAAACCACAGATCAGCAAATATGGCGCCTTTCCCATAACCAATGCCAGCCAATCGGAACACACTACTGACGACCAATCGGCGCACAAGGGGTGTGGAAAACACAACAGCAAGGCACACCTATGGGATTGGTTTCACGATCCAAGAAATCGCAAACTGATCGTTATCACGGTGTCACACACAACAATGCAGCAGGTTGGCTGAATGACGATCGTCTGATTTGAGAACATGTTCTCAAATCTGCGATCAGCGATCAAATGATTTATCATAGTCGTATATCGGTGTCACATGCAACGACATACTAACGATGTTGTTTGAACGACTCCAAACCTGTGACATTTCAGCGATATCGTTCACAATATCGTACCATGTACCGGTACCTTAAGTCTTCATAGCACATAATGATTTTGCTTGCTTAGCTCTGCACACTATGGTCCCATGATTACGTCACACAAGTCCTTTAGAAAGAGATGTTAATAGTGACTTAACTATTAACCTGACAGAAAGATTTCATCCTCCAAGATGTCTACACACTGCCTCATTTATATAAGTAAATGTAAGTGTATAAATGCTTTTTTTCACCTTTAGGGTACGGACACACTGGCATGAAAGTCAGACGACTGCAATGCGTGATTTTATCACATTGCAGTCAGATTAATGTTATTCTATGTCCGAGAGCACATTTGCGAGTGTCCGGCGTTTTTTTCTCATCTGATTGACAGATGAGAAACCAATCACAACATGCTGTGACAGTATGCAATCCTTGCGCGAGTCTCGACAATGCAAGTCTATGGGTCCAACAAAATCACAGACCACATACGGACCATCCGAGAGGCATCTGTTTTTTTCACTGATACATTATCATTTAGTAGCTCAGACAACTGTAAAAGCTGTTCCTGTAAATGATTATACAGTAAATAGCTGCTGAGAAAAAAAACGGACTGCACACAGACAACACACGGATGTGATCTGAAAGAAATGTCAGACAGTTGCATAGCAGTTGGATACAAAATGGACCAAAAAACGAACGTCACTTGTAAGACTCTTGGGAACGACAATCGGACTGCATTTTTACTCGCCAGTGTGTTTCCACCCATAGCATTACACTATTAGCTCAGACAAGGATGATTAGAATAGAATTATGAAGCTGCAGGTATGGACAGTGATAGCTAAGGGGCATAAAGTAGCTGACAGGTTCCCTTTAAAGTCTTCATTAAATGAACAATCCAATAACTAACCAAGCATAAGATCAAGTACGTATCAAATTATCAAATTTTTTCAACATTCGTGGCATTTTGGAATGACCTAAATAATTATTGAATAAATAATTATTGTCCATGGCGACATATAATGTGACAGCTCCAGAAATGTTGGTATCATTTCAGCTTTCTAATACATTTTCAGGTACTCTGTGGGATATTTTTTTTTTCAAATCCTGACTTTCAAAATGTTCAGTTATAAGGCTGTTGATTGATTTAATTTTAAAATGTTATATTTGATCTGTCTAGTTTGCCTCCATAATCAGGGTGCAAAAAAGACTGATCATTTTTATCTTTCATTTAATTAGTGGAAACCTGAGCTTTGAATCTAAGTTTAAAACCTTCACAATTTAGCACCACAAAATCAAGTTTTAGGGATTGATTAAACACAAATTTAATGAGGGAAAATTGAATGGCTGAAATATTAAATATGAATTTTTTATCTGTGTTCACCAATAAACTGCCTCTGCCACCTATGGGTGGGCAGAAATAAAAGCTCACCACCAAATATAACTAAAGATTCACATAGTATCTAGTAGATAAGAAGTGTGATAGTATATAGTCCTTTGATTGGTGGTCTGATCCTGGTTTTGAAGATTCTTTAATTGCTGTAAAAAGACATAAATACATGCGACACATTCATTTCTGCTCTGAATGTGTCAAAGTTAATAATCAATATGTATTCCAAGACTCTTCTTTGGGATTTGAAATGAACTTTCAATACCACCAACACTATAATAGATATGAAGCTAGTGGTATTGTAATATACTTGAGAAATATACTTGAGACTACAGAAAAGAAGGAGGACTTGGGCATTCTGGTTATAAGTAAGCTGAGCAGCAGTACTCAATGTCAAGAAGCAGGCGTAAAAGAAAACGAGATTTTATTTTTAGAGTGCATGAAAAGAGATAGAATCCTGTATTATTACACCTACATAAAACACTTGAAAAGCCACTTGTTGACTATGGGATTCAGTTTTGAGCCCCATATTTTAAAAAAATATAATACAAAGTTAGAGTCAGTTCAAAAGTAGTCAACTAGATTTTTACACAGTTTCGAAAGCCTCTTCTATAATAAGAGAATAGAAAAGTTGAGTACGCTAAGCTTAGAAAAAAGACACTTCAGAAGAGATCTCATTTATACAGTATATATAAATATATGTGTGGTCAATATAAAAGACTAGCACATGATTTATTTTTCCAAAAACCTTACAAAAGACCAGGGGACATTCATTACATGTGGAGGTTTCCAGCAGTTAAAAAGAAAAGGCTTCTTGGCAGTTAGAGAGATCAGACTGTGAACCGCCAGAAGTAGTAATGGCAGTAATGCAATAGCATTAGTACTGGTAGTCACTACATCAACATTTAAAAATGGTCTGGATGATTTTCTCACAACAAATGGTAATGTTAATTATAAATAATCCACTAATACAGAATGCAAAGCTGTAGATTCTTATTTACTCGCTTAAGTGCTTCAGGCGTCCACAACCATCCTACTTTAACAGTTACATGATCTGTTTTGTTTTGTACTCGTCAGTTCTAAATGCTTTTACAGATATGCCTCATAATAATAATTCATAATAATTTTATTTCTATAGCGCCAACATGTTCTGCAACACTTCAAAATAAAAGGGGACAAGTAGGAATATAAAAGTTATAACACTGTAAAAAATGATTCAATAATTCAAGCAAGGGGAGTGAGGGCCTTGCTCACCAACTTACAGCCATGAGGATCTAGTGAAGACATAAAAAGCAAAACATGCTTGTAGTATAAAGACTAGCCATCATTATAATAAATCGATTTATTCAAATAATGCTGCATGAACTTGTCACAAGCCAGTGTCTGTATAATTACAGACCAAAGTGCTACTCAATGCCTAGAGGGTGTGGGAACAGATAGAAAGGACGAGATTCAGAGGAAAATTGAAGGAGAACAGGGAATATCACAATTTGTGAAGTGGGGACATATGCTAGTGCCAGAAATGTGTTTTTAAGAATGCTTAAGACTGTGTATGCCAGGAACCAATCAAATTGTCTGAAGTATTGCATTACAAAAAACTGGTGCAGCACAAGAATAATCAAGGACAATGGAGTGTGACATTCAGATTTTAGAGTAACTTCAAACTATGGAAGAGGAGAGAAGAAAGTGCAAAAGGGTCTTACCCCAACAATATATGTAGGGTTTCACTTGTTGCTGCTCACTTGGGACAAGTTGTGTGACCCACAACTGGTATGGAGGCGTGAAGATGGCTGCTACAGGATCCAAACTCTACCCACACAGATGTGTCAGAACCGAATACAGGGAAGACAGAACAGAGCTTCCTGAATCCGCGCTGCCGACCAATGAAATGAGTTGGAAAAACCACAGTTTTCAGTGCAATGATGTATTTTATCCTATGCACTTCGGAGCCACATCCCAGCTCCTACCTCAGGGAAACATCAAGTACTTTGTTGATTCCCTGAAGGAGCTGGGATGTGGCTCTGAAACACATAGGTATTAAAACCACCATTGCACTGAAAACTGTGGTTCTTCCAACGCATTCAGATTTTAGAGGATGTTAGCTTTAGATCATTAGGAAAACAAAGAGCATAGGTAGGGTGTAAGGCTTTGAAGAGAGAGGAGAAGTAGGGAAGTGAAGAACTGCACAGATATTTATGGATGAGAGTAATCAGTTTATAATGTACTCTGTGGTAGATGAACAGACAGCGCAATGACTTCCACAGGGTGGAAACATAGATGTTATAGCTTCATGAATTTTTGACTCTTGCTGCTGTATTCAGAATAATTTTAAGAGGGGAGAAATTAGTAAAAGGTAGACTGATTGCTGTAGCCCAGGAGAAAATTAATCAAAGGATAAATTAATTAGATGTTTTTGAGGTGTAGGTGACATAAGCGAGTGAGTGATTGGATATAGGAAGTGAAAGAGAGCTCTCAAACAAAGCTCTAAGACAGCAAGTGTGCTATTTGGGAGTGAAGGTAGACCTATTCACAGAATTTGCAATATCAGTTTCATTTATTAAAGGGAGGCAACATTAGAAGCTCAATTATGGACAGATTCAGTTTCAAATAGAGGACATGATGTTAGAGACAGTAGACAGACAATCAATGATATTTTCATCAGCATAGAGATGGTTACATAAAATGTATAATTATCAAGTCCCTATCTGGAACTACTTCAGTATCCTCTGCTTCTTTTAACATCTGACACCTTATTTATTCTGCACTCATAGTTGGTGATGGCGGAGATGTCATGGCTAGTGATGGGTGAGCAATAAAATCCTTGAGTGCTCCATAGTCAAATCAAGCAGGTTGGATGCTTCATCAGGCTTGAATCGATTATACTACAAGTCAATGTTTTTCCATAAGACCCTAAAAGGAGGACTACAGAGGTAAAAAAAAATGCTGAAATTGATGAAAACAGCACTCAAAACTCAAATGCAATGGGAACAGCATGGGGAAGATGCTGGGAGGCATCTCTGACTCCTAGATCACTACTGGGAACATTGTTTTCAGAGCATTATGCTGTGTGCACGCATTGCATTTTTGATTCATTTTTGAGTGAAGATTTGTCATAAAGAATAAAGGAAATTCTTATGCCAGCAATATCAATAAAAATCCTGTCATGGACATGTTTCCTGTTTGTGTCTTGAAGACTGACGCAGAAAATAATCTTCAGCATGTCAATTTTTCGGTTATGTGCACACATTGAGAATTTAGTTGTAGAAATTTCTGCACCCTCTGTGCATCTCATGGCAGGAAAAATGCAACAGCACAGAAGTGAACTTTGCTGCATTTTTTTTCCTGCATATTGACAGGGTTAAGCACACGTTTTTGCATGTGTTTTGCATGCGCATTCATTGTTGTCCAAAAACACTTGAAAAACACAGAAAGACAGAAAAAAGCCCCAAAATGCAAGTGTTTGCCATTGCATTTTCCTAAAAGAAATGCAAAATGTATGAAGTAACTTCTGCAAATACTCAACATGTACCATATAATATATGATCACAACTAAGAGAGCTCCTGCGTTTGAAACACGTTGACATGACTCATGTTTACTTTGCACATGATATCCTGTATTGCACTATCATCAATTTTGATTAAAAAGAAATTATTCATGCCACAAGTTTGAGCTGGATTTAAATCTCTTTATGCACCATATAACATACCCTTACAGTCCATTTATAGGTATACTGCTGCTGCTGCAAACTAAAAACAAAAGCCCTTTTTAGAGCTACATTTTATTTTGCCTATTAATACCACAATGTTTGCAGGCATATGTTATATACTTAATTTAAAATTCACAAGGCGTGCTGCTGATGGTGCACACAGAGGCTGAGGCTGTGGGCCAAGTAAAATTGTATCTGCTGTGGGGAATAACAAACAAGCTCATCCACGAGACCTAGTGACCAGTCTTACTTTGCAGGGTGGGCACAGGACACCACTCTTAAAGCCAGGAAAGTACAAACAGGTGGTGAAATGGATGGCAGATGATTCTTCCAGTATGTTTCCCAGCACCACCCTGTCTTCCACATGGTCCCATCTCTCTAGCCAAGAGTCTAGACCACATAATCCTCACCCTGGCCCTTCATCTTCCATTCATTGCAAAGTCACAGGATCATTTGGACATTCCAAGGAGCTCTTACATTTCCATTTATTGATTCTATACTCTCACCCTGTGTTTTCAAGAGAGACATGAGATTATCATGTAAAGTCATGCCCAAATATTTGAGCAACTTGGTCAGAAGAATATGGCGATAGGGAATGAAAATTAGAGTCTCAATTGGTAAATGATGATGAGGCAAAGCTACAAACAAGTGTTGTTAAGTAAACAAGTCAGTAGGACCAGAGCGCAGAAGTAGGAGATGAGGTGGTGAACAAAAAAGTCACTGACCAAGCTGGACATGTGGCTTGAACTGTCTCTCTAAGCCTTGGAGATGCTACATGCTATCGAGTGTGGCTGGCAATCCATGCAAGTTGATTTGCTGTCTGAAAGTCAAAGAAACATGTGAGGCTTTAGCACCATGATACTCAATCGAGTAATGAGCGTACCTGAGATATCCTGATGCTTGATCAAGTATCGAGCAGTAGCAAGTATGCTCGCTTATCACTAGTCATGGCCCTTCAGGTAGAATGGTTGTAATTGTTATCAGCAGAACTCAGCAGAAGTTCTATATTGTAGTCTATGAAATAGTACCACTCCTTACTCCTAGCATACTTCAGGGCGTTTCCAGTTACAAATTTATTCTGACTTTGGTTTTTCCATGTGTTACCCTTAACTGTTGCTAACTCTAGATAACCTTAATCATTTATTTGCCATATGAATCTGCCTCTGACTAACCTGCTAGTTCTGACCTCACCTATTTTCTGACATTATCCCTACATCCTGATTTTGTCTAGTAACTGCTCTCTTCTTCTGTCAACCCTCCACTTTACTTACCAGCAGCTTCCTCGTAGATGAACGCCAGGGGTCCATGTTATAGTTCAGATCCTAGATTGGGTTTAAGAGATGAAGGAAAGGGTATGACTACTATTGGCAGAATGGCGTGGTTTGTGCAAAGCCAGTCAATGAAATCCCTATAAACAGTTGACTCTTACAACTACTTCTATTAATAAATGTGCCACTTGATATGTAAATACAATTCACAGGTTAATTTTGTTTTAAATAATCTGATTCCACTTTACTTGTAGTTTTTTTTGTCTGTATAGCAAAGGTCTACACATGGCATTCATGTAGAAATGTTATCTTCAAATCATAAAATATAACTGTAATTTCAGGAGAACTTGCAGCAGAATCTCTATGTCTGCCTCTGGCACTTAAATCCTTATACCGCCCTTTTTTTATGGAACTTTATGAGCACCAACTCTCATCTCTGATCTGTCTTATCTAGTAATGGGGAAATCTATATTAAATGAATCTTACATCTTACTGTAAATTGGGAATATTGAGATTGAACAATCAGCCTAAGAACAAAATAAAGCAGATTTACCTAATAAAATATATTACAATGTTTCTTATTTTCATATGCACAACTGATTTATGGGAAAAAAACTAAATTACCATTACTCTTCAAATCATGCTTTAGATCTTTAGATATGTCTTGGACTTGTCAGATTCATACATTGATTGTAAAATATTTTAGTTAGTATATATTACTTTCTAAGTATTTGTCAAATATTTTTATCAATTTTATAACGTAAAGGTACAACCAATATTTGAGAAAGTATTAAACTAATCAGTTACATTTTCATGGGACTGTTTGAGCTTTAAAGATGTAGATCCAATTAAACGTGATCTAAGTGGAAAAAACAAGAACACAAACTTCTAAAATAAGACACATGAAAGGATATCATAAGCTGTCATCACAGCATTTAATATAGGTGCTGCAGAACTTGAGAAGATAGAGGAACTGCAGTTTAATTGATCTCAATGGTGTAAAGTATAAGTGTGAACAAAAGCTAAAAAAGGAGCTTTTAAAAAAAGTGATGAAGTAAAACAAAGAAATGTGCTTACAGCTCATATATAACAAGTATTTTTATGCCTGGAAATTACTTTCTCAACAATCTTAAATAAAACTTTTAAATTATCATCTTTTTTCTTAACAGAACTCAGTAACAACCACAAGATTTCCTATAGAGTATGTCCAGCTGTATCATTGCGAACTAACAGCAATAAACACAACACCAACTATCACCTGTCAAATCTGTCATACTGCTGCAATGCTAAATGAATTTGAATTGTGTTGGAATGTAGTTCCTTTCCTGAAACATCCCTTTCATGCCAAGAGAAAACGTTATTTTGCCCAAACCAATGTTTTAAACCTTGAATGCTCATGAAAACACTTCCCCTTAGAGTGCCATCAAATCCATCACCGGACATTTGTAAATGATTTTATAATGTATGTCTGACTATAACAATCATTCACAGAGAAATGACTTGTCAGATCTTCGCACCACTGGTTCTTCACGTGTCAATGTCAATTTAGAGTTAGGAAAAGGAAGCATCTTGGAAGGGATTCACACCAGTTTTGATCTCAAGTCAATAGCAGGGACATCAAGGATTGCTGGTTAAATGTTGAGCATAACCGGATGCATGACAGTAATCTTTATATGTTTCTAATATACATGTCCATGAGATGGTAGAGGTTACATTTTTTTTATCTATTGAATATAAATGGGACTTTTTTAGCCCATGTGGCATTGTTTTCATAGTGTGAACCTTTCTCAAAGGTTCACACTATGGACCAGAACATCAGCATGTGAGCTAATAAAGTCCCATTTATATTCAACAGATAAAAAATGTAATTGGTGTGCTGCCTCAAATTATTTTCCTCATCTGGCAGGCCTAACAATTACCTTGGAGGATTTGCATCCAGAATTTTTCAGCTCTTTTAGCTGGTGCTGTGTCAGTATCTATTTATCTAATCTATCTCTATGTATCTATTGCATATGCACAAACTTTGCAAAGAGCACATGGTGATGGCATCATATTAGGACATATTCAACTACGATCTGGCAGAAAAGACTATGAAATGCATTATGATTATGTAAAAAGAGGGTATCATAATGCAAAATATATGCAATGGACTCAAAGGAAGCAGAAATATGACTTGTCATAAAACATACACATGATGTTACCCTATATCTATTGCAACCACAGCAAGACAGAAGTCTCTCCTGAAAAGTCCTTATTATTACAAGCTTTGCAGTAAAGACCTGTTACTTACTACAGTTGCCTTTTGACACAAGAATGTTTGCTCGCCAAGATTTATTTCTTGCCAGGAGATATAAAAGTTATTCTTGGGTCCTAACATGATAGAAAGTACAGTTTTATCAAATTACAACCATGTGTAAGGCCTCAGATACATGAGCATTGCAAAACAGTGTAAAAATAAACAGCTATATTGAATATGAAGTATATGTGGCTTTAACTCCATCTGTCCAAGCATTATTGTTGGCATAATTTCAGCATTTATTATGCATCATTTTGTGCTAACGTATTTAGTTTCTATTTTTTTATCCAATATATATAATTGTAAAAATATCTAATCATAATAATATTAATTATTAATATTATTATTATTAATAATAATAATACTAATAATAATCAGATATCGTTTTACATGTTTATTCAATGTTAGAAGGAAATTTAACTTTAAGAAAATATAACTTTCTCAAAGCATTTAATGGAACATTATGCTTATCAAAAATACAAAGTAATGTGAATTCTTACTACATAAATATTCATAAGCACATGTCTCATAGAAGATCTCAAAAATTTACACTTTTTTTTGCTAATACTTTCCAAAATATGTAGGTATCGTAGTGTAAGTGGTACACTTTTTCATTTTTGGACTTGTCTGGCTGTGCCTGATGTTATCAACTCACCATCTGAGCTTTCAGCTGTGTTTGAAATGAATGACGTTGAGCATTTTATTTTTGTGATACTCACAAATTAAATTACAAAGTTTATAAACTTGTGGGGACCTACAATTTTGAGGACATTTGAATCAAAGTGCTCCGTGAAACAGTCCGCTCATCTCTAGCGACTTGTTCTATGCCCTACTGTACATATTTGGCTTTTCTAATATGTCATTATGGTATGCTGTAAATATTAAAATACAACCTCTTCCTTTTACTATGTAGACTTACAAAAGCATAATGTGTTGAAATGTACACCAGTATCATATGTCTTCATATGCAAAATTGAGAAATATATTATTTTTATTTATCTTTTGTTTTAATATACATTAAGTAAATAAAATAAATTATAAAATGTTCTTTCATAACTATATTTAATGTCTATACATTTGATTGACATATCCTTTACTATACCTTAAGGCAACTTACCTACATTGTCCTAGCAAAGCATTTAGCAGCATAAGCCCCAGTGCTTTTTATGTGAAATAGACATCTAGATCACTTATTATGACCTACTTTATAATAAAGTTCAACATTCACAATTCTGAATTTCTTATATGGCAATTTAGCTTTACACTATACAAACAAATGTGGCAATAGGAAAAATCTTGTCAGCAAACCACTTGTATAAAGACTTTTGCCATCAGGGTTGTCACTTTATTTGCCAATGTCAAAGAGGTGTCAATGGTAAAGTCAAGATAAACAGATGAAAAAGTATAGGCATTTTGAATGGCTTAATTAGTTGGTTTGTAAGATTATTTTTCATCCTACAACATTACATCTTTAGATAGCCTCCGCCTACATTCCCAATTAGGCATGTGGGAGTAACAGATGAGTTTCTATTGAGAATTTGGCATGTTCTGCATGGGTCATCAATTGAGTAAGATGATCGTTGTGTCATGCTTTATTTCTCTTTTAGCAATTGTATGGGAAAGTTGAATCTTGCTAGTGACAGTCTAATTATCTATTATTTATCTATATATCCATCTATCGGTATCTATCTATCTATCTAACTACAATGGTGTAATGAGAAGCACAAAAATATTAGGTGCTAAAGCATCTTGGACATACAGTATACCCAGTTTGAACACTAAATACAGCACTCAATTAAATTGTGCAAGAATAATAGACTTAATTAACCCATGTGGCAACATTATTATCCTATCACAGAACCTTTCTCAATCAATAAGTGAAGGTACAATGTGCATATAGAAATAATTGTCAATCTAATAAATACAATATCCTTGTCATTAATCATATAAAACTTTTTGTCTTGTGACTTTCAGGCTCCATATCTCACCATTAACTAAAGATTTGAGTGTAAGACTACTTTAATTTTAAAAGCAATCATCTTGGCAATTTCATTAATAAATTTGACTTGCAACTACTTAGCATATGAGAAGTTTTGTGTCAAGTCACTGCATTGGTGCTTTATTGCTTCCAATATTTGAAAAATATTTTTCTTCCTGTATACAATAAATTATGATTTGTTCTCCCATTTCCTAAAAGCTTAGTTTATTATTAGCTTTATTTCCAAGCAAAAGGACCCTAGTTTGATTTGAAGACTAGCCTTAAGAAAGATTTTCCAAGAAAAGGGAAACAGCATCATCCAACTCATCGATACTGGTCTCTCGACCAAGAAAACTGACAAACTGCATCGTGTGAATGAAATGACAGTTAAAAGAATATGAAAGAAAGTCCATTCATCCATTCAATGCCAAGAGTTAGATGTCCAGGTAAAATATCAGAGTCAACACGTCTGTTCATAACAAGGCCCATCAGTTCTTCGGTGACAAACATGGCAATGGAGGAGGCTCATATGCTTCATATTAGAGAGATCAGAAACGTCCATGCAAGCATCAAGTGATGCACATTACACGAGTCTGGAAAGGTGGTCTGAAAAAAGGTAAAGTCTCAAATTTATTATTGTCATAAGAAAAGTTTACTTGAGTTTTCAAAAAGGACAAAAAGTGGAAAGCAGATTGGAAACAGGTAATTTGGAGTGATGAGATGAAAGTCAATAGATTAGGCTATGATGGGTGTATATGCATGTAGAAGAAACAAGGGAAAAGGGTCTAGAACAGAGGTCCCCAACTGAAGTCCTCAAGGCCCACCAACGGTCCAGGTTTTCATTAATTCCTTAGAAATTTGACAGTTGGTAATTCAATTTCCTGCACAGGTGGTGATTCCAATTGTCAAATGGAAATCCTGAAAACATGCACTGTTGGTGGGCCTTGAGGCCTGGAGTTGGGGACTTCTGGTCTAGAAGACTGAGAAATTGAAAGAACTGTAGAGTTTGATGGAGGAAGCCTGATGATATGGGGATGTTGCACAGTTAAACGCGTTGGATACTTGACCAGAATCAATGGTGGTCTCAATGTTTAGCTACTGTACATGTAAGTATCATACAATACAAGTTACTTTGTACTCTTGAGTGCTATGTGTATTAAAAGGATGACATAGTGTTCCAGCAGGACAATGACCCAAGGCATATGCCGGGATTGGCAAAGAAATTATTCAATGAAAATGAAGTAAATGTGCTGAAACCACCGTTCCCAGACCTCAAACCAATCAAACCCTTTTGTGCAGAGTTAAAGAAAAAGCTGTATATATACCCAAGTGAGTCAACTAGTATGCACCAATATTGGGGAAAGTGTAGAAGAGACCTAGGATAAGATTTCAGGTGACACATGCTTGAGTCTGATCAAGAGCATGCCCAGAAGAATTCAGGCAGTGTTAAAATCCAAAATTTCTGGGGTCAATGGTGTGTTACAGTCCGCGCTGCCCGATCATCCAAAGGATCACAGGGGAAACAATGTTCCAAGCAAAGTTTTCTTTATTCTTACCGACGCATTTCGGCGCCCAATCCTGGCACCGTCCTCAGGGTATTACAAACACCATATGAAATCACCTTTATATATCATATACAAAGGGGTGTGTGGCCGAAGGGGAGTGGTAGTGGGTGTGTGCCCTGTTTTGACGTCACCAACAGGGCACACACCCACTACCACTCCCGTTCGGCCACACACCCCTTTGTATATGATATATAAAGGTGATTTGATATGGTGTTTGTAATACCCTGAGGACGGTGCCAGGATTGGGCGCCGAAACGCGTCGGTTTGTAAGAATAAAGAAAACTTTGCTTGGAACATTGTTTCCCCTGTGATCCTTTGGATGATCGGGCAGCGCGGACTGTAACACACCATTGACCACAGAACTCTTGAAGCACCCACGGCCCTGTGGAGGTGGAGGTCCAGCAGCAGCCTGCATTACTAAAACCAACGCTCTTATTCCAGTTGTGGGAGTCACAACTGGACCAGGTTAGTGCAAACCTGTTTTTACCGATAAGTCCCTATTCTATACCAAATGATAGGGCACTATTGCGCCTCTGTTTGTCTCCCCTTATATTTTATATAAAATCCAAAATTGGATTTACAAAAAAACTAACATAATAATAAAAATGTAGATTTTTTTGAGCAAAACAGTAACAATGCAGTGACATTGCAATCATTTGCATAACTAATCATAAGCAAAATAGTTGCAAATCAAATTTGTTTCTGAGCTAGCCAAGATGTTTGTTTATAAAAGGAAAGTAGTCTCATGGTCAAAACTGCAGTTAATGGGGACATACAGAACCTGAAAGTCAAAAGTTCAAATCATTGTTACCTTTTTGCTCATCAAGTTCAAAAGACTGTGCCTTTTTGTGATCTATTCAATGGGCATATAAAATATAAGTTGATAAAGTGCAAGAGTGCATAAGTGATTCATAATTACCGTATATACTCGTGTATAAGCCGAGTTTTTCAGCCCAAAATTTGGGCTGAAAAGTCCCCCCCTCGGCTTATACACGGGTCTATACGGGCTGCTGTGGTGGGGGCTGCTGTGGTGGGGGCTGTGGAGGCTGGAGGAGGCGGGGGGAGGCTGCTGTATGAGCGGCCCCGTCACGTGGGGCCGCTCATTATATATGCACTGCTTCCCCCTGTCAATCAGCGGCAGGGGGAAGCAGTTCATATAAGCCCCCCAAAAGCTGGCACTGTCCCCCCTTGTAAGGCCCCCCCCCCCGCTGCTTATACATTACCATTCCGGTGTTCTGATCGGCGCCGCTCCTCGGTGCGTCTTCATCCTCCCGTCCGCGCTGGCTGCATCCGGGATCTCCGGCTGTCGCAACGATATGACGTCATCGCGCGACCGCCGGAGATTCCGGATTCAGCCAGCGCGGACGGGAGATGAAGACGCACTGAGGAGCGGCGCCGATCAGAACACCGGAATGGTAATGTATAAGCAGCGGGGGGGGGGGGGGCCTTACAAGGGGGACAGTGCCAGCTTTTGGGGGCTGTTGGTACCCCCAGGGGGCTGTTGGTACCCCCTGGGGGCTGTTGGTACCACCGGGGGCTGTTGGTACCCCTGGGGGCTGCTGGGTACCCCCTGGGGGCTGTTGTACACTGGGGCTTTGTACCCCAGGGGGCTGTTGGTACCCCCTGGGGGCTGTTGGTACCCCCTGGGGCTGTTGGTACCCCCTGGGGGCTGTTGGTACCCCCAGGGGGCTGTTGGGTACCCCCAGGGGGCTGTTGGTACCCCCAGGGGGCTGCTGGGTACCCCCAGGGGGCTGCTGGGTACCCCCTGGGGGCTGCTATATGTACCCCTGGGGGCCTGCTGTATACCACTGGGGCTGCTGTATACTACCACTGGGGCTGCTGGGGCTCCTGTATACTACCACTGGGGCTGCTGGGGCTCCTGTATACTACCACTGGGCTGCTGGGGCTCCTGTATACTACCACTGGGGCTGCTGGGGCTCCTGTATACTACCACTGGGGCTGCTGGGGAATCTGTATACTACCACTGGGGCTGCTGGGGAATCTGTATACTACCACTGGGTCTGCTGGGGAATCTGTATACTACCACTGGGGCTGCTGGGGAATCTGTATACTACCACTGGGGCTGCTGGGGAATCTGTATACTACCACTGGGGCTGCTGGGGAATCTGTATACTACCACTGGGGCTGCTGGGGAATCTGTATACTACCACTGGGGCTGCTGGGGAATCTGTATACTACCACTGGGGCTGCTGTATACTACCACTGGGGAGGCCTGTATACCACACTGCTGGGGGCTGTATACCTGTGCTGGGGTCCACCCTCGGCTTATACACGAGTCAATAGGTTTTTCCAGATTTTTGGGGCAAAAGTAGGGGGGTCGGCTTATACACGGGTCGGCTTATACACGAGTATATACGGTAATCGCATTTAAAAACATGAGTAAGGGATGATTCCCTTGATAAGAAGTCTACATAGTCCATTGAAATAATAGGGAACACCTAAAATGACGCCTCTTAGTTTCTACTGCGGTTGTCAACATTGAATCCAAGTCATCACGCTAACAGAAGTTGTTGCATTTGTCAGACTGTCTGGGGCATGAATCTAAACTTACAAAAGGGAAATTATGCCATAAATGAGATTGCACAGTGTGCATGGTCTAGGATTCTAGAAAAGCCATGCTTATCATGGGTACAGTAAAATATTATGCCAAATTATTTTATGTCCAATCCTTTAATAGAGAATATTAGATACAAGATCATATATATCTATACAAGCAAGCATTAATTTACCAATGTTTTATTATGAGGATGAACTATTAGAAATTATATGCCACTCTAACAAATTTACCCGTGGACTTACTAATATTCTTCCATTAACAGGATGAAAAATCCTTGGGGGTCATGATCTTATAAGTCCTTCCCATTTTAATCGATATATAAAATAACTGGAAAGTAGTATAAACAATTTAGAGGCTGGGACCCATTTCAATATCCCGTATATATTCAAGTAAAGGTGTGTAACTATATAATATTTACCAAGTCTATGATATCAGGCACAAAAACGATTCCCAATCACAATAGGGTTGGCCAACATTAGAATAAAACACTATTCATTATAAGCCAAGCATAGATTTAGAAAAAGAATAATGCAGCAGGTATCCAAGATCTTTCATAATATTCTACATAGGTAAGGAACGGGTCACACATGCCAATCCGCTCTTTTGAGGACTTAGAAAACCGGATCCATTAACGTTAGGGTGGTAAAAGTGTTTTCTGAGGTCCTGGCCATTTTTTGGACTTAGTCATTTTTTGCACCAAAAGCAGATATCTATTAATGGATGGTGCGTATAGGTGCCCTGCGTTAACGGATAGCTTCCCCATAGGGCCCCATGGTAAAAAAATGTATCTGTTTTTTTACTTGACCCAAAAACTTTGCTTGCAATGTTTTTGGGTAATAAACCTCATAGCAATGATTTTTTGAGCACTGGAATACTGGATTACCGGTTTTTGAGAAACTGAGGTACACATAAGTGCACCATCCGTTAACAGATCCGTTTTTGGGACTTAGAAAAAAATATTTTTTTTCCCCCAAAAACGGTCCTGAAGCAAAAACTGATGCTATGTGTGACCTTTGCCTAAGTCTTGTATCTCCACTTGTGTCTGTTTATGTGACCTTTGATCAATCTGAGAAAAAATGAAGTACAGTGCTGTACAAATTAATTGGGACAAAGCAAGTCTTTACTTTTCTTGCATTAGTTTTACTATTTCTGATAAGTGTTTTATCAGTTCTTGGTGTCATTTTCCTTTTTGTTCCACATTCCCTTTTGTTTTGGAGAAAATGATCCAGTTTCATTGTGTTTGCGAATTATTCTTGAAACGGTAGATTTTCCAATACCAACGTGGAAGCGATTTCTCTTACAGTCAGACTTGTAGGTTTATTAAGAGTAATAATTCTAGACCTCTTCCGTGGAGTAACATCCATTTTTACAGGCACGAATCACATTGAGAGAAAAAGTACACTAAACCACTCCTCACAGAAACAAGCTCTCAACTGAAGCTGAGGGGGAAGCTAGCTGTTATTTTCTGACTAAAACCAGTCAAACCACATTTTGTTATTCAAGGTTGTACACTTACACCTGGTCTAAGCAGTTAAAACTGGTTTGAATCACTGACTGGTAACCCCAGCTTACGATTTTACTTAAAAAATGCTTTGTCCCAATGAATTTGCACAGCCCTGTATGTATTGCAACATTACAAATTTTAAGAAAAAATAATGCTCTGACCATATGAAATTCCTAGGTAAGAGGACAAGCATCCATCTTATATAACAGAACTACTTTTAAACTCCACATTTAGTCCATTAGGCTTTCAGATGTTCAATTTATGAATTTAAATTCTGTTTCAAAAGCCGAATCTTATCACCTCCTCTTTTCTGAGGGGAACATAATTAATGATCTTAAATCTGAGTTTTCTGTGCCCACACTTCACAAAGTTTTTAGAGATCAATAGATCCAGCCTCTTCTTAATTGGTATATCGGTTGGTAATGACACACATCTTGAAATCCCATGTTGTCTTATCAATATTCCTCAAGGAGTAAGGGTATTCCAGCAGATAGAAAACAAACTCAGAATAACATGTTAGGCAATTATCAATATGGTATATTTTGGGGGTTACTATATGTATGATTTTTCCCCTTTAAGCAAAAGAGTGATTTCATCCATACTATGACCTCAGGTTCATACAGACCCCAGAGAACAATAAGATTCATTTGATTTGCATTAAATAACTTTGATGAAAATTACATTTCCCTGTCAAATTTGAGCGATTTGCTGTATTTGAATTTGAATTTCTAATTTTCATATCTAGTTCTGTAGAGAACTCTGCACCAAATATTTCTTTGTTTGAATAATCAGTTAAAATAAAATAATTCAAAGCTTGTTAGAGTTGGTGATTTGGACAACACTTTTTCTATAAGCATATCTTATTGCAAGAACTATACATCTTTCTAAAGCTTCGAAACTAACTGCTTAATGAGAATAAATGGTTTCCACTCTTTTGGAACTTACCCACTTAGTCATTCCTACCTGAAAATCAGAGACTGCTCAGAGGTACAAGGTCACACCCCTGTCACAATTACTCTGTATAAAGAGGTTTCACAAGCTTTTCAATAGTTCAAAAGTTGTGACTAAGGGTAGCCCAAGGATGAAATATTTTGTTTTCTTTACAAGAAATTAAGATAAACAGTCTTTACTGCAAGGAACAGAACAGTGAAACCAAGTAAATGAAATACATAAATATTGTTTCAGTCGTATTTCAACATTTTTATTATTTGTCAACAAATAATTGCAGCTAATTTTTTGATAAAGTACAATTTACTATTATTTCATTTTGGCCATATTTTTAACTTAAACAATCTATCCTACTTAATTATCTATTCATATATCTGTTGGTCTAAGGCTGGCTTCACACCACGGTAAGGTCCAGTCCGGGGCTGTCTGGTGTAAACCAAACAGCCCCGGACCGGTTTTTGGCCCCATAGTAGCCTATGGGGCTGGATGGAGCCAGATGGCAGCTCTCTGCCATCCGGTTTCATCTCTGCAATGGAATCCAGGAGAATTTGGATTATTCTCACCGGACACAAAAATATTGCTTTCAACGTTTTTGTGCACGGGGAGAAAAATCACCCTAAAAAGCCGGATCCCGGATTTTCCCAGTTTCTCCCGGAACCGGGGCAATCCAGTTCTCCCTAACATGGGAGCCTATGGAGCCAGATTGCCCCGGTCTGGGCGAATCCGGGAACCGGATACCGGCGGCTGCACGTGGCTGTTGTTTCAGGACCGAAAAATCAGCGGCTGCAATTACAGCCATCCAGCTGCACACAGGACCAGAGGGCACATTTGGCCCTCCGATTCTGTGTGGTGATCCGGTCCAGGGCTGTCAGGTTCATGCCTGACATCCCCGAACCGGACCTTACCGTGGTGTGAAGCCAGCCTAAAATGGCAACACTGCATAGCTAGTGATAAGAATATGCTCTTTCTTTACCCATTTATATGAGACATATCAGTTCTTCAAAGTATGAGCTCTTCTCAATAAGTGTACATTCACTGGACATTGGCAAGGTATATAAAGGTTACACTGCTTTGAAGAGCCAAAACATCGCACATATATGGGTGAATAAAGAGCATAGTTTTTTATAATACTACATCTAGAGTACTGCCATATTTGGCTATATGTATACAAAGCAAATTAGGTCAGTACCCTGAAGCTTGCACATTTGTGCGATATCAGTTTTGTATAGCTCTGTTTTTTTGAGGATATTCTATCTACTAATTAACAAAGAGGTCAACAAATCTATTTGTGACCAAATGAGTTTGCTTTATGTTTCACAAGAAAAACTTATATACCATAGAATCCCAAATGTTTGCACTCAATTCACTTGATGCAAAAAAATCTAAGTGTAATGGCTGCCATTTTGCTAGATTTTAAAGGGATAAAAAATACTCATTTCACCAACCTTCATCTGTCCCACCACGAAGCTCCCACCAGCTCTGGTGCACACTTCAAGGTTTTTCAGTGTCTCCAGGGTTGACGAAGTCTCATGATATCTTAACGTCATGGAGAAGTGAACATTATGATGTCAAGAGACCTAGTCAGTGTTGGAGACGTCAAAGAGCTAGAGACAGGACAAATGAGTGCTAAATAGTGGTCAGCATTACATACAGAATTTTAAACTTACGGTAATTATGCTTAGGGGTCTGGGAGGGCCTATCAATGGCAAATTTAATTCACAATAATTGAGTTAAAAGCAAATTTGATTTTCCAGGCTGAATTCAGGCAAATATGCCTAATTTGAATTTTTATCAATCATATTTGTACAAATTTCAAACATTTATATAATCTAAAATGAGTTAAAGCTGGAAAGAATTTCTAAGTTTGTGAATTTTTGCCTTGTATATTGTATATATTTTATATTAACATTTTGGACGTCCAAATAAGTTTAATGCAAACGTGTATGCAGGTGATTTCAGAAATTGATAAATCAGTCATGAGCATCAAAGTCTTCATTATCACCTTTTTTAAACATTCAAAATCTCTTGGTCGCTTTAATGATTTGTTTTGTATTCGGCTTCTACAAAAAAAATCAGTTTACATGAAGATCCTTCAAGTTAGCGCTAATGCCTGTTAATTATGTGACAAAGAATATGTTGGTTATGGAACCCAGTCTTTCTATATGGGAAAATCTGCCAATTTATTTTGTACTCTAGAAAATGTTTCCAAGTATAATGATGCTAAAGGCAGACCAATAGTAAAAGATAATAAGCAAAGAGTGTTATGCCTTCTGTCTATTAAAGTAAGTGTGAAAACCATTTTTATGATACTATATCCTGTGTATAAAGGATTGATCAAGCTTTAGAGTTTTATATTTTGTAATTTCTATGATTTTTAAAAATGTTTTAGTTAAAATTAAACCATTTTCAAAGTTCAGCCTTGCGGTGAAACAATGCTATCTTATTCTGTATAAATGACAAGGCAAGTATATTATAAAAAGTTAATTTAGCTCACTTATTTCCACAAAATACCCGTCTTCACACTTTTACCATATACTAAATGCCTCAGGGCACACTACTCTTTTCAAGGGAGTTATATTATTATCTTGTGTAGAATATAGGTTAAGGTTTACCAGGAACCTATTAAGAACAATACTTAACCACAAGTAAAGAAAGAGCAATTTTTCAATATTATCAGAATTTATCTACATGCAGCTTAAATAATTTAATATAACATATGACGTTTTGAGTGGAAACGTTATTAAATATTATTGTCAGGAACCAATAGACTGGTGGACTGTCCAGAGGATAGAAGCCATCAATGTGAGATCAGTATGCACCAACAGTCCCACTTAATCGGCAGATATTTGCTTTGTCAATGGCTTGATGAAAGCAATGAGTCATAAACAACAGTACCTAGTGGTGGCAGCTAAATAATGTATGGATTTGTGGAGTTCTGTTCCATACACTTTGTTTTATTTCTGTGCGCTGCCAGAGAATATAACAGTTATTGGTAAGGGTACTGGATGTTAGTCACCTACCAATCTTATAGTGATGACTCATCCTACAGATAGATCACCAATAGAGATAAGCGAGCTGGAATTTAAAGCTCTGTGTCTGTACCAAACACAAACTCTACAAAAATGTTTTGTGTTGGGGTTCGGGTGCTTAACGTACACAAACCACTGGAGCGGGAATCTCTGTGCTCGGGTAAAATTGGAGCTTGACCAAGTGTGAGCTCTGGCAGTGTTTGAATGGCTTGCATGAGTGGTAAAATCAGCTTTATCGGATATAGCGTGTGCCAAAAAAAGAAGATGACAAAACCCTGTCCTCGCTCCCCTGGATGTGCTATTTTTATTGCTGGCTGTATGAGGGCAGAAAGCCGAATTGCTTAATAAGTAACTTTGTATGAGGTTGGGATCAAGTTTGAGTCCAAGAGCAGAACATCAGAATATTTTATAAAGTTCAGCTGAACCCCGGAATCCAAACTACCATGGGTCTCCTCATTTCTAGTACCCAATTATTAACTCAAGAAAACCTTTTTAGGTAATTTTTATGTATGTTTGCTACATAGGAAAAATTATAAACTACAAAATTGTATTCTAGAAACCTGGAACTACTTTGATCAAAAAGTTTAACATGTTTCTATAATGTGTCAGAGGCTAAACAAAACTGTAATCATTAAAGGGTTTGCCCTAACTTCTTAAGGAGTGTACTGCTCTCCAACCTAGCTTCTTGGTTGATGGGTGGGGCAATTGATCCTTCTTGAGTGACAATTCAGGTCAGCAGCATTATTACTTCAACTTTATGTAATGCTGTTATATAAAGCAACTTTGCTTTTGCTAATTTGAATTGCTATGGGGCTAAAGCTATCTGGGATCAGGAGTTAACATCTCACTCAAGAGATACCAGCCAGCATCAATGCAGTATTCACAAGCTCTGTTACAAAAATGAGTAAGCAATTTTAATGTTTGTTCACCATTGCCTAATAGTGGTGTTGGTAAGTCCCCTCTACAACTAGCAGCAATCAATAAAAATTTGAGATATTGAGAGAGAAAAATAAATAAATTTCGAAAGAGTTTGTAAGCACTGTTCTTGCTTGATTTCCATTCCAGGATAGAGGAAGGAGATAATGAGAAGACAGAGAGAAATCCAGAGGGAAAGGGATTGTAAGCACTGCTCACATTTGGTCTCTGTTGTTGTAGAGCAGCTTTGCAATGAACAATAATATTAAATAGGAAGATATTGGGAAAAAAGAGAGGAATTTAGTGAATAAAAACTTCAAACAACTTCTCATGTTTTGTCATGTTAGCTGGATAGCAGTGCAGTAAAGCGTAAAGGGAACCTGTCACCTGGAATTAACCCCCTGACCTATCACTAGCTGTCCCTACACCTTCCTAGGTGCTCCCTAACCATCCCTCTCTGTTGTAAATCCGCCCTGTAAAGATGAAAAAAAATGACTTTGAACTTACTGTACGTCACTCAGTCAGGCAACTGGAAAGGCGGCTCCAGGCTCCATTGTCCCCTCCTCGTTGCTTTACCGCACGCGCCACTGGGCATCAGTATTCTGTATTGATCTCCTCCTGTATTTGGAATCTCCCACCCTCTTTTCCTCCTATGATGCACTGACCGGTACATCACATCCAGCCCCGTGCATTATGGGCCCAATCACGGCACATATCCGGCTTCAATATGTGCATTGTGCATATGCGGAGCCAAGCTGATCACGTGATCAGGCCCATAACGCACCAGGGCCGATCACGTGATCGGGCCCATAATGCACCAGGGCCGATCACGTGATCGGGCCCATGATGCACCGGGCCGGATGTGACATACCGGCTGGTGCATCATAGGAGGAAAAGAGGGCGGGAGATTACAAATACAGGAGGAGATCAATACAGAATAATGACGCCCAGCGGGGCGTGCGGTGAATCAGGGAGGAAGGGACAATGGAGCCTGGAGCCGCCTTTCCAGTCTCCTGATAGAGCTACATCCAGTAAGTTCAAAGTAATTTTTTTTCATCTTTACAGGGTGGATTTACAACAGAAAGGGATGGTTAGAGAGCAACTAAGGTGTAGGGACAGCTATTGATAGGTCAGGGGGTTAATTCCAGGTGACAGGTTCCCTTTACAATACAAAATGGAGAAATTGAGAAAACAGAGAGGAATGCAGTGGGAAAGAGCTAGTAAGCACTGCTCATGTTTGGTCAACACTGCTGGACCACAGCGCAGTAAACAGGAAAGAAAATTAAGTTATTGGGAAAACATGGGAAAGAGCTTTAAGCCACTGCTCACATTTGTATACCACCAGGTCTGGATGGTCCCCTTGGCAATGAACAATCTAATATATAAAGCTGAATGTGTGTGTGTGTATGTATGTATGTATGTGTGTATGTCTGGGATTAGCATCTGCACCGTCGCAGCTACAGCCACAAATGTTTGCACAGTCACACGTCTGGACCCCTAGAGTGTCAAAGGCTATGTTGTGAGGCAAAATTTTAACCCCGCGTGTTCCAATTCACCAATTTTTCCCCTATCTACATAATGGGAACAAAGTGAAAGGAAAAGTGTTGGAGGCAAATTGACAGCTGCCAGATGTGAACAAGGGGGACTTAAAGAATGAGAGAGATGGCGCCAAAGAGTATATACAGTACAGTTGCTAAGGTGGGGCCCCGACATGGGATACTTACCACACATGGGGATATGAACTCACACACAAAATGCGCCACACACTAACACGTGCTTGAACACATATACCACCCTCAGCACACATTTCACTACACGTACACCAACCTCGCCACATAATCACCCTAAAACACACACAAGTCTGTTATTATCCTTCAAAAATAAAATCTGATTAATAAGCAGCCAAACTACAAGAACAACAAATGTACCATATAGGAAATACGGCAGCTGTCAGTCACATGACCTGTCTATTATGTGTATGTGTGAGCTAATATATACTGTCAGGGGGGAGGGCTTCCTGTTGCCTTTGGATTTATCAGGCTGCCAATAGCAACCAATCACAGCTCAGCTTCTATTATGCTACAGGTAATTAATTGGTGAATATAGGCAACAAAGGACAATCTCAATATAACAAAGCTTGTGTGAGGTAATAGGATGTCAGTTAGGGTGTGTTGGTGGAAAGCCTGATGTCAGTCACATTGCCTCTATTTGAGACGATATAGAAACTGCCAGTTACAGACTATTTTTACCACAATAATGCCTCATAAGAAAAGGAATTTCTTGGTACGAATGTCAGCTGATGCGAAAAGAAAAGCTGCATTACGGGCCAATGAAAAATGTAAAGACCGAGAAGCAAGGCTGACACATATGAGAACAGCAGCTGCTTCCTCAAGAGCCAATGAACTTTCTGAGGAGAGGGAAGTGAGGCTAGCAGACGAGAGAACAAGAGCTGCTTCCTCAAGGGCTAATGAACTTTCTGAGGAGAGAGAAGCATGGCTTGCAGACAAAAGAACATGAGTTGCTTCCTCAAGGGCCAATCAACAAGGCTCAGGGACAGTCGTTGAAAGAAGTTAGGTTCGATTTACAATCTCCATGCTTTTCTCATGGTCAACTTTATGTGGCCTGTTCAAGAGTTGGAACAGCCAAAAACCTGTTCGTCTTTGCACCTGAAGAACTAAGAATGTTGTTTGTCAAAAGGCTATCAAATAAGGAGTAGAAGATTACTTCACATTACTTGGCCAATTTAGTTAAATCTGTGTGGAATATCTGTGGTGTTGAAATATATGTTGTGAGATGCTTCTATTAGCTTAGTTTTTGCCTTTTAATAATTTCTATCTATTTGTTTTGTGGTTTTTGTGTGCAGAATAAATTTTTAACACATTCTTGTTTGTTAACAGTAGTTATTAACCCGGCCGGAGCCGGGTAGTACAGCTAGTCAGCAATAAAAAAGGAAGATATTAAATAAACAGAGAATAATTTAGTTTGTAAGAGCTTGCAAGTTCTGCTCATGTTTGGTCACCATGGCTGGACAGCAGTTTCAGTAAAATAACTAAAATACAAAGCAGAGATATTGAGAACAGGTTTTCAGTGGAAAATAAAAAAATATCAGAACTATATCCAAGACTTGCTTGTTTTAACAAGCACAATCCATAATAATTGGTAACTCCTAATACACTTGATAACAAGGAAGACATTTCATACACAGAATAAACACTATGTCCTTTGTGAAGGAAAACTAACAATATAATACACAGATGTGATGTCAAAGGTCAATGATGTAATAAAATATGAGATAATGTTTCAAGATTGTTCTATGGTATTTCATCAATGACATCATTATTTATCCATCATTCGGCAGTGTAAATCAGCAATTCTGTACTATCAAAGATTTATTTCTCAATTATTTTGCAGCATTAAAAGCACATAAAATAGGAAAGGAAATAATTGAACTGTGTTTGTCATTTAACTCCTTTTGGTTGCTTTTTTGTACAACGTAATAACTAAGTTAATTTAATTCTCTAGATATACTTTTACGTCCTGTGAAAAACAGCAGCACAAGTAAAATAAAAGAAATAGAAATAAAAAATATATATAATATATATATATATATTCCGATACATGCATATCAGAAATCCTGATATAATTTTACTAATATATGAGAACTTATTAATATTACGATTTTCTCATTTAACCACTTATGCTTTTAGTTATGCAAATACTGTCTCCTCAGCCCCATGAGGGCTACTTCCAAGCTATGTCTCATCTGACTGCAACATTTCAGCTGACATTTCTGGACATTTATCACTAGTAGAGATGGGTGAACCCACAGAGGTTTGCTTTCTATGGATCCAGACAGACTATCTTTTTGAATTCCAGATTCAGGATAGGACTTGACCCGAACTTGAGCCGACGCAAATATAAGTCTTTAGGAACCTAAACTTTACCATTATACAACACCTGGCAAAAATTATGGAATCACCTGACTCAGAGGATGTTATTTCAGTTGCTTAATTTTGTAGAAAAAAAAGCAGATCACAGATGTGACACAAAACTTAAAAGTAATTTCAAAGGGCAACTCTCTGCCTACAAGAAAAACACTAAAAGAATCTTGAAAAAAAAATGTGCTAGCCAGTAACGGTTACTCTTGTAGACTAAGCAGGGGGAAAATTATGGAATCACTCAATTATGAGTGAAAAATTATGGAATCATGACAAACAAACAAAATTGCCTATCTCTACAGCTTGTGCTATCCTGCCAAGTTAAAGGCTCAGCAACAGGAGGCAGTACTGCAGTCACTTACTACAGTTTCTTGTGGTGTTGCCCCCTCTAAAGACGTTCTGGATCCTTGGTGATAGATGCTGTGGGCGTTGGAGAAGTGAGTGCAGCACCAGCTCTCTGCTTCTATATCAACCACCGCCATAGCTTCTAACTGTGAAAGAAGATGATGTAAGGGGGTGGAGTGAGTATCACTGAATGGCACCAACACCAGGAGGAGTGTGGTGAAGAATTATGTGCCTTTACCTAAGGCGTAAAAATGTGTAAATCCCGCCCACAGCACAGCCGTTCCTATGTAGACTGTAGACAGGTCCTAATGACACACTATCAATATTTAGAATCTTGAAATGTTCTCTAAGAAAGGTGTTTTTACTGCAATAACTTTGTATTAGGATTAGTTCATTCTTACAACAGATGTCTGCATTACACATGCACAAAATTCAGTATGGAACATTTTCCAAACAATACTACCATTGCTGCTAATCTCCACAGTTTTTCTCAATAGTGAACTTGTGCCATAGTATGTGAGGAGCATCTCCGGATAAATGTAAATGCGCATCAATCAAATTCGTTGAAATCAAACTTCAGTGTTTGTTGTTTAGTTACTAAGATAATAAATGAGGACTCAAGCAATAATTGCAAATCTCTCCTAGCCCTGCTTCTTTTTACAGTGCCCAGATTCAGGTTTTACACATTTGTAATGGCTCATAATATGATATGCCATATGGTCACTGTGAAAAAAAAACAAAAAAGCAGCTATATTTATAGCTATATCAGAATTTTTAGTTCACTTTGCCTAGAATGCATAGTAAAGACATAAGAGCATAGATGCTGCCTAGAGGAGAAATATTAATAATGTTAATCTTAGTACTATTGTTATTGCTATTATTTTTATCAATAATTGTTCTAAATCTCTCTTCACATGCAACGTTACTGCACTAGATACAGGCCATTTTGTAGGTGCTTGTTTTATTGCAGTTCCCTACAGAGAATTTCTGTGGCAACAGACAAAAAAAAAGATCCTTGTAACAAGAAGGATAGCAGTTCCAATGCAGCCCCAATGGACGCGGCTACGGCATAAAACTGCCCAGTCTGGCACTTTTCACAGTTTAGAGCTCTCATTTAAAATGAAAATGCATTGAAGTTTCTCAGCAGGCGAGTAAAAGGCCTTAGGGAAGGAGAAGAAATAAAGAAATGCACAAGGGCTAAAATTGATGGTACAATTAACACTAAGTGGTTGAATTATAAGTAACTTGGTATTGCCACATATGGATTTTTACACAACTGTATCTCCTCTAGTATACACTTAGAGACCTAGAGACGTAATGTTTTCTATAGCTTTAGAGCACATTTATTTGCTCTCTTGTTCTCTCTATTTCTATGCACATTTTTACATTTAAAATTCAGTTTCTAAATTTCTGTTAATTACTTAAACTATTACCATGGCTTTTGTTACCTCCATATTATTTTGCCAATTAAAAATCCTTTATCTTTTGTTATATATGGCATTTCCTAATGTTTAAAACTTATAAGACACCATATGTTTAATCATTAACTAAACATACACAAACAATTAAAGAGATCCTGTCACCCCCAAAACACCTCTAAACCTATTAAAAGCTGTCCCTACAGCATAGTAACACTTACCCTACACTCCTTTTAGCTCCTAAAAGCACCAAGTGAAATTGAAGAAAAATGTTATTACAGTACCTCATTATGGATGATAATGAGTGACTATGGTACTCATAGTCACTCTGGCAGGCTGTCCCCCTTCATGATATCACGCCTCCATAGGTGTGATCTTGTAATCAGATTAAAATGCGCGCCTCCCCGCTCTGTGCTGTCTCGGCCTGGGCTGCAGTGTGCGGCTGGGTGACGCGAATCGTGTCATTTCCGGCGCCGGGTGACGTAGTACACCCGCACCGCTGTTGGCTTCAAGACCCGCACTGCGCATGCAAGCTTTCAAGACTACTAAGGTGTCTTCATCAGGCTTCAGGTCACCCAAGTAGTCTTGAAAGCTTTCTATTTATTGACATGTTTTCAGTTAGCCATTAAAAGGTATCAAGCACTGAGGAATCTCAGATTTTAATATTTTTCTTGTCTCTCTAGATTTTCCTGGTAAATGTATTTAGCAGATCAGTTGCTCACAATTAATTTAATGTTCCTAATGGTCTTTAGTCTTTTTAGACCCAAAGCATAACAAACATAAGCTATAAAAATATGAATATCTTTATTCTCACCTTACTGTTGATTTCTCCTACCTCCGGTCCTCATTACCACCTGTCCGGTCCTTGCAGCATCTTCTGATCGTTCATGCTGAAATCTCCATGAAAACTCACGACTCATGAAAGATCAAGAGGTCAGGACATGCTCTGTGACCTTGTACGTAAATGTGCAGAACAATTCCAGGTTTCATCAGAGATGTCCTGGACTAGTGTGAGAGGCCCAGCAATTACAGCATGAGTATCATTGATGCTACAAGGACCAGAAAAATGACAGTGAGGAGAAGAGGGTAGAAAGGTGAGCAGTAGGTTGTGTATAAGATTTGTTTTTATTTCTTAACTTTTTGGTTGCCCATTTCTACTAAGAAAAATGGTGACCAGCTGCTTCTATCTCAATGAGTTTACATTGAAGTGAAGTACAAAAATTTGCATTCAAACATAAATCCACATCATATAGACTCTTACTCAAATATATTCTCTTATTTCTAGTAAATACTTTAAATACTGGAAAGTATTTTGTTGTTTTGTACCACATGACAGAAGTAGTCATTTGCAGGTCACCAATGACTGGTGCTCATTTTTAAAGTGTATTTTTTATTATTATTTTTTATACTTTTCTTTTTATCAAACCTTTTGAGGATCGGAATACTACTTAATACTTAGAAAATAACAGTCTCTACTACAGATAAGGGAATATGTTCAAGTGAGATTGAGTTCTACTCGAACGACATAAACATATTAACATTTTGCAAAACCTTTAAAAGGCTTTGAAAAGGTAACAATGCAAAAAAATACTTGCCACATCTTCTTGTCACTGCTGCAGAGAGATGAATCCTCGAACCTATTCAGGCTAAGTCGGGACTTCCGGCATTGATGAGAGGAGAACCGTTCCAGACCTTATCTAAGCTGGAAGTCCTGACCTAGCATGAAGAAATCCAGGGATTCCAAGTTCGGTAATAAGAAGACGCGCCATGGACTGGAGATTATGCAAAGTGGAGGAGCCAAAGTGATGAGTGGCAAGGGAAATAAAAGTATTTGTATTCTTTTCTCCATCTTAATAAGGGGCATTAAATTTGAACAGAATATTTTTGTTACACATTAAATTTTTTCATAATTTAGAATTGTATCAGATTCTCTTATTTCTAATGTTTACAGGTGGCAACATTACTTGAATTTGTTAGGGAAGATGAAAAGTTTTCATAGTCCATATGTATGTAACCAGTGCAATCACAATCTCCAAAGCTTTGGGCAACATATATAATTCCAGCTATATTAGTCATTGATTTTTTTTTAGACTTTACACCAAATTCTGTTACTGTCAAAAAAGTTGTAGGGCTCTGAGCTCCATCCTGATGTCCAAATGGAGAGTCCAATCCTGCTCTACACTGTGTGCAGAATTATTAGGCAAGTTGTATTTTAGAGGATTATTTTTATTATTGATCAACAATTATGTTCTCAATCAACCCAAAAGACTCATAAATATCGAAGCTTAATATTTTTGGAAGTTGGAGTGTTTTTTTTCATATTTGGCTATCTTAGGAGGATATCTGTTTGTGCAGGTAACTATTACTGTGCAGAATTATTAGGCAACTTAATAAAAACCAAAAATATTCCTATCTCACTTTTTTATTTTTACCAGGTAAACCAATATAACTGCACAAAATTTAAAAATAAACATTTCTGACATGCAAAAACAAAACCCCAAAAAATTTGTGACCAATATAGCCAACTTTCTTTATGATGACACTCAACAGCCTTCCATCCATAGATTCTGTCAGTTGCTTGATCTGTTTACGATCAACATTGTGTGCATCAGCCACCACAGCCTCCCAGACACAGTTCCGAGAGGTGTACTGTTTTCCCTCCCTGTACATTCTATATTTAGGAGGAACTACAGTTCTCTATAGGGTTCAGATCAGGTGAACAAGGAAGCCATGTCATTATGTTTTCTTCTTTTAGACCTTTACAGGTCAGCCACGCTGTGGAGTGGTTGGATGCTTGTGATGGAGCATTGTCCTGCATAAAAATCATGTTTTTCTTGAACGATACCTACTTCTTCCTGTACCACTGCTTGAAGAAGTTGTCTTCCAGAAACTGGCAGTGGGTCCGAGAGTTGAGCTTCACTCCATCCTCAACCCGAAACAGTCCCACAAGCTCATCTTTGATTGTACCAGCCCATACAAGTAACCCACCTCCACCTTGCTGGGTGGTGAGTTGGAGTGGAGCTCTCTGCCCTTTACTGATCCAGTCTCTGGCCTATCCATCTGGCCCATCAAGAGTCACTCTCATTTCATCAATCCATAAAACCTATGAAAAATTTGTCTTAAGATATTTCTTCGTCCAGTCTTGATGTTTTATCTTATGTTTCTTTTCAAAGGTGGTATTTTTCAGCCTTCCTTACCTTGGCCGTGTCCCTGAGTATAGCACACCTTGTGCTTCTTGATACTCCAGTAACGTTGCAGCTCTGAAATATGGCAAAACTGGTGGCAAATGGCATCTTGGCAGCTTCACGCTTGATTTTCCTTAATTCATGGGCAGTTATTTTGCGCCTTTTTTTGCCCAACACGCTTCTTGCGACCCTGTTGGCTATTTGCCATGAAATGCTTGATTGTTTGGTGATCACGCTTCAAAAGTTTGGCAATTTCAAGACTGCTGCATCCCTTGCAAGACATATCACAATTTTGGACTTTTCAGAGCCAGTCAAATCTCTCTTCTGACCCATTTTGCCTAAGGAAAGGCATTTGCCTAATAATTAAGCACACCTTATACAGGGTGTTGATGTCATTACACCACACCCCTCCTCATTACAGAGATGCACATCACCTGATTTACTTAATTGGTAGTTGGCTCTCAAGCCTATACAGCTTGGAGTAGGACAACATGTATAAAAAGTATCATGTGATCAAAATACTTTTTTGCCTAATAATTCTGCACACAGGTATAAGTTTATCTAAAGTTATAAAAAAAAACACATTGTGGAGCCTAAATTTTTCTTCCAATAACATTGAATTTTGACTGATAACAAAGAATGACAATGTAATGATAAAAACTGCAATTAGAATGAATGTATGCTGAAATCCATTCTGTTACATATGTGTAGTTCAAACTGTTGTACATGCAAAATTCAACAATAGCCCAAGCAACTATTACAAGGCTTTATCATTGAAATATAACATGACAAAATTGTTTTATTTACCAAGGGATAATGATAAAGATGATGTGATTAATACTGAAAATCTACATTTTGTGTATCTTTTTAATTAATCACATTAAAGCGTCCTTGATTTCATACTCCATCTGTATTTGTCTATCCCTGCAGTATAATATATTGTGCATGAGAAGCTCTCAAATGTACTTAATTATGCAGAGCATTCTATTCAGATTATCTGGGTTTTCCTCATTACTTAGTTTTGATGTATTCCCTGTGGTTTTTTTCCCAGTCCTCAAACACACATTCAAAAGGTCATGTTATGCCACAAAGATTCATAGGTACGTGATATTCTTCCTTCTGATGAAGAAACTTATTCTAGTGGTAGGAGAAAACACATTCACCTAAATAAGTGGCTAATGTTTTTATGTGTGCAGTGGACTGTCCCTTAAGGGAAGTAAATTGCCAGTCCTGGAGCTAACATCTCCGCAGGCGACCTATTATAAGTCATGTATGCAATTTGCTTACATTTAATACTCTTTTGGCTGAGAGGCTATTTTGATATCTGAAGCTCATCATTTGTACTGTTTGCTATTACCTTAATTATGCCACTTTTACATTTTTCATAATGTTTTCCAAAAGAAGACTGCCTGGTAAGGAAATTAGAGCCCATCACACATTTACCACTGATCTTGATGACATTTGCAACACATTAAAAAGAGAAAGATTTAGATCTCTCTATTCGCAATGCCTTTCCTCACATTATATGTATATATATGTATATATATATATATATATATATATATATATATATTATATATATATATTTCAGTACAGACCAAAAGTTTGGACACACCTCATTCAAAGAGTTTTCTGTATTTTCATGACTATGAAAATTGCAGATTCACACAGAAGGCATCAGAACTATGAGATAACACGTGTTGGAATTATATCTTAAGAAAAAAGTGTGAAACAGCTGAAAATATGTCTTATATTCTAGGTTCTTCAAAGTAGACACCTTTTGCTTTGATTACTGCTTTGTACACTCTTGAGAATGTAAAAAATGTGTGTACTGTGTTAGCCAGTAGATAGAAAAATATTAGAATCTGAGAGTCCTCAGTGGTTGATACCTTTTAATCGCTAACTGAAAAGATGGTAAACATAGCAAGCTTTCGGGACACTGTGGTCCCTTTCATCAGGCAAATAATGACACAGATCTGAAGACACATAATATATACATAAGTAAATGAAACAAGAAAAAAAAACAATTTAGATGTTGTAGTAAATGCGACAGGTGACGTAAACCAGAGTCAGGCTAGGCAGAAAGAGATGGGGCTGGGAAATTGAAACTAAATGCCTGCAAAACATTTCTGCAAAACACAGGTATTAATGCTGAGGACAATGAACTTTTGACACTTCTTATATGAACACCTTTGCCTCCTTTTATTGCTTTCCTCAACTCATTTAAGTATTTTCAGTTCTCCACAGACCACTACTATTATACAACTTGTTCAGTTTATCTTAGACTTTTAGTTTCAATTCCTCAGGCCCATCTGTTCCTCCCTAGCCTGACTCTGGTTTACATCACCTTTACTATAACATCTAAAACTGTTGTTGGTTTTTGTTTTGTTTTTTGTTTCATTTCTTATGTATATATGTATGTTTCTTCAGAATCTGTGTCATTATATGCCTGACGAAGGGACCACAGTGTCCCGAAAGCTTGCTATGTTTACCATCTTTTCAGTTAGCCATTAAAAGGTATCAACCACTGAGGACTCTCAGATTCCAATATTTTTGTGTCACACTCTTGGCATTCTCTTGATGAGCTTCAAAGCAGCAAAGCACTCCCACACCATCACAGCTCCTCCTCCATGCTTCACGGTGGGAACCAGGCATGTAGAGTCCATCCATTCACCTTTTCTGCGTCGCACAAACACACGGTGGTTGGAAACAAAGATCTCAAATTTGGACTCATCAGACCAAAGCACAGATTTCCACTAGTATAATCTAATGTTCATTCCTTGTGTTCTTTAGACCAAACAAATCTCTTCTGCTTGTTGCCTGTCCTTAGCAGTGGTTTCCTAGCAGCTATTTTACCATGAAGGCCTCTGCACAAGTCTCCTCTTAACAGTTGTTGAAGAGATGTGTCTGCTGCTAGAACTCTGTGTGGCATTGACCTGGTCTCTAATCTGAGCTGCTGTTAATCTGCGATTTCTGAGGCTGGTGACTCAGATAAACTTATCCTCCGCAGCAGAGGTGACTCTTGGTCTTCCTTCCTGTGACGTCCTCATGTGAGCCAGTTTCTTTGTATCACTTTTTTTGCAACTGCACTTGGGACACTTTCAAAGTTTTCCCAATTTTTTCATATTAAGTGACCTTTATTTCTTAAAGTAATGATGGCCACTCGTTTTTCTTTACTTAACTGCTTTTTCTTGCCAGAATACAAATTCTAACATTCTATTCAGTAGAATTATTAGCTGTGTATCCACCAGACTTCTGCACAACACAACTGATGGTCCCAACCCCATTTATAAGGCAAGACATCCCACTTATTAAACTTGACAGGGCACACCTGTGAAGTGAAAACCATTTCCAGTGACTACGTCTTGAAGCTCATCAAGAAATGCCAAGAGTGTGCAAAGCAGTAATCAAAGCAAAAGGTGGCTACTTTGAAGAACCTAGAATATAAGACATATTTTCAGTTGTTTCACAACTCTTGTATGTTTTCATTACTTTGCAGTTTTCAGCAAGGTTTGATTACATGTTCTCTGTTTATAAGCATCTTACCCTTTCAATGATCCGTCAACGCAAACAGTTCAAGGTAATTGTGCATGAATGTGTTGTAAATTATATACTATTATACAGAGCTTTATGAATGAAATGTATGTCATATAACCAGCATATTAGCTAGTATTATTATAATAGAAATAAAACATTGTATAAGTTTTCATACATATCATTCTTGAAAAAGTGTATTAGTGAATAGATCTACATTTAAAAACTTACATTAAAATGTCAATGCAATAATGCAACTCATTAACGTGCCACTGAAAGTACACCGAAGCAGATATACTATTGTTTTTGCTCCACAATGCTGTCGTAAGTTGTCAAGAGTTGACATAAAAAAGAGAAAAATGTCTAACTTTAATTAAATTGCTCCAAATCTATCACACAGTTTGGGCCACATTGATGAATTTGGCCCATCTTCTGACAGTTTAGTAAATCTGTCATATTGTGTCATTTTGTCACATGCTATGTTACTGTGACATTCTCCCCTAGGAGCATAGCCTACAGAGGATAGTATAATGCTTCCAAGAAGCTATGCTTCAACTGATGGAGTGCGAAGACATCCTTAAAACATATTCATAGAAAGCTGTGTGTGCAAAACTGCAAACATTTGCAGTGTATAAATGTAATAAATCAGTATGGCAGGGGGTCTGGTGAGCAGGGATTCTGGTACTCTCATATAGACAATAACTACATACCAAGCATTATTTCCAAAAACAAATAAAACTCCTAAAGAGAAAATGTCAGCATGATTTTGTAATGTATAGTAAAGCCATGGCTGTGATAGGGCTGTAATATTGATTAAATTAATACCATTGGTGAAGAAATTCACATTGTTGTTATTCTTTAATCTCCATATGAAGATTTCTGTTAAATAGATTTTGGGGCAAAAAGGCTAGAATGTATCTTGGGTCTTCTCCTCCCTGTGTGTGATTCCCCAGTTCCTCCACCTGACTCTCTGTTTGTGAGTGACCTACCTTCTCTGTTTAAAATTTCAGCAGTTATCTATCCTTCACAGGCCGGAGGCAAGTGGAAGGGTCGGGGAATCACAGATAGGGAGAAAACTAATGCACAGTCCAATCCTTATACACCAAAACCTAAATAGCAAAAAACATCAAATTGTCATTACAGAAAAACAACAAAGTGGATTACTTCACCAGAAGTATCAATAGATTTGATACTACAGTTCCATTTAAAAAGCCATAGCTTTACTTAACATTACAAAATTGTGCTAACAAGATCTCTTTCAGTTTTCTGAAAAAGAAAACAACAACATCATCATTAACCTATTAATAATTATCAATAATAATATATAATATGCTGATTATCTGGCAGAAGAGAAGGAAAAGAAAAGAGCGATCTCATGGTGAGTCTCGGCAATGTGTTCTTTCCAAGCACCAGCAACACATGCAAAATACTAACATTACCTGCCCATGTGATTCAGGTTGAGTGACATGGAAAGGTCCAGTGAGTACCGTATCCGCAGGTCCTGCTACAGCCTGGAAGGAGTACATCACCATAGCTCGCTGTGGGATCACTAGGGGAGGGTAAGTAATTGGAGTGTTTGTGGTGTGTAAAGGCAGCAGAATTACATCAAGCACTAATCGACACGCTCATTATTTTAGGGATGTGTCTTCTGCACTCCTAAATGTTGATGTCTGCATAGCAAGTAGAAAATCCCATTCACTTTGCTGGCAGGCTCAATGACTGATCAATTTTTGGTGCAGTTTTAGAAAAACAAAACACAACACCAAAAATCAATCAAAAATGTCCAGTGTGAACATAGACTTATAGTCTGAAAAATATGGTATGTTTCTGAGGACCTTTCAGACCAAGCTGCATCTGTCTATGTACATAAATAATGACACCATACCTGACCATTACATGGCTTGTATACTGTATTTATCACCCCCTATGAGCTCTGATCATCAGTTTTCCCATAGCTAATGGGTGGAGAGTAGTTGCAGTAATGTTTCCCAAGCAGCACATATATATGAGAAGATCCTGCCCCCCAACTCACTGTGCCTAATGATCAGAAGCAAAGTAATGAAGTAGTGAATTCCATTCTGAGGTAACATGCTGTACTGGTCAAAATTTTGGACACACCTACTCATTCAATGTTGTTTTTATTGTTGATATATGGAATGTGTTTACAGTACAGAGGTTTATACTGAAGTGCAGAAAAAACAATGAGGACACACATTTAAAGAAGAATATTTTACTTGATGACATCTTTAACATCTTTGTCAAGCAACTACATCAGGTAGTCACCTAGAATAGCTACATTCAGTGAACAAGAATGCCTGATCAGCATGTAAAAAACATCAGTGACAATCAGATGTGCTTTGCACACATAATGTTGGAACACAGTACCATACACTACAGAGCCATATACCAAATTTGCTTTAAGTCAGAATATGGCAAGAAGACTTAAGTAAAGGGAAATCGCAGTCCAACATTACTTTAAGACATAAAATGCAGTCAAATGTTTACCTTCTGGATATACAAGGGCTATGTGACCAATAAGAGATGGAATAGAGTGCTGCATTAGATGACCTGACCTCCACAATCACCTGTCTTTAACACAATTGAGATGTTTTTCCATGGGTTTGACCCCAGAGTGAAGCAAAAAAAAACAGCAAGTGTTCAGCTTCTCTTGGAATGCCTTTAAGACTGTTAGATAGCCATTCCAAGTAACTACCTGATGAGGATGCTTGGGAAAATGTCAAGGTGTAGTAATGGAAAGTTATTACATGAACAAGTGTGTACAAATTTTTGATTGATACTGTAGACAGCAGGCTCTTGATCTAGGTTAGGGCCCTTTCACATCAGCGGTATTTTCAAATAGCGGCAGATGTGGTGAAAAAACGCATCTGGCGCGATTACCGCATAACCGCAACACTTGGGACACACTTGCGGCAAGCCCCATGCAATGTCTAAGGGCTTGCAGTAAAGGGTGCGGCAGGTGCGGCAAGTGCGGTTTCGCACTTGCGGCAGGTGCGGCCGCGAAAAAAACCGCAGTTCAGCAGCAGTGCCGAAACCGCACTTGCCGCACCTGCCGCACCCTTACCGCAAGCCCATAGACATTGCAAATGAAAATACCGCTTATGTGAAAGGGCCCTTAGATTATTTAATCATCGGAGCAAAATACAAAGAGGTGCAAAGGTATTACAAAAGTTAAAAAAGTTCCAATAGAAGTCCAAAATGTTGCACATATAAACTTATTATATCAATTTTCTCCAGATTTGGTCAGTGTTTTGAGCATACAATCTACAAAGAACTCAATAGACAAATAAAAAGCAGAGTTAGGCCGCTCATGTTATCACAGTCTGAATGTTGTGAATAAAAAGCCAAAGGGCAAAAACTTGGTTGACTGAACATTGTGGATATGGTTTTGTTCTGAAACTGGATTCTACTGATGTTCTTACTGTCCTATACTCTTTTGCCCATATGCTGATTATGCTTTATAATAAGGAAAAATGTTAATTGTATTACGTTACATGTTACCTACTATAATTTACAGATAATCATGCCACTTGGTCAAGAATATCCTGACCATTGAGAACAACCAGCAAGTTGAAAGCTGAAATCCAACAAATAGCTTAGGCCCCTTTCACATTCTGCGTTTGCTGCGTTTTGCATGCGTTTTGCTTCATTTGCGTTTTTCCGCATATTTTAACCGCAAAAAACGCATGCAACGCATGCGTTTTTGTCCCATTGATTTTAATGGGAACGCATGAAAAACGCATGCAAAACGCATGTCAAAAGGCATATGCGTTTGCGAAAACGCAAAAGCATGCGTTTTTTGCAAACGCAGCCAAAACGTGGCAAACAATGTTTCCATTGTTTTCCATGCGTTCTTTGCGGTTAAAACACGAAAAAATGCAAATGAAGCAAAACGCAGCAAACGCAGAGATGTGAAAGGGGCCTTAATGTATGTTACTTATGACTAAGAAAAACTGCTTGGTATTATCAGTACAATAGCAATGCAAAAGGCAGTCTGGGAGTTTCTTTTACGACACCATTCAGACTGTATGTTGGTTTCTATTTGACTTTTGCAAAGCATGAACTATGAGTCTATTTCTCCTGATCCCTGTAGTTTTCTGTATTCAGAAACTGTAACCTGATTCCTCAGTGCGTTGACAGCATGTCATTAATGATGATAGATATAAGCACTTAATTCAATGTATAGAATCAGTGAGAGAAAAGTCAAATATGCAGGGAAAGGGGCATTTTTCTTTGAAAACTTCTAAGGCTACGTTTGCACATCGAGTATTTAGCGCATATTTTTGCAGAAAAATATGTCACATTGTTCGCTAAAAAGCGCAACTGCATTAACACACTGCATATTTTTTACCTGCGTTTTTCCTGAGCCCATTTTATACTGTAATTTGGCCTGTGGAAAAAGCGCACATAAAAATGCTCAAAGAATTGATATGTTCATTCTTTTTGGGATGCACTTTGCAGTGAAAGCACGTCCGCAAAAAGCGCAAAAATATGCAGGGTCTGACGCATATGGCTTTTTGCTGGGATGCACTTCCAGCATTGTGTTTCACTGCATTTAAGCAAGTGCTAAATAGCGCTGCATAAATGCAGAAATATGCAACATGTGAACACTAACTTAGGCTGCTTTCACATCAGCGGTTTTTGCTGATCGCGGCAGTTGCGGTGAAAAACCCATGATTACCGCATAACGGCCGCACTTGCGGTTCACTTGCGGCAAGCCCCATACAATGTCTATGGGGCTTGCGGTAAGTGTGCGGCAGGTTCGGCAAGTGTGGTTTCGGCACTTGCGGCAGGTGCGGCCGCAGAAAAAACGCGGTATGCCGTGGTTCTTTTGCGGCCACACCTGCAGCAAGTGCCGATACCGCACTTGCCGCACCTGCCGTAAGCCCCATAGACATTGTATGGGGCTTGCCGCAAGTGAACCGCAAGTGCGGCCATTATGCGGTAATCATGGGTTTTTCACAGCAACTGCCGCGATCAGCGAAAACCGCTGATGTGAAAGCAGCCTTACAGGCTTTCTCATATTTTACTTGCAGTTTTGCTTATGAAAAAATAATTACAATCACTGTATAGAAACATTTTTACTAATATCTGAATAATTTTATTTGTAATTGAGTTTTTTCCCTTGATTGAGGCAACAGTAACTACATTATACCAATATATATAAGTTTTAGGCTATGTTCACACAGAATTTTTTTTGCAGCTATTAATTTAAGCAAATTAAAAGCTGCTTTTTACAGAACCAGCAAAAAGCTGTAATGAAAAAAAAACTGGTGAAAAAATGCAACAAAAACACAGTAAAAATGCAAGAAAAAAGGCATAAAAATGCAGCAAAATATACATTTTTAATCAGCTTATTTACTGTCAAAGGGAGCAGGTTTTGCTATCATAATAAACAGCAAAAAAGCTACATGTGTCCATAGCCTTTAAAATAGTAGTGGAACCACTCTGGAAAACTGCATGTTTTATATCTAGTGGTAAAAATAAGTATTTGATCCCTTGCTGTTTTTTTAAGTTTGCCCACTGACAAACACATGAACAGTCTATAGTTTTAAGGGTAGGTTAATTTTAACAGTGATAGATAGAATATCAAAAATAAAATCCAGAAAATTACATTGTCTCAATTATATAAATGTTTTGCATTTTGCAGAGGAAAAAAGTATTTGATTCCCTACCATTAGGAGTTCTGGCTCCTACAGACCAGTCAGGCTATGTTCACATGCCACATTTTTTTACGGCTGCATTTTTCCCCCAAATCGGAGGAAGTGATGTCACACAGGGGGAGGAAGAATCCTGTGTTTCTCCCCCCATGTGACATGTTAGGGCTGTACTTTCGCTTTCGCTTTATATCTATATACACAGCAAAGGCAAAATAAAAGTAAACAAAAGTATTAAAAACAAAATAATAAAATACCTCTCACCGGCTGTCCCAGGATCCAAGGTGAAGATATCTAATTACTGCAAGGACCTGAATCATCTGATTGGCCGGTAGTGATCAGCTGATATGTCACATGACACATCAGCTGATCGCTACCAACCAATCAGATGATTCAGGTCCTTGCAGCGATCAGATGTCTTCCCTTTGGGTCCTGGGACAGCCGGGGGAGAGGTGAGTATTTTGTGTTTTTATCTTTAATACCTTTCGTTCACTTTTATTTTGCTTTTGCAATGTATGTAGATGCACTGCGAAATCAAAAGTACAGCCCCAACATGTCACATGGGGGGAGAAACACAGGATTCTTCCTCTCCCCGTGTGACATAACATCCTGCTATTCCTCCTGTGCCTGCGCTTACAGGCCCTGGAATACAGCATCGTGTGAACGGCAATGCGTATTCCAGTGCTTATAATGGCACCTATAGAAGAAATCACACATTATTAAGTGCAAAGAATTGAAATGGTCATTCTTTTTACGCGCGCGCTTTCTCCCACAATAGTGTGGCCGAAAAAAGAGCAGCGTCTGAATTGCACAACTGAACGTCCATTCAATTTTCTGGGAAAAGCAGATGCAGATGCACTTTTGGGGAAAACCGCAGCATAAAAAAAGCACTTTTTAGGCTACGTATGAACACAGACTTAGACGCTCCTAATCAACTCACTACCTGCTTTAAAGACAGCTGTCTTCACACTCCACACAATTGATTCCTGTCCACACATTCCATTAACCAGTCAGACTCTAACCTCTACAACATAGACAAGACCAAAGAGCATTCTAAGGATGTCAGGGAAAAGATCCTGACCTGCACAAGTCTGGAATGGGCTACAAAACCATAAGTAAGACACTGGGTGAGAGGGAGACAACTAATGATGCAATAGTAAGAAAATGTAAGAAATACAAAATGAGTGTCAATCAACATCGATCTGGGGCTCTAAGCAATATCTCACATCTTGGGATATCCAGGATGATGAGGAAGGTGAGAGATCAGCTTAAAACTACACAGCCGAATTTGTTAATCATCTCAAGGCAGCTGGGACCTTTTTCACCAAAAAAAACATTGATTACACATTATGTCGTAATGGATTAAAATCATGCAGTGCCTGCAAAGTCCCACTGCTCAAGAAGGCACATGTGCAGGCCATTCTAAAGGTTGCCAATGAACACCTTGGTGATTCTGAAAGTGATTGAGAGAAGATGGTGGGGTCAGAAGAGGCAAACATTGAGCGCTCTGTCATTAACTCAAGTCGCTGTGTTTGAAGGAAGCAAAATGCTGCCTATGACCAAAAGAACACCATCCCCACAGTCAAGTATGTGGTGGGAATATTATGTCTTGGAAATGTTTCTCTGCTGAGAGCACAGGACTACTTCCCACATCAATGGGCAATGGATGGAGCCATGTATTGTAAAATCCTGAGTGACAACCTCCTTCCCTCTGCCACAATGTTAAAACTGGGTCCTGGCTAGGTCTTCCAGCATGACAATGACCCAAAACATACAGCCAAAGCAACAATAGAGTGGCTGAAAAAGAAGCACATTGAGGTCATGGAGCGGATTAGTCAGTCTCCAGACCTTAATCACATACAATACTTAAGAACGAAGCTGAAGCTCCAAGTTGCAAGCATCAGCCGCAAAATCTTAATGATTTAGAAATGATCTACCAAAAAGGAGTGGATCAGCTACAAAAAACATCTAAATTCTGTGCTTGACAACAAGGGTTTTGCCACCAAGTATTAAGTCTTGTTTGCCAAGGGATCAAATGTTTATTTCTCTCTGCAAAATGGAAATAACTTTATATAATTTAGGCAATGTCATTTTCCCCCACTGTAGATATGAAGACAAATGTTGAGAGCAAATTATGTAACAAAATATTGCATTAATGTAGATATATAGCACAATGAGGAAAACTATTACTAATTGTGCCCTCCTGTACTTCAGAATTTATAGATAAGGTCCTGACCCATATGTTAACGTGATAACTTTTTACTTTTCAAAAGCGCAGATTTCTTTATCAAGATAATTGTTTAATTATGCAATACATTCTAGTATTATCACTAATATTAGTAAGTGTCCCAGAGAAAGATCTTGTGACTTGTAAAAGAGAGAAGAAAATACAGTACGTAACCTTAGTATACATAAAAAAACCGATATAAATGAATTGCTCTAGATAAAATGCTTGAGGTTATGTAACTACACCATGGATGCCAGAACATAAAAAGTCCATTATGTTTATCACTTTCATAAAATTTTTTACAAGTTGTAAAATGTTGACTACATACAGTATAATTCCCCAAATACACACTTACTACAAAAGCAAATTTTATAATAACTTTTCTCTGAGCCTATTTTTCTGTTCTTAAAGTGTACCTCTAGTGTCACTAAAAAAATTATTTTAGTTCTGAATTTTGCGATATAATCTAGTTTCTAAAGCAATAGAACATTTCTTTTTCATCATGGTTTCCTTGGCGGTAGCCATTATTGTTCTGTTTATCCTAGTAAAGCCGGTAACTTTGAAGCCAGAACAAGTTGCAATCTGGTTCAAAAAGCTATCCCATTATTTTGTCCCTTAATCCTGTGTATATGTGTATGTATTGTAGAGTGAGCGTGTTAGTATACTCACATACTGTTATCTTCTCCAGAATTTAGCACTGTTCTGATTCTCTTCTCAGTAAAGTCATCACTCTTCAGAGTCTCAGAGCCACATTGGGATTTGTGTAACACAAAATGTTACTTTTATATGTAAGTCTATAGAGCCTCAGAATGAGGCTCCATAGACTCAAATTATAAAAAAGGTTCCAGCTTAGGCATAGAGCACAGAGTGATCTGGAGAGTTAAAGCAGCAGTGATGTCACTGAGAACTGGACCGAAGGCACTGGATATCAGAGAAGACGATGGTAGTTAAGTACATTAAACACACTCACACTACACTACATACACATACTGTATACACAGAATTAAGAAAAATAAGTTAATAGGAGTGGTTTTTAAGACCATGGCTGGTCAGCCCAGTGATTAACATGTAAAGTACCCTAATACTTTGATTTAGAAAAAATATTTATTGTAAAGTACTGCAAAATTATTTTTATTGTGATATTGGAGCTTTTTTAAAAAAAAATTAAAAAAAATTTTTGTCAGTGAATTCAGGCAATTATAACTTCACGATCACACTTGTGTTATACAACTTTAAGTAAACGATCCGAGACATGCAAGTAATCAGACGAGCAAAGATAAAAATGGCAAAGCAGAAAAGAAGACTTTAATAGCATTTAGAAAAATGTCAAGTATAATGTAAATGCCATTGTCAACGTTTGTTTGTACGTCTATTGTATTCTGACATATTGCCTAAACACAAGTGATACAAATGGGTTGTGAGCTAATTTGGCTTATTTAGTGACATATCCTGTAACAGTCAGTTCTAATTGATGTAACTGCTCTTTTCAATTGGCTCATTAATCTTTTTTTGGGTGCCTCTGCCATTCTATGCCCTGTACTGTACTGACAATGCTGATAATGAACCGACCATTGTGTGTCTCCATGGAAGATGCAAGAGACCTGTATATTGTACATCCAATTTGAAGAAAAAAATGACCACCGTAAAAATATCTTTTGAAATATAACCATTTCTTCACGGTCACAGATACATGTGTTACCGCTTTCCCACATCCACAGGATTCTAAATGTGAGGATTCTAAAAATATGTGCTCCTGTGCTATACTTTACTTACATGTATGGATATATAGCAACATTTTTATGTTGGTCAACTGTAATACTGCATCTATCTCACCTTAGGTACTTTACCGCAATTTGGCGGCGATCGAGCAACCGAACGATGCCTGCACGTTAAGTTGCCTCCGAACCCGAAGCCGCATGTACACGCCGCAATTGCGCCCTCAACCTAAGGGTGATGGGTCTCCCGGAATTTCCCATACCAACATTTGGAAACATCAGTTGATCCTGATGCTGCTTCACACCCGCAATCCCCAAAGGAATGTGGGCATACATGTTCAGCGCCGCAAGAACATAGGCGTGACAGATTGTGTGTATTCCGCGCCCCAAACATGCTGATTAGACAACGCAATAGCGTCATGATTGGCCAGCATGCGCAGGAAGGCTGGCTAATACATGACACCATTGAATTGTGTAGTGTGAATGGACAGCTCTTCAAATATGTCTCCCTGTGAAGGGATAGCCAATGGAAACACACTAGTCACCACCAAGCATCGCTGATGGGGCGCAGTATCCAGCACGCTGTGGCATGCCTCTGGGAAATCACTAGGCAAAGCAGATGCCATCCCTATCGCCTGTTCACACGCCAAAACCAGGGCAATTCACCTTCAGAGTTGCCTCTGGTTTTTGAACAATGCTCTGAAACCGCAAACGGGAGCAACTTTAAAAATCACCATCGCGTTCCACAAATACACGCGGCAATTGCGTAGCAATTTCAGGGCAACAGTGACGGAATCTCCGGATTGCTCTCAGATGCTACACCGTAGTTGCGGCGTGTAAAGGTACCTTTAAGAACCAGGCAATTTTCCACTTTTTTGCTTTTCATTTTTTGCTTCCTTTATTTCAAAATCCATAACTTTTATTATTTCTCCTTTGACATAGCCATGTTTTAGCTTGTTTCTTGTGGGATGAGCTGTATTTTTTAATTAAACCATTTATTTTATCTTATGATGTAATGGTAAGCAGGTAAAAAAAATCCCAGTGTGGGAAAATTGCAAAAATAGTGAAATTTTGCAATTGCTTTTATTCTTTTTTTATTGACAGCGTTCATTTTACCATAAAACTGTATGGCAGTATAATTCTCCAAGTCAGTATGATTATGTAGATACCAAACATGAACAGTTTTTCTTTTAAGTATTGAAAAAAAATTCAGAAATTAAAAAAAAATCTTGCTTGTGTTGCAACTTTCCGTCAATTTTTGGGATATAGAAGCTGTGTGACGGCATGATTTTGCAACATGAGCTGATGTTTCAATTGCTATAATTTTGGGGTATATACAATGTTTTTTAGCCTAGTATTACATTTTGTTCTGTTGTTGCATTTCTATTCTTCTGATTTTATTTCTTGTTAACATTGTTTACCAATCAGAACAATTAATTTAATTCTGTTAGATCAGACTTTTACAAATCCTGCAATACCATATATGTGTATTTTTTACTTTTACTATTTTCTGAATTTTTAATGTAGTGAAAGGGGGGTGATTTTCCATTCTACATTTATTTTATTTTTTTCATATTTTTTTTTATTTTTCTTTACCATTCACTGTATTTAATAGTCCCCAATGGGAACTTGAAACTGCAATAGCTGCCATGAGAGATGGTGAGCTCCCTTCAATGGGATGATGATGATGTCTGGGATGATTTAGTGAATCCTGCTTTAAACAGGGGGTTGGACCAGATAACGCAGGAGGTCCCTTCCAACTCTATCATTCTATGATTACATGGTCTGATCACTTGTTTTCCATACAGCACTGCCACAGCATTGCTGTATAGAGTAAGAAACCACAGTCTGTTATGAACCCACCATGGGCTGGCTTTCACAGGAGTACTGTGTTGACAGACACATGGATCTTCAGCAGTCCCCTGGTTGTCATGACAAGTCATCAGCATCCTGTGAGGGTTCACAATACTGTACCCCTGTGCCGATCAAGGCTCAGAATACCGTGCCCCTGTGCTGATGAGGGCTCAGAATATCGTGCCACTGTGCATTAAATGCCACTCTCAAACACTGAGTATAGCATTAAACAAGTTAAGCACTGCTCCACCTGTGCTGTTAGAGGCACATGAAGACTCAATAATTCAGCATTCGTCTGCTGGAAAAGATATGGGTTCAGCGAGAGAGCCCACATTTAAATGGAGAGAGCACATCATAATTTGTTAAGGGGTAACATAATGCCCGTAGTTCAGTTTGAATCTAATGCTGGAAACACACTATCCATGTGACATGCAAGTTATTCGCATGAGTCTGGGATCATTCACCTGTAATGGCCTCCCCCTCCCTGGACGGGAGCAGTGGAGCTACATAGAAAAACATACTGCTGACAGTACCCCGTCCAGAGAGGCAGGGGTCGTGCCAAGTGAATGATCCGAGACTCGTGCGAGTAACTCGCATGTCACTCGGACAGTGTGTTTCCAGCCTAAGACTCCTTATCTGCAATGCAGATCATTGACTGTTCACGCTACCAAATAATTTCATGGTATGTAACCTTATTAATACCAGATAAGACATGGTTGCATGGTTGTTGGTTGCTTTTGGTAACTTTCCATGATTTATTTTCATACTTCAATCACATATATGGTTTACTATAAAGGCTTAGTTCCACTTGCATTACTATCACAGTCGCTGTATAAAAGTGAACACTATATTAATTGGCAAGGACAATAATACATTATGTGTCCTTTAACCCCAGATTGTAATGAATTTACTTGTTTCATTTATAGGGGGATATACTAAATGAAAAGTACTGTATACGCGTATAACTACCCACTCCATTTAGAAGACAATGAACTTTTAACACTTCTTATGTGATCTCTCTCGCTTCGATTTATGGCTTTCCACAACTCATTGAAGTATTTTCAGGTCTCCGCAGGCCACTAACCATATAACAATAATACAATCTGTTCCTCTTTATCTTATATTTTGACTTTATCTCCCAGCTCAGCTCTCCCCCTCCCTAGCCTGACTCTGCTTTATGTCACCTGCCATATTTACTACAGCATCTAACACAGTTTTTTTTTCTTTGGCTTATGTATACATGTGTGTGTCTTCAGAATTTGTGTCATTATCAGCCTGACAAAGGGGCCTTAGTGTCCCGAAAGCTTGCTATGTTTACCATCTTTTCAGTTATCCATTAAAAGGTATCAGCCATAGAGGACTCTCAGATTCTAATATTTTTATAACTACCTTAGAGCTACAAGTCTAATCACTTATGTATAAGAAGAAAAATGAAGGCCACCATTAATTAAAGGTGCTGCTTGCTTGGCATTTCTTATTTCTGTTAAAGGGAATCTGTCACCAGGTGTTTCTACTGTACCCAAGAGCAGCATGATGTAGAGGAAGATACTTTGATTCCAGTAATGTATTACTCAATGAGAGGCTTGGTGTTGTTTTGATAAATTTATTGTTTTATGTGCTGCCCATCTACCATTTTCCTGAATGCTGAGCTCTTTATAATCCCATCCACATGACCAATTGGCAGGTTTCTGCGTACAATGTGCAAAAACAGAAAATCTGCCAATTAGTGGTGGGGCGGGGTTATACAAAGCTCATAAGTATAAAACATTACAGGGCAGCAGGTTTATTAGTCCTCTGGAGATAACTGCCTGCATATATAACGTGAATTTGATTAACCCCTATACCTCCAGGCGTTTTTCCATTTTTGTTTTTTCCTCCCCCCTTCTTTTTCATTTTTCTATCAGTATAGACATATAAGGGCTTTTGTATTATATCATTCATTTAGCTTATGGAAAACAGGAAAAAAAATCCTAGTGTAGTGAAATTGCAAAAAAAGGTGTAATTCCACAATGGTTTGTTCACCATGTTAACTATATGGTTAATCTGACACGTCAGTATGATGTCGCAGGTTGGTACAAGTTTGTAGATACCAAATATGTATATGTTTACTTATATATAAATGATGAATATAAATTAAGAAGCTTGTAAAGAACAAGAATTGCACTTTTAGCGTCATTTTCCCAGAACTGTAGTATTCTAATTTTTCAGCATATGGGGCTGTTTGATAGCTTATTTTTTCTGTCTGAGGCTCTTTTGATTCATACCATATCTGAGTAAATATGATTTTTTTGATCGCCTGTTATTGAAGTTTATTGCAACGTTTGGCGATTTGACTTTATTTTTCCGTTACGCAGTTTACCGATCAGGTTAAATGATTTTATATTTTGATAGATTGGGCATTTTTGAATGTGGCAATACAAAATATGTGTATTTCTTTTAATAGTTTTATTTTCAATGGGGCAAAAGGGGTTGATTTAAATTTTAATTTTTTTTTCCTTTTTCAGTGTTTTTAAAAACTTTTTTTTCCCTTTTTCATTGTTTTACTTTGCCCCTTAGGGTGCCTTAACACTGCATCATCTGATCACTCCTGTAGTACAGAGCCATAATGATCCATGTCTTTGAAATGCATAAATGATCACCTCCTGTGGATGCAGGCGTTCAGTGTGCATCCACAAGAAGTGAGTCATGACAGTGGCAGGGGTCCTCATCTCATCCTTCGCTGACATGGCAGCACATCGATACCCCATGATTGCATCATGGAGTTGCTGATGCCAGCAGGGAATAGCGCAATTCCTGCTGCCATTTTTTAAATCGTGCTGTCAGTGTTTGACACGATTCAACAAGATCTGCCTGCATCTGTTAGGCTAGGGTCACACATAAGCACTGGATCCGTTTTTGGCATCAGTTTTTACACTTTTTTCAATGAGAGTATACCCATTTATATGATGGGGATGGGTAAGGGTTACCCTGTTCTACATTCTGCTCATATGTCGTCTAAGGCCGGCTTTACATTACGATATTGAGGCATCCGAGTGTATCCGTGTTAAATCGGATACACTTGGATGCGATTTTGCCTTCCATGTATCCCTATGGGGCTCAGATTTTGCATAAATTGAATGGCAAAAAGGACACATCCGAGCACAATCCGTGCCCCATAGCAATACATGGGAAGCAAAATCGGATCCGAGTGTATCCACTTTGACATGGATACACTCAGAAACTCCGAAATCATGGTGTGAAGTATACCCATTTATATGATGGGGATGGGTAAAGGTTACCCTGTTCTACATTCTGCTCATATGTCTAAGGCCGGCTTCACATTACAATTTTGAGGCATCCGAGTGTATCCGTGTTAAATCAAATACACTCGGATGCGATTTTGCCTCCCATGTATCCCTATGGGGCTCGGATTGTGCAAAAATCAGATGGCAAAAAGGACACATCCGAGCACAATCCGTGCCCCGTAGCAATACATGGGAAGCAAAATCGGATCCGAGTGTATCCGCTTTTACATGGATACACTCGGAAACTCCGAAATCGTGGTATGAAGCTGGCCTAAAAGAGGACCATGTGAAAATGGCAACATGAGTCTTGCAATTTAACAGAGGACAACCTGTCTTCAACCTCCTTATAGGACAATTGCTGTAGGCGATTAGAGATAAGTGAACCTGTTTGGGGCATCTAGTTCAGGTGAGTGATAGTTCCAAAGGGCAGGAGCGTGCAGTGCTGTGCTCCGATACGCTCAGTGCTCGGGTCAGTGTGAGCTGCTAGCATTCTGTGATCGGCTCGCACTGGGGTTTAAATCCAAGTTTTTGCATGTAGTGTGTCTATAAAATAAAAAAAATTAAAATCTCACCCCCAGAAGTGTTCTGCTGATTCTGGCTGTATGTGGTTGCCCAGCCGAACAGTCAATCAGTGACGTTAATTGAGAATCGGGGTCAGGCTCACGTCCAAAACACCACCACCCGAACCTGAACTTTACAGGATTCACTCAACTCTACAGGTATAATATTTCATTATATATGGTCTGAGTCATTAATAAATATAATAGTTTACAATTTAATTAAAATTGTGCATGCAGTGACTTTTTATATACAGAATGAGAGCAAACACATCTAAAAAAATGCAACCTAGTCTAATCTACCTCAACGCAATGATTTCCCAGGCATTGTACTTTACCTATAATAAGCCTCCACAACTATTACAAGATAACTGGATTGTGTCTACCATTATTTAGTTAATCTAACATACACTTCTATGTTCCTGTACATTTAATAGAAAAGACGGAGAGAGAAACAACACAATAAGTAGAGTAGATAAGTGAATGTCTTGCTCTAGACAAACAACAGCGGTCGGCAATACAATAAAAAGCTGGGATCATTTTTAAACATTAGAGAGCAATTCACTGGGAAAATGTAATGCATAAATACAGAAAAAAAGTATATGACACAGTGTTTTAATCTGCAGGACAAAATTGTTTCAGCAAGGGCAAACTCTTCATTTTGAAGCTTACTGCAACATATGTATTAAGATTTTTACATTTGGATTGCGAACACTGATGATATAATAGCAGATTGCTTCATGAAAGTCAAAATAATCACCAGGGCTCAGACCACTCATATTGGATAATTTCTAGGCTTTCAAAATTCCACTTAGACTTCATTCTCGAAATTAAAAAAAAAGGATCACATATGTCTTAAATTAAATCAGCATGAAAATATCTGTTCAGTTCACCCTAATGATAGGGTTACAGTACAGGCATGCTGTGTAGATCTAATACAGGCAGCTGACTGTGCTGAAAATGGGGAGTATCTCTCTGACACTAATTTGAATGTAATACAACAGCATTGCAAAAACGTCCCCCACCTCCAGCATCTTTTCAAAGATCCTTGCTTTGACAAGATTCATACTCTCTGTGATGTGTCAATTAGTTGGCAGTTTACCACTGACAGCCTCAGGATTAAGTCTCAGAACAGAACTTATTTCTGCCCAAACTGTCTGAAGTCAGAGACAGATCAAATGCTTTGTGAAGCAGCAAGAAATATTATCCAGAACTAAACATGTTACTATTTTTGTGTCCAAAAATTTTCAGTGTGCTAAAAATGTTCTCTCCGACCAATATACAGTTTGTAATATTCATACATAGCAAATGCACACACGGTATACATAGGAAAGCAGACGGAATACAGTGTACACGTGAAGATTTACAGTGTACAATTTATAGTACCATTTCCATAATTTATAAGCAAATTTAACACTGCTAATAAATGTCATTTTTTTCTACATAAAAAATATGCAAATTGGTAGCTGAAACGCGCTTAACTTCAATCTACCGGAAATAACCGGTTATATGAATAAGTAACAGGATATGGCAGTAATCAACCCGAAACATTATTATTTCAGTGAACAAACTAGATAAAAATGTGAGGACATGGAGCGCACAGACTATAGTCATTCACATAAGCCCCTCCCTCCTTCCCTCTACTTTACTGAGCTCCCATACTCTCTTCAACCTACTGAAATCTCAGACCACCATATTCCAGGGCGTTACATCAGAAACAAAGTCACAATTACAACAACTATTTGCCTTTTCTCTTTTTACTGCTGCTTCTGTCAGGTAATATCTCTCCAAATCCTGGTCCACCCTCTACCAACTTCAACCCCTCTCCCACCTCACATAGAAACCCCACTAACATTATTAACATTCCTAGCACACCTTCATCTCCTTCTTTTAATTGCGATCTCTGGAATCCACAGTCTGTATGCAACAAGCTTCTCTTCATCCACAACTACTTTCTCACTAAGTCTCTTTAATTTCCTGGCCCTCACAGAAACCTGGATCCAGGATTCAGACACGGTTTCCCCTGCTGCTATTTCTCATGGCGGCTGAAATTTCTCTAATTTCCCGAGACCTGGCAACAGACATGGTGGGGGAGTTGGCTTACTCCTTTCTCCACAATGCACTTTCCAGGTCATCCCTCCAGCCCCATCACTCTCATTCCCCTCTTTTGAGGTCCACACAATTAGACTCTTCCATCCCCTCCCCCTCAGAGTAGCGATGGTATACCACCCCCCAGGGTCGCCCACCCAGTTCCTTGACCATTTCTCTGTGTGGATGCCGCATTTCATGTTCTCAGAATTACCAACACTTATTCTGGGAGACTTCAACATCCGCATAAACAGCCCCATCTCCCCATCTGCATCCCAGCTCCTATCTCTAACCACCTCTCTTGGCCTCTCACTGCTCTCAACCTCTGAGACACACAAAGATGGAAACACCCTCGACCTTATCTTTGTCCGACTCTGCTAAACCTCCTCCTTAGATAATTTATCTCTTCCTCTCTCTGATCACAACATTCTCTCCTTCACGCTCACAAACCCTCACCCACCCCAACACAGCCGACCTACCACACATTCAGAAATCTAAAGGCCATGAACCCTCATATACTCAGAGACTCTCTGCACTCATCACTGTCCCCAATCTCCTCATTCTCCTGTCCCGATCTGGCAGTAAACCACTTAAATTACTCTCTCAGCAGCACCCTGGACCAAGTAGCGCCCCTCACACTCCGAATCTCCAAACACAGAGTGAAACAGCCCTGGCTCACATCACAAACTCGATTCCTCCAGCGATGCTCTAGTAGTGCTGAACGTCTATGGAGGAAAAGCCGCACTCCAGAACACTTCATTCACTATAAATTCATGCTGAGAACTTACAACTTTGCCCTTCACCTCGCCAAACAAACTTACTTCATCACCCTGATCTCCTCATTATCCAACAACCAAAAAAACTCTTTGACACCTTTCACTCTCTCCTCAGTCCTAAAGTGCAGGCCCCTATCACTGTCCTCTGTGCTGATGACCTGGCTTCTTACGTCGCAGAGAAAACAGAAAACATCCATCAGGAAATCAACTCCCAACCTCAAATCGCTGTTACCCCTACCTCTCCCCACATTTCCTCCGCCTCACTCTCCACTTTTGACCCAGTCACAGAAGAAGAAGTCTCCAGGCTTCTCTCTTCCTCTCGTCCCACCACATGCACTGCTGACCCCATTCCCTCACACCTACTCCAGTCTCTCTCTCCAGTGGTCACCCCTCACCTAGCCAAAATCTTCAATCTCTCCCTCTCTTCTGGCATCTTCCACGCCTCCTTCAAACACTCAATCATTACTCCATTATTAAAGAAAACTTCTCTTGACCCATCCGGCACAAATAACTACAGACCAGTCTCCAATCTCCCCTTCATCTCTAAACTTATGGAGCGCCTGGTCTACTCCCGCCTCACCTGTTACCTCTCCACACACTCTTTTCTAGACCCATTACAGTCTGGTTTCTGTCCACTACATTCTACAGAAACTGCTCTCACCAAAGTGACCAACGAACTTCTGATAACAAAACGTAATGGTGACTACTCTCTACTTATCCTTCTTGATCTCTCTGCAGCCTTTGACAGTGATGACCACCATCTCCTATTCTCCATGCTGCATTCCATTGGCATCAAGGACATGGCTCTCTCCTGGTTCTCTTCCTATCTTTCTGACCACTCTTTCAGTGTATCATTTGCTGGCCTCACTTCCTGCCCTCTTCCTCTTACTATTGGGGACCTTTAGGGTTCAGTCCTTGGACCTCTTCACTCTCTACACGGCCCCGATTGGACAGACCATCAGCAGACTTGGCTTTCAGTACCATCTTTATGCTGATGACACACAATTATACAATTCTTCTCCCGACCTTACTCCCACTCTAATAAAGACCACCAATGACTGTCTAACCGCAGTCTCGAATATCATGTCTGCTCTCCATCTGAAACTCAATCTCTCCAAAACTGAACTTCTTTTGCTCCTGCCATCCACTAACCTCCCTAAATAGGACATGTCTCTCTCAGTGTACGGCACCACGATAACGCCTAGTCAGCAGGCTCGCTGTCTGGGTGTTATGTGTTTGACTCAGATCTTTCCTTCACTCCATATATACAATCTCTTGCCCGCTCTTGCTGCTTACACCTGAAGAACATCTCTTGAATTTGTGCCTTTCTCACCTTAGAAACCACAAAAACCCTCACTGTGGCCCTGATTCACTCCCGCCTTGACTATTGTAATTCTCTTTTAATTGGCCTTCCCTGCTCTAGACTCTCCCCACTCAAGTCCATCCTTGATGCAGCAGCCAGGATCACTTATCTAGCTAAACGATCTCTATCTAGCTCATCTCTGTCTATCACCCTACCCGTTCTCTTAGCTCTAAAAGTGACCTTTGACTCACTTCTGCACTAATCCGAACCTCCCACTCCCGGCTCCAAGACTTCTCCCAAGCTGCACGAATTCTCTGGAATGCTCTACCATAAGAAATTAGGTGTATCCACAACTTACATAGTTTCAGGCGATCCCTAAAAACACATCTCTTTAGGACGGCCTATCATGATTCCTAGTCAGAGTCATCTACACATAGCCTATCCGCTCCACCAGTCTCAAGTGGATTGCATATAATGTTTAGTGGCCACTTATGCTGCTTCTTTCTGATCCCCATCTCCTTAAATTGACTATACCATCACTGTATATAAGCACCTGTACTTTGTCAACCCCACCTCATTGTTAGCAGGGCTGTCATTATTTTGCTCTAATTATTCTATTATGCTTTGTATTGTATTGTTTTGTACTGTATTGTATCATATTTTCTGATAACTGTTCCTCATGATTATTAAATATGATCTTCTGTATTGTAAAGCGCTATGGAATATGTTGGCGCTATATAAATAAAGATGATTATTATTATTATTATTATTATGGATAGAGAATATATTTTTGGGAGGGGGAATGACTCTTTAATACCTGGATTAAGGTTCTACTGCATATCATGATAAAATTTATTTGAAGAACTTCTTAAAGAGAACCTGTCAGCAGAATTCAGCACTGTAAAAATAAACACATGGCCAAAATGGCGTTTTGATGCTGATTAAACTGATAACTTAAGGGAAGAAATCTGATTCCTCTAACATTTTAATGATGAAGTTGTCTGTACATTGCTTGTGAATTGGGGCACAAATTAAGGGATAGGGTCTTCTTTGTCTGTGTCCCTCCACCTGCCTCCTCTGTTTATTCTACAGAGTCTGCCATGTTTTTGAAATTTAGCGCCACCGCCATGATTGTGGTAGGTGGCATGTGCGCAGTGTGATTCTGTGGACGGTCTGCAGGTCTTCAATAAAAGAGTGCCATATGTGGCGTATGTGCAGATTGAGATTTTAGCTGAATGACCTTTTTGTTAAGCCAAACTCTTGATGTGTGAATGTGCCTCCCCTAGCGTCATTTTAAGCTATAAAATGGTGCCAGTGACAGTGCCTGCACAGATCGAGATTTTGGCTTAATGAAGAGGTCATTTAGTAGTAATCTTAGTCTGTTCATAAGCCGTATCCGGCGTCAAGTTTATGGAAACCTGCAGACCGGCCGCAGAATAAGACTGTGCACACACTGCCCACTACAATGATGGTGGCAGCGTGCCATTTCAAAAAGGTGGGAGGTCATTGAGTTAATCACTAACCTGTGTAAGAAATAGAGGAGGCAGACATAGGGGTGGAAAAAATAAGATCCCACCACCAAGTCCCACCCTGATGCACAAGCAATGCATGGATGATGACATCATTAAAACTTTAAAGAGAACTTGTCACCATGAAAATGCATTCTGATCTGCAGGCACCAAGTTATAGAGCAGGAGGAGTAGAGCAGATTGAGACATAGTTTTGTCAAAGAAGAGTCAGTATAATCTGTGTTTTCATCATTTAAACTTTTGCTCTTTCTGGGATTTTGGGTCCGGTGGGTGCAAGCTGTCAATCACTGATGGACCGCCCACTGGACCCAAAATCCCAGAAAGAGCAGAGGTTTAAATGATGAAATCACAGATTATACTGAATTTTTTTTCACAAAACTATGTATCAATCTATTCTACTCCTCTTGCTCTATAACATGGTGCCTGCAGATTAGAAAGCATTTTCAGGGTGACAGGTTCCCTTTAAGGGAAAATTATTCTTTAAACAAAGATCAAATTCCTTCACTGCTGGTATCCATTTAATCAGCATAACAGCGCCATAATGGCCATGGCTTTACATTATAGAGCTAAATTCTGCTGACAGGTTCTTTTTAAGAACCTTTGAGTCATTATTTAAATTAACACATCAATAAACTGTTTGGATCATTTACGTTCTAGATATATTAATATCAGCTAAGGATTTAACCTTGATTTAACCATGTCAAAAGCTTACATATAGGATACTTTTTAGTAATTCATCTGTGCATATAATCAATGTTTAGGCTGGTCATATAGGACATGGATCTTGAGTAGGTCAACAAAATTTTGCAGCTTATAGTCTGAAAGATTTGACCCTGGGGTATCGTTATCTGTACACATCTACTGGTTGTTGAAACAAGAGTCGCCTACCATCTTTATTGAATATTGATTTGTGTCAGAAAAATAGTCATATAACTGGCACTTTTGGGTCAATTCAAGGAGTTTCCAATGAGAAATTAGACGGGTTAGCTTCAAACAAGTCTATATCTATCTATCTATCTATCTATCTATCTATCTATCTATCTATCTATCTATCATCTAGCCAACAATCTATATCATGTGTGTTTGTGTGTGTGTTAAAAAATAATTGTGAATGTCCTCTCAAGCAATGCAACACACATAGATAAAACTTATCAAGCTCTTTCTATTTTGGAGTGAATAACACTTTTAATTACATCCAATTAGAAAAATAGTAAATGTGTCATAATCTGAAGATTATATTTTACATTTCATTAGTCATAACATATGCTGTAACATAGTCTATTTAATTTTTATGTATAAACCCTATTTTCCTCAATGTTATTTTACAATGACTGCAGAGCTTACTGCACGCAGAGAAAATACTTCTCCTTAGCACTTCTATACATATTTATATGTTTTATATATTAGTGCATGAGAGCTGTCAAAAAGGCACATGGACTAACTACCTAGTTATAGCCAAACATAGACTGACAACATTTTCAATATTCCATCTTCTTCAGGACCAAGTTAATAATTTAATGAATTCAGCCCTGGAACCATACAATAAACTTCCCATTGAGAAGATCTTACTGAAGAATAGCTTTCTGCACACCGCAAAAACACGGAGGGTGGGTATGTTGTCAACATGTTTTTAGAAAATATTGCAATTTATTTTATTTTTTATAAGTATTAAGTTTTCATTAAATTTCTAAATCTAAAGGCATTGGGCAATAGCTTAAGGCTGAGGTGATGATAATTCATTCCTATGAGGCGCAAGGACATGTGAAGGGACATCTAGAAAAATATTAGATGGATTTTTTCTTAAATTCTAGGCTTCTTGTCAATGGTAGCGAGGAGCGAGTGCAATTGTGACAATTCGCTATTCGCACGGATAGTACGGTATTCATGATACTCGTCATTTGGCGAGTATCGCTGTTGCTCGTGAGTGATGTGTCGATTGTTATCGATCTGACATAAATCGAAAGCTGTCCAGTAAGCAATGGGAGCTGGCACCTCAGTGAGAGCACATTGAAAGTTAGGATCTCTCTGGGGGACACAGCAAGCTGTTTTAGGCAATGAAATCATAAAAAAGCCCACTGTCCCGCCCTGTCCTGGAAAGACTCCTTTTATAGCCAGGTGTGTGTGGGCAGAGCCTATCACTATTTGACTAACATTAGACTCACTATTCGGATGAATATGTGAGTATTAAAAACTATGTGTTACGAGTATAGCGAGTGTGAATATTTCGCTACTCGCTCATCACCAGTCAGTGGATCACCAAAATATATCAAAATGTGCAAGATTATTTGTACACTTGATAAAGTATTATAAATGCTGCATTTCTAGTTTCTAAATAGCAGTGATAAGTGAGAAGTTCGGTATTCAGGTTCGGTTAAGTGTAACTGAATACCTTCTACTATTCGAGTAAGCGTCCCGAATACTGAACATAAAGCAAGTCAATGGGAACTCAGATATTTGGATGATTTCCCACACAAATAGTATTTGTGTAAAAGATTCCCCACCCAAATATTCAATTTCCCCATTGACTTGCTTTATGTTCAGTATTCAGGACGCATACCAGAATAGTAAAAGGTATTCGGTTGGCCTTATCCAAACCTGAATACCGAACTACTCACTCATCACTAATTAATACACATGACAGAATATTTTTTATAAGATAATATCAATACTCACAGCAATGAGAGTTTGGGGGATAATTTTAAAGTATACCTTCAATTTCATGTTACTTTTCCCTATTTCATACATTTCTGGCAGTGAAACCTACACTTTTGCCAAAATTTACGAATGCTTTGCTCTATTCTTCAGTTGTCTTGGATATGTGTAAAGATAACAGCAATCGAACATGAAAGGTAATTGCTCTTGAGTTTCTGCATAGCACATGTTCACAAGAAGCAGCAGCATGAGGAACATCATATGGTAGAAGTGACCAGTGTAGTTGTGAATCCAGCTCTTGGGTGACATAAAAAACTTATTAGTTAACAACAGGGCAACCTTTATGGTATTCCATATACAATAGGGTACTAATTTTGGTTCAAAATGGTATGGGTCTTGAAGATACCGCCATTTACCGGTCTTGTGATATGTAGATATTGAATAGACTTCTGAAATGGGCATTGGGGCATGCACATGCTAGCGTATAGCCAGCATATAACACAGAGAATGATTGTATTGCAATTCATGAATTGGCCATGGCTCCCCTGACCCGAGCATGACAACTCTATGTATTTCTAGTTGTCACACTCGGATCAGGGGAGCCGATGGCTAGTTCATGCGATGTGATGGTCGCCCATAAAATATGCTGGCTACACGCCAGTGAGAGAGCACCCTTAAACATATCTTCAGTGTGACACAGGTAAAGCAGTCTGAAAGTTACACATCAGACCAAAAATAAATTTACCACAGATAAGTCGAGCAATTCTTTTCCTTTAAAATAGTCAATTCCTTGTGATACAAATTTAAAACACTATAAAAAACATGCTAGCAAATCACTTGTTAACCTGCAATGCCCATCACAACCACTGGGTGGGCAAACATAGACACATAGTACATAGATATTTGTGATGAGCAAATACTAATTATTCATGCCGAATAACTGTAAATGTTCCGGTATCCGTCATGAATAACGAACCTAATGCAAGTCAATGGGGAGCTTAAATATTTTTAAGGGAAATCTTCCAGATAGGATCTCAAGTTCCCTGTTGACTTGCATTAGGTTCGTTAATCATGACAAATACTGGAACAGTTCAAAGTGTTTGGTACGAATAATCTGATATCCAATATCATACTTTTCACTCATCACTAATAAACATCCCAAGGCAGATTAAAGGAAAAAAAAGTTTTTTTATTCAAATCAAGTCCCCTTGTGGTACACATTGTGCAATATTTTGAGCGAAAGGTACAATTAAAAAGGTCTTAAATTTTTTTAGAACATTAAAATTAAAATAAAGCAAAAACCCTTTTATACAATTATTGAGTTCAATGGAGCCATAACATGGCAATACTAGGCTATTGAGGGGCCTTGCGGTGTATCAATATGACTTCTGATAAAAGATAAAAGAGTATATCATCAAGCAATCCATAATACGGAAGAAAATAAAGTATGAACCAGTGTGTATTATGGATTGTGTGCCTTCACAGAGCTGTCTGCCAGGTATGCCACGTGTGCCACTCTTAAACAGTTAACGCTATAAAAAAAGATCTCCATTTAGGAAAGCTATAGAAAAAATTCCCAAAATGTAAAAATAATATTTTGTGTCTTTTTTATTGCTTGGATCTGCCGCACTCTCTGACCACCAATGATCCATTATTTTCATATATAGTTACATTTTAGAACCCAACTGGGCCTTAAACCTGTTTTAAAAATCTTTTAGTATTACATCACTGACAGATTTAATAGTTTTTTCTCGAAACATTTACGCCACGTCCAACAATTTTCAACTACACAAGCATAAACGCACTTAAAAATTACAGAGCAATGACACCCCCGAGAAGGCTCCAATATATTATTGACTGTGCTTAAATAATGAAAGTTCACTGTACGGGAGAACACCCATGGTCTAGCCACAGTAGCTAGCTGGTTGATACATGTTGTATCATTAAAAAATAAGCACATGTTTAAGTAAATGAAATAACGTGTCACAAGACACATATTTAGAGTCCATTAAGGTTTCAGTAGACAGCTAAAGGAGGCTCAGTGCGAACCTTTCAAGTTTTATGCATATATGTATGTAATGTACATATCCATTTTCCAACGAGAGAAAAACGACTCATTATAATCATGGAAAATACAAAACTATTTGCAATATAATGACAAAAAAACTACAGGCAAGTAAAGAAAGGGTTAACTTAACCACCTTCATCTTAGGTATAGGAAACTGATGAACTGTATTATACGTAATTAGGAGTTTAAGGTTGGATTTAAGGTTATCAAGTTATCATTTGTAACTTGGTAACTTTTCTCAACGTCAGTACTGTTCCCAAATATATTTCTGTGCGCAGCAGAATGAGCTTACACCACAATTGTACACAGACACATACATTAGGCTGGTGCTTATGGGCAAGCAACAACTATACATCTATATATAATGCTATACTATATTATATTTATTATATATCACATTATGTTATATACTAACGATACTAAATAATATACACATATATGCATATATAATGGTGATATTTATATATATATGTATGTATTGAGATATATATATATATATATATATATTATTATTAAATTGTAGTTGGCATTACATTGTGTAGCTTTAGTATATATATATATATTATAAACTAAAACTTGCTCTATGCCAAGTGGGATGATGTGATCACCTGACGTGTATACATGTCTATACCTATATACCATCATTGAAGAATATTTTACATATATTATATATATATGTAAATTAAATCTACAGCAGCACACTGCTGTAGATATATATGTATATAGGTATAGACACGTATACACGTCAGGCGATCATATCATCCCACTTGCAATAGAGCGCATATACAAGCCATATTTCCTATATGTATGAATGAGTGTTAACATGTAATACATATAATTTGTACATACATACTGTAATAATAAGGTTCTTTATGTCTGCCAACAACTTTGGTAGTGAACAATGAAACTTTATTGTTCATAACAGTTAATCGGTCTACTTTTACACAAATAACAGGTAGCAATGCATACAACTGATGTAATTGTTCAACAAACATCACTTTTGGGTGAAAATATAAAGTGCTCTGTGCTGTGAAAATGAGGCAAGTTATTGGATACGTCAATATATATGATAATGGAAAGTCCTTCAATAGTGTATTTCATGCTTGGTATAGTCACTAATGTGACTGGGCCCACGAAGCTCAACAATAACCTTCCCAGCAAACAAAAGCCTTGGAAACACATTGTATAAACCCACATTTCTATTATTTTGTGCTGTAATTACTACTACTACTAATAATAATAGTGATAAATGCATCCACTTAACAGAGCACCAGGTATGGTATTTGTAAGAGCATGATTAAAATGTACACCTCAACACATTCACCAGTGAGATCCGGTCAGGATTTTGTGCTTTTGTCATCAGCATATGTTGTTTTTATAGCAGATTTGAGTAAAGTACTAATAAAATAATAGAACAGCATATTTGCCTTCTCCTCATCTGCAACTGTAAGCAAATACAGGTATACCTTATTAGTAAGAACTCCTATAGTAAGCACACGTTAGAGGAATTAATCATTCATTCCCTGAAGACTGCTTATGTATTTCATCGGGCCATTATCTGATCTGAATAACAAGAACAATTGCATAATAAAGCTCATAACTGCTGATACAAGCAACTTTTGTTTCTCTGGTTTACAAAACAGCTTCCCTTGATTATAAGAGACAAATGTAATTTTATGATATTTCTTAAAAAGTGGCAGGATTCCAGAACTGCATTCTCCTGTAGTCAAAACATTTTCTCATTGGCCAACACTGCAGGGGGCAGCAATCTAGGTCATATTCCAACAATAAGAACTTTCTGGGATACTGAAATAGAGAATGTTCATCATATCTATATATGAATGTAGGGGAACTAAAATATGCAAAAAACAAGTAGAAAGGCAAGTTTATTAGGTAGAATAATCCATCTCCTAAGTATCTATCTACCCACTCATCCATCCATTCATCTATCTATCTAACCTCTACTTCTGTTGTTATCTACTATCTATTGCATATCTATCTATTTATCTATCTTTAATCTATCTATCTATCTATCTATCTATCTATCTATCTATCTATCTATCCCTCTATGTATCTACTGTATCTCTCGATGTATCTATTCCTTTATCAATCTATGTATCCATCCTTCTATCTATCTGTCAATGTATCATCACTCTATCTATCTATCTATCTATCTATCTATCTATCTATCTATCTATCTATCATCTATCTATCCCTCTATGTATCTACCATATCTCAATGTATCTATTCCTCTATCTATCCATCTATCCATCTATCTATCCATTCTTCTATCTATCTGTCTGCCAATCTATTATCACTCTATCTATCTACCTATCTCCCTCTTTCTATCTATCCATCCATTAATCTATTTATCGATCTATCTATCCATTAATAAATCTACCTCATATACAGTATCCCTTTATGTCATGTTCATATACACAGAAATAATATTATAACATACAGTATAACAGAGCGACTCCATGTCCAGAATATGATGAAAGCAAAGGGACTATGTCATGAAAATAGAAAGTATGTTAATTCCCTTTTCTGTCACATTGTGCTTCCATTTTGGAAACATTGTTTAACTTTGGAACTATGCAATACGCAATAAGACAGGCCTCTTAGTTATTAAACTAATTACATTCCTGCCCCCTTTAAGAAGAGTTAAATGTCTGAACACTAAATTGGCCATTACTTTGGTCTTTTTCATTAGTCCTCTGTCTTGATTATACAAAGCTTTAATGTGTGGACTCAATCTAATGGGTTTATTAACTTTAAGAAGAAACTTTCCTTAAGGTAATGACATAGTTTAAACAAGCTAAAAAGCAATATTTGCAGGGAGTCCACATATACAACTGAATAGAATGCTTCCGTCATTGGATACTCCAGATATTACAATCTGTGGCTAAAGATATATGATTAATTGACTGAGGTCTCCAGGTTATTAATAAAGGTTGTGGTTACGTTCTCAATGTATCTTTACCTAGAGAGCAGCTTCCCATAAACTATAGGAATTATGATGCTACATTAGACATTTAATTATCATCCTCACCAGCCCAGATGTAAGGACCATATGGTTTCATAACCTCTGAATGTAGTTAATCTAGCAATGCTTATAGTGTTTTAATATCAAGAGGCGGCATACACTGTAAGATTATGTGGATTAGTGTTTGTTGCTGAAAGGGCAGATTCTGCTCTCCTAGGACAATGCTTTGCAAAGTTTCATAGAAAGACATGATGTAAAGCACTGACAAGGCAGACACTGACCATGGGCTGCATCTGCTCTCTGCCTCTCACTTATTAAATGGA